>VZSF01010033.1:0-33487 GCA_013398295.1 Chionis minor | reverse complement strand
TTTTTTTTTTTTTTTTTTTTTTTTGTCATAGAAAAATCAAATATGAACTAAACATCTATCTTTTTCCTGTATTTTATTTTGTATTACACAGAATACAACAAAATGTCTCTAAATGGAAATATAATTAGAAAAAAAACACTGTTCAGTCATTGAGCTTGCTGTCCACCAGGACGCCCAGGTTCCTTTCTACAGATCTGCTCCCGAAAGATCCTGGCCTGTGCTGCACTCTTGGATTATGTTTTCCCAGGTGCAAGACCTTACACTTGTCCTTGTTGGACTTCATAAGGTTGTTGTTAGCTCACTCTTCTAGCTTACCCAGGTCTTCCTGCAGGGTGTCTCTCCTTTCCAAAATGCCCACTTCCCCACTCAATTTGGTGTCTACTGGCTGTGCTTCTTGTAAAACAGCTCAGGATACTGTTGTTCTTGTTTGCCGCAGAGGCACAGTGCTGATTCACGTTCAGCTTGCTGTCTGCCAAGACCCACACATGCACAGAAAGCTATTACAATGTTGATATGCTGTATAATTTTTTAATTAAATGCTTGTGTAAATAAAATTATATAGGAAAAATATGTAATATGCATTTATAATTGCTAAAAACAACCAAGCCAACAGAAAAAAGTCGTGCTGGAAATTTGCTATCAATAGAACTATCCATACTCAGAATTAAGCTTCAAGTGTATGAAATTAACTGGAGAGACCAATGATGTCTCATTGGGTTATCACTTTTATTTCTGACTTACAATTTTACAGATTTTTTGTATTACTATAGAGATGGTTATTGTTGGTCTTTATGGTCTTTACCTTAACTCTACCATTTTGAATTGTTTTGTTTTCCTTGAATGAGAAATATATGCCAAGTACTGATATATAGGTGTTCAAACAGAAAAGATACCTCTAATACAATGGAAATTTGATCACTAAACTGCAAAAGAAAATAAACATTTTACATCAAATCTACTTCCTGAACGAGGAACTGAAATGTTGGATATATTTCAATATTATAAAGACATGCTAAACTTCTATTTATCCTAGCTAGAAATATTCCTTGCACATGAGAAAAAAACTAAGGTTGGCTTTACTCTACATCTTAATGCAAGATACATCAACGGCATTTATTTCTGAACTTAGGGGCTTACATCCAAAGGAATTAATATAACATTTAACTTCCTGAGCAATTAGTTCTTGCGGTCTACGGTGACCTCACACATGCTCATGACATCAATTATCTTTCTGTAAATTTTGTAAACTCTCTGCTGTTTTATGGAGAACAAATGTTTTTAAAAAAATTATGACTTTGTTGTCTTGCAGATGCCCATGAGTATTTTATGTAATATGGCCTCTGCAATATGTCCATCAGTTTTACATGCATTAATTTTTTAGTTAAAATATTAAGTGATGTGGATGTTGCTACTAAGAATATTCTACTCCAGGTACTGTGTGCCAAGGTTTGGAAAAATATGTTTGTCACTGCGAAAGCTTTGCTGTTTATGCACTGAATGCACTGTCCATCATTGCCTATTCAACAGGAGAAGATACATACAACTTTTAATCTCCGTTTTGTCTCCTATTTATGTTGAAGTCACATTGAAATGTCTATTGTGAATCAAAGGTCCTTTACATAATATTTTAATGATACCTGTGCATATTGTTAATAGGGGAAAGAAAACATATTGAGTTAGTTCATAACTGTTCTTCCTCTCCCCATTATTCTTTATATTGATGCCTTTATTTGGCAACTTTTTTCCTGCTCAGCGGTCTAGACAGCATTAATAGAAAGCCAAAAAGCTAAATCAAAATAAACCAAACCAAACCAAAATTAAAAAAAAAAAAAAAAAAAAAAAAGAAAGAAAGAAAAAATGGAGAAAGGTTCTATGGACTTTATTGACTTTGGAAAATGCTCATAGACTCAAAGATGGGCCAGAGAAAAAACTTCATAAGCCAGACCTCTGGTAGGAGATAATTTTTCTTGTTTTTTCCACATCTGTTTTTGTATAACTGGTTGCATTTTGTATAATTGCTTGGATTATTGGTTAGTTCCTGAACAAAGTTTTGTCCAACTGGTATAGGCCGAATCTTGTCACAAGTACATAGAAACCACTCTGGTCAGGCACATAATGAAAAAAACCCCAACTTTAGCTGAAGCCAGGAGAATACTTTGGCAGGAATACACTATCTCTCTTGGTCCTTGAAAAATATGACATTTTCATTTTTCATTTCAATGTAGTTTAATTCAATAGAGTCCAAATGCTTAGCAAAATATCAGATTGTACTAATGACCTTGTTCCATATTATTATTAAAGAATAGGGGCCTTCAGCAGGGAGCGTGTAAAGTTCAGATGACTCATTTACAGAAGACCTTACAGATGTTGAATACAACACTCAGTATTAAAAAAAAGAGTATTAAAACCAAGATAACTCATGGAGCAAAAAGTTATCTGAAGACTGTTTCTCATTCTTTTCTGAACCCAGTCTCCAGCTTGTATTCAGCAGGAATTTAAAGCTTTGTTCCTGTGCAATACTGCATGAAGACAGTGTTTATGAACTCTGTAAATGTAGGTGAGCTCTTTTTTTCTACCACTCTGAAGTATGAACTGACTGATTTGTATGAAGGTATTAGTGTGAGGATCCCACAATATACATAAAATATAAATTATGAATTGATAATCTATGTTATACACAGCAAATCTATGGAAGTGATGCTCTATATAGGAGAAACATACCCTTGTCACTGATTCTGATAAATTTCTCATCAGTGTTAAACAGAAGAATGAATACTTAACATGCTCAGTGCTCACTGGTTTGGAAAGTGGCATGAAACCGTAATCATGCCTAATCTGCATGGCAATCACCACACAGAAAATTGTGAAAGAGAACTGAAAATCTTAATGTATTTACAGATATACATACATTCATCTTATATTGTCTTTTCTTCCATATTTCGAGGTAGTAGACAAGCAGTTTATGAGAATTTTTGTTTTTTTATTTTCAATGCCTCAGTAATGAGATTTGTTATTACTTCTGACATCTTTATTTAATCTCTTGGATCTAATTTCGGTTATTACAGTTTTACCTTTTGCTGGGGTTGATAGTCATGAATTATTTGTATTAGTAGGTTTGCTGCATGCATGACCTCTTTTGTACACATCTGGATAGTTTTATCCTCCCCTCTATATACCTAATCATTAGTTTCAATGTCATCTATTCTTCTGGCTTTTACAAATTACTGAAAAAAATGAAGTTGCCTTTTCACGAAAAGCGAACTGCAGCTTGGTAATAAAGTTGTTCCATTAGCACTGATAGTGTGCCACTGATTCTCACTTACATAGCATTGTCATCCAGATACTTGTTCAAAATTTAGTAGGACTATTTGCATAAATAAATTCAAGTATATACTACAGTTTCTTGTAGAATGAGATCATAATGGAGGCAAAAGGCTTTTCTGGATAGGTAACATTCGTTGTAAGAAGGCTTAGGTTTTTGTCTTTACAAATAGCTTAGCAAAGCTAGTGGATCCACTAGCGCCCATTGACAGGCTCATGCTACAAAACAACTGTCCATCCATTTCAAGGTGTAGAAAAGAGAGCTGGATGGTGGTCTAACACATCCCAGAAGTTCCCTAAATTAATCTTTGTGTTTGTTTATTTGTTTGTTTTGTCTGAATTAATGTCTATTCAGATATATTTCTAACAGAAAGCGAGTGACTAGTACTTCAGACTAGTGACCTCCCCATTTATTTGCGGAGTAAGTTTTCAAGATTCACATTGCATATTTAATCAATGTAGACCTAACATCCTTATTATCTTCATTTAACTACAATATTTCCAATCAAATGCCAACCACACTACATGCATGTATTTTGCATGTACAGTGAACCTGATACAAAATCTCTACAGCTTATTATTTACACTCAATGAAATAATTGCAAAATACTAAATCTCCTTTCAGCCATATCATGATAAGACACTAAGTGAATATAATGTCTCATAATCACTGTCACATTTTGTAAAAAATGCTTGAAAGATCTTTGGGTACCGATTCATTGTGGAGAAAAAAGTAGGTGATGCTACACCACTACCAAACTTTTGTAGGCATAAGTAAAAGGTGATACGGAATGTGTTAATGGTTAATCTTTGGTTATAGGAACTTTAACATTTTAATTGAAGTCTAGAATACTCCAAGAGAAACATCCAGGAAGCTGTTAAGAAAGTGCATTTTCAAAGAAAACTGTAGCAAAGCAAAAAGGAGTATTTTTTACTGTAATAGAAACACAGAATCTGACAGATCTACAGCAAATTATTCATTGGTAAATGAAATTTCTGCAGTTAAAAAAAGCAGGATTGGGCCTTTTTCACAAGAAAAGATAGAATGTTGACTTACGACTGCTGACTAGAATACCTTTATATACTACTTCAGAATTTATGTGTTCAAAGGTAGCATTCATTTACAATTGTTTTGGTGACTTACATACCATTGTCCCTTGGTCCTTTTGACCTGAAGGCACTGCTGCCCAAAGTTGTATAGCTTTCCAGTTATAAATTCTGATTTACCTTCTGTTTTTCATTGCGTTGTCTATGCTTCATGGGATTATCATTCCTCTTGACAATACTTCTATGTGAAAATCCCATCTTTGTGGTGAATGGTAGCTTTTATATATAAAGAGATACACACAATACTTTGAGTGTAAGATAAACAAAAGATGCTCTGAAGATACAATTATCACTCTTAGGAAATTACCTGCAGATTTTATTCGAATAACCAGACTTTATTTGACTTTAACTACTTCATTTTCCTGGAGTCCCCACAGAGCAAATTTTTCATGGGATACTATTATTTATTATTTTTGTGAACAGTCTTCACCGATGCAAGTTAATAATCTAAGGGTAAACCAAAATGCAACAGGTGGGTATTGTGCAGCAGAAGCACACAGAAAAAAGTCAATATTGATTACTATGATAAACAGTGATCACAGCATGTCAGCTGCCCAACTATGTAAGAATGAATGCTTTAAAAGTTTACTTTAAAATTAACCTTGTTTCCCCGCCAACTGTATAGAATAATAGTTAAATTTCCATCTTTTTAAAGTGATTAATACAAAACAAAATGCTCCAAACGGAAGAAACAAAAAGTAGATTGAACAACAAATTGAGAGATAAGAGGAAAAAAGTGAAAAAGAAACCTAAAACCAGTAAAATTAAGTAAACAAAGGTACTTTAATTGCACTTCACATTCTATTAATTCCATTATGCTCAAATTATTGCCAATTATGGATTTGTAACTACCATTTTATTTTTAAGTCATAAAGAGGTAAATAAACTACTCAATAGAATGTCACAGTTTGTAACAGGGAAAAATCAGTCAGCTTATTAATTTGGTTGTGTTTGATTTGTGACCTTTTTCCCCTTTAAGAAAATTTTTAAATAATCAGGAAATTTTGGAGGAAATTTTTTTTTTTTTTTGCATTTGAGGAAAAAACTGTTAACTCTCCTTTTTCATGCACTCTTAATAAACTACTTTTTGATTCAGGTTGTGAACTTATTTTTAAAGAAAATTTTAAGATACTGCAAAGCCTTTCAGAGACTTTGTGAAAGATCCGTGCAAAGATTTTGTAGCTACCTCCTTCCAGCAAATTTGTTTCCCATGGGTCTCTGAACTGAGCAGGATCCCATTAAAAGATATATGAGAAGGCTAGTGTCTTTTCTGAACCCAGTACCCTCCTGAACAGTATGACTGGACATGCAACTTTTGTATGTATTAGGGAGATTTGTATTCCCTTAATTTCTCATGATGTGACTTAACATGTGTTTATGCTGCTTTTCTGGAGATGTGGCTTGTACCAGTGTAACTCAGAGGTTGAGATTAATATGAAGGTAAGATCAGAAATCCATATTGCAGTGCACTTACTTGTCAAGCAAGAGTCACAGTTTTAATCACTTTACGGCATGCCTAAATAAAACAGGTGATTTTGAGGAGAGGAATGTGAACAGAAGATACAGTAACATGCCAGAGATGACATGTAACACCTGACTCTCGTAGTCCTGCATCTTACATAGCTCTTTGCTGGAAGCTTGATGCCAACCTTATAATGTCCAGCCTATGTTCTGCCTCCATCTGTGATATACCTGTCAGTTACACATGGAGTATGAGATTTATGTAACTTTACACATCTTTGAGACAAACATCCAGAACAAATCATTTAGGTTCCCTCTAAGTCAAAGAAATGAGACAGGTAACTCCAAAAGGTAAGCTTTTCTATCCTATAGCAAGTGTCTAAGAAAAATAAGATTAATTGCTTCTAGGAGATGGTTGTCTATCTCTATTCGTTAGTTTCCATAAGACGACTGACATTTAGATGCCTTACAGTAGAAAATATGAATCCCACTCTTAATTTTTAAGCACGCCAGGTGTACTTTGCTTGCCTTTGCACAGGTGCCCCATGCCATGTGAAATGCATCAAGCCTTCTGCTACAGTTGCCCTGAAGATCCCATGTGATACTTTCCAGTTCTGTGTAGATACTTTGAATACTGTCGGCCATCACACATAGTGATGCATGACTACTTGTTGGCAACTGAAAGGATCTTTTAAGGATCAGTGAGATGCATCTAGGGAATGATATAAAAGTTCCACAGCTCAAATATTTAATTCCCAAATATTTAATTTAACTGCTATGCCATTAAACAAAAAGGGCCCAAGCTCTGTGTAGGTACATTTTCCTAGATTTCAGTAACTTCAAAGGGATTTCTTTGCAAGGACCTGAGAGCAGAGGTGTTTTTCCTTTTTTTTTTTTTTTTCCCCTCCCCCTCTCCTTTTTTTCTTTTTGGTAAGAATTGAGGACATTGAATCTACAGCTACTCTCACAGTCTAGTCACTTTTAAAAGGGAAAGCCTTATTCCTCTTTCTTGCTGGCTGCATCTCCATTCTGCTGTTAAAATAGTCTGGGGTTTTTTTTATTCTAGACATAGACATCTATATTTATATAAGACAAAGCCTAGCCCTTTCATCAAGTTTTCATGAAGTCTGTGTATCTGGAACAATCATTTAGTCACTTGGCAGCGTTAACCACGGAGGGACTGGAGTTGGTGGCTGTACTATCATCCCTGCCAAGCGGAGCAGAGTGTACATGGCAGGTGTGAGTCCCTCAGTCTGGGGCCTTGACAGGGGCTCTGAGGGCACATTTTTCCCCCCATACTTTCCCCTGACTCCTTCTGAGGGTCCTACGGCAGGATACAAAGAGCCCATTGCCTCTGGGTGGGCTGGTGGTGCTCCCCAAGCCAGTGGCAGCTCCAGTGGAGTGGTGGCAGAGGTGCCAGGGGTGTGTGTTGGCCAGCTCCAATTCATTCCAGCTGGCTCTAACCAGCCCAGACATCCTTGGATCCCTGAGAGCCACCTGCCTTGCCCCTGCCAGGGACAAGGGGACAATGCCTAGGAGTCTATTAGCGAAGGCAAAAAATCAGACTTACTGGGCTGAAATTTCTACTAGGCACTTTACATTTCATTAAGTAAGCAGATATTACAGAAATAGGAAAGGGTTGTACAGTAATGCAAAAAAGAAGCTTCGGAAATGTGCCTGAGAGATACCTTGGACATTATAAATTATGCATCAGTGTCGGCACACTTGACTGCCCCACTAAGATACACAGGCATGTATGATGAAAAGAAACATAAAAACTGAATAGTGACAATTAAATAAAAAATTTAAGAAGCAAGTTTTCATACAATTTTACATGTAATTCAGATACAAAATCTTGAAACACAAAAATTACTGCTGAAGGTAAGAAAACAAGATGAAGGGATATGCAGTCCTTGGGAGACAACATCCTTTTGTGCACTAACAGAGAAATTACATTAGAAGTAATCGCAGTATTGTTCATTAGATTGAATTAATTAGATTTATTCAGCTTTATGTCCTCTTAGTGTTTGCCTTGATTTACTAAAAAATTCATGCCCTGATAGTAATGAGTTGATGGGGACTGAAAAATAATGAGAAATTTTACCAAAATTATTAATGAACTATGAGCAGCTCATCAGACTATTAGGCCTTTTGCTTCTACAGATTTCAGCTGCACATGAAAAGGAAGAAATTATTTGATGACTGGGTTGAGCTGAAACACATATTATACTTACTTATACCAGAAGATAGCAAAATCCCCAAAACTTTCCTCTTTTCTCATGCAAAACTTCTTACTGCACAATATATGGGCATACCTTTAAACCTTCCCCTCTTCCCCACTTAATCACATGTGATGATTCACAGAGGTCAGATTTGAGTAATTCATTTAGTTTGAAGGACAAACCTTTGGGTCTTCTTCAAAACATCAATTTAAACTAAATGACCCTGCCATATTTATTAACCAGTGACACTGCACAAACAGAAAGAAATTATTCTTTTTTGTTTGAGATCCTCCAGTAAGCTATCTGAATGCAAGAAAGGTATTCTGTCTTGTACAAAGCCGTGATGATCAGCCTCAATACCGGAGCCACAGATGCTTCTCCTCTAGTACAAGGTCTCATAGAATCATAGAATGGGTTGGGTTGGGAGGGACCTTTAAAGGTCATCTATCTAATGCCCCCTGCAATGAGCAGGGGCATCTTCAACAGAGGTTCAACAGGTTCCTCAGAGCCCCATCCAACCTGACCTTGAATGTTCCCAGGGATGGCACATCCACCACCTCTCTGGACAACCTGTTCCAATGTGAAATATCATTGTAAAAAACATATTCATTATATCTAGCCTGAAGGTACTGCTCCTGGAGGTGGAGATTCCAAGAAGTTTTAAGGGTGCATCGTTAATCACAGATGCACTGCAGAGTCAGTGGGAGATATTATCACTGAGACTACAAAAAAGGCATTGGGAATGACCTTGGCAAAAGATATGGCAAGCAAGGAACTGTGGAAAAGCTGAGAGTGCAGCAAAGAGTACCTTTACTTGCACTGAACCTAATTTAATGATAATGTAAACTTGAATTCTATAAGACCCAGCATGCTGGGGGGATTGTAATGTGTTAGTCAACTGCACTGGATTTGCTCAAGATGGAGGGAAGAAATCAGTGCTGTCTAACACCAAGGAGCTTATAAGCAGTAACTGATGGTTTAGGAGAGTGGAGAAAAAGAAACAACAGAACAAACAACAGAAAATAATTTCTTGGCCTAACTTCATTAAAGAACAGCACCAGAACTTGAGAAATAGCACTAAAACCTGAACTTCCCTGAAGGTTTGTGTGATATCTGAATAAACTTTGCTTAACCGAAGATTTGGTTATTTGTAGCAGACCTGGAGCTGATCTGCTCTATCCCATATAGTTATGTAAACCCCGACTTGGCTAATATGGTGTACTTCATTTGTACTTTGAAGTGATATGGTAAATTGCAACAACTTCTTGCCCTGCCTTTGCAAATTCCTTTTCCCACCACCTTTAAGGATCAGCTTGTGACTGAGCTGAAAGTACTCCCCTAGTCAGGCCAGGGCCATGGTCTTCATTTGGTGCGTGGTCATGCAGTTCCTGCACAGAAAGTGGGCTTATCTAATGGTGGCTGTAAACGCTTGAAACAGTTGGAAGAGAATGTAAGAAGCAGGCGAAAAGGCAAAAGCAAAAGGAAGTTGCTGCCAGTAAGTCTTAGTAACACATTGGGGTGAGGAAAATCAATAAATTGGGCTTTAATGGCTTTCATTATTCTCCTGCCTGCACAGCAGCAGCATGTCTAGTAAGAATTAGGTTCTCCATCCTGAAGTGGTTACAGGGATGGATGCTTCTCATCCTTCTTTAAGAAGTATTGTTCCTCACTGCCAAATTCTCATTGATAATATTTTAACAAGCAAATACATAAGAAAAGATGAGTCAAATAATAAAAAATAGTATAACTAGGACTCTTTGAAAAAGGCATAATGGATAGATTTATGCATATTGCAATTAGCTATTAAGATACATTATAATGCCCAAGAAGGAATTTTAAATTAAAAATATAGAGAAAGAACCCTGAAAGAAAATGCAGGAAATAAAAAGAAACAATGATTTTTCAAAATATATCTAAAAATCTGAATGTTGATATACATAAAGCCAGAAGTAACTATAAACCTTACCTTTTTTAAACTTTGTTGAAAATGAATATAAGATAATTAAAATTATCAATCTTTCTACACGTATGAAGTTTCAGACAAAATAAGTAAAAAAATAAAATGTTTTCTGCAAGATCTTAAAAATACTAGTTTTAAAACTTCAGAAGTTTAAATAAGTTTGAATAATAATTTTTACAGGTCTTTCTAAATGAAAGTACTTTTCACATTGAGAAAAGTACTTAGCTACATAATTCATAAAGAAGATGTTTGGGACAACAGTGGTAACATCTGAATACGACATTTAAAAAGAATATGAAACAGAGTTAATATGAAATGTTCAAAATACATACAAGAAAATATTATTTCCCCACAATATTATCTTTTAAACACTGTAGTTTCTTTTCATACCTCACTGACTGCATAACGTGGCAGCATGCTTGTTAACCTTTAGTTACCAAGAAGAACTTAAAGGATGGACTTCATGTATAGTTAGAAATATTAAGGAATAGATGTGTTCATAATAGAGTTACATAATACAGTTACATTCAAATATCTCTGGCTTTATGTGCATGGTCGCTATAGTAAAAGTCTTTATACTTGGGATATGGACTAATGGTGAATATCATTTATGTGCGTAGAACTGTAATGGCTCATGGGTGCAGAAGAAAAGAAGTGTTGCTCTTTGCAGGTTAAGATTTGGCCAGCTTTGCTAGATACCTGAAATGAGAGAATTCATTCTAATCTCTACCGAGACTGTTCAAGACAGTAATGTATTCTTGTGCCTTGCTTAGGTCCTTTCTCCATTCTGAGATCCAAGTGATGAGAAACATTACCCTCAAGGCATTTCTGTCAACTGAGGTATCCTCACTGAGAGATTCCTAGGAATTTATAAAACTGAGAAGAAAAAAACAGATCAGCTTTAGGTGTGGTAACTAAGCTGTGTGAAAAATCTGCAGTGCTGCTCCCTAGACATTCCTGTTGAAGGAGCGCATCATAGCTTCTTTCTTGGTTATTTGCCAGAGTTTCTTTCTGAAGAAAATGAGAGAAAAATATTACGCACTCTTCAGAATATTTGCATGCATGTAATAGTATCTAATTTCAACACACAATAGGGTTAAAGTCAGTGTACACAGAACAAGTAGGAAAATGAGAAGTGTTGCTAGGTCTCTCATTTAGAAATTTGTAGCTATAGAGTGATGAATAGGAATGTCGTTGATAGTGAGCTTAAGGGTATACAAGTGCCAAGTATTTGCTCAGTTATTAAAAGGCTGTCCTGTTCTTCAAAGGGCTGGACACTGAAGACAATATGACAGAACTTCTGAGAATCATGCACCTGTATGTAAATGAAGATGTATAATTGAATTGAATTACAACTGCATTCATAACATACATTGAAAATGAGAATTGAATTAAAAGAATGAAAATCCATACAAAAAAAAAAAAGGTTTGAAATTTTTTTCTTCTTTTCCAACTATAGTTAGAGTCAGTGGCCAGGAACTAGGTTGTGTGGTGAGAGTAAGGCATGTCTCAGACAAAACATGTAGAAGGAGATGTAGTATGTGCAGACAACTGTTATCAGAAGGCTGCTGGAATACTGGCAAGATAACAGGACTCTACTCAGAACAGGCAAAAAAAAATGATTCAGAAAATGGAATATAAACTTTATGCTAAGACGGTTAAGAAGCAATCAGTTTAGTTTATTGAATAGAAGGCCTGGAAGCAATTGAGTGCTGGGGTAAAAGTGGTTGGTAATGCAGGATTTTTCTAGTCTCCAGTGGACAGGGAAATATGCACAGAATAAAACCTTAAGTTATGTAGAATCAGTTTTGAATGAAACTGCAAATTTGTAAGCAAAAAAGTTATTTTGAGATAAATTAAGAAAAATGAAAACTTTTTTTTTTAAATGAAGTGAGATTTAGAAAAAGAAGAAACTAACTGGGAAAACTTTTTAAAAACATAATGTCTGTTTCTGCATCTGGAAGCTTTTACTTTGGTAGCCTTGTATAAAATCTACAGTATAGATTTAAAAGCCAACAAAACGCAATCTTAGCTAATACAATTTGGGCTTAATTCTGTTAAACTGTTTCACTCTGAAGCATACTCCTTGGCTAAAAGAAGAGTACCTGGAAGTGTAATTTACCAGGAGAACTGCTGTTTTCATTTTATTAAGAAAAAAGCAAGGTGTTCTTCTGCAGGGCTGCAGAAGAAATATACTCTGGTGGTGAGGGGAGAGGGAAGTGAGTTGTTCACAATCAGCAGAATTCTTACCTAAATTCATAAAAAGCATACTTGTTTCTTCCCTTGTTCTGCACTGTGTATCCTGCCAGAGATTATAGGACTGAAAAGTTGTTTCTCAGAATGTAATTTGTATAATGTACTGACAGCCCATAAGAGAGAACTTGATCTGAAGAATCTTAGACATGGATGATGAAGCAAAACCTTGGACCTTAGACTTAATTTGAAAATGTTTGTGAGGAAAAAAAAATCTTCATAAACAGCAGTACATTGTGGAATAATTTAGGAAGAAAAATGTGCACTCACTCACAAAGAGTCTGATTTTTAATTAGTCACCTTCCAAAATCCTTCTTAATTTGGATGTCATGAATACCAGATAACCTTAGTTGGCCTCATTTCTGTTATTTATGCGCTTGTGCTGTATTCATCCAGTGTTGGCTTCAGGCATGTGAAATGCTATGAAGTTAGTTAGGGCAGCAGACTGCCAGGGTAACAAAGTGAACGCAGATCAGTTGTGTACTTTGACTGTATGAAAGCAGAAGTTGCAGTTGCTGCTTATGAAACTGCGGGTTTGAACAGTATTTGCTACTGTTGGAAGGAAAAATAAAAACCAAACAGGAGAAAGGAAAGAAAGGAGAAAAGAGTAAAGGGTCTTCTGATGTTTTTCCCTACTTATAGCCCTTACACAGTCTTGTTCTTCACGAGTCTAGGGGTCTGTCTCAACACTTCATCTTTTTTTTTTTTTTTCCAACTTCCCTTCCCTTCCCATTTCCCTTTTTATCTCAACACTCTTCAGAAACAACCTGGTTTCTGCTCCTTTTGGTGCAATAAAATTGACTTTTGCTTACACAGCTGAGAAACTTTGAGTCAAGTCTTCCTTAGCTGTTCATTCGTACGTAGTTATCAGCTTTGTATGACTGACTTGATCTGTCCTAGCTTTTTCATTTTCCACTACTTTATTTATATATCTTATAAAGTAACTAATGGGGTCTGAGTTGACCACTGTAACTGGAGAGCAAGAGCTTGAATTTATAATGGATAGTTTTGTGAAAATATACAATTCGTTGCTTACCAGAAATCCAAAAAGAAAACAGAAGTTGTGAATTGCTAGTAAGAACATAATTATGCCGGTTTATACATAATGTACACCCAGACTATGATTGCTCTTCTCTCTTTGGGTCCCATTATTTCACAGGATATAGAAATGACAAAGTATGAAAAAGGTATGAAAATGCCAGGATTTCTCCTGTAAATGTACAGATACACAGCCTCCCAGTGACAACAGTGGGATAGATGCCTCATTTAGAAAACAGTTGTCATGAGCAGGTTGTGTATCTGTATAGCCTCTGTGCCTTTAGTAGCTGGATTGGTTTTATTGATAGCTTGCCAAAATACAGAAGACGGCACTTACTGCACCTGTGATAAGTGTATTTGTAAATACTAATTTTTTTTTTAGGTTCAGTATTTATTGCTTAGGACTACAGCTAATCTTGTTTTGGCGTTCCACCACATTCTTGGCGTTCCACCACAAAACCTGTTACCCAGGCTTGTGATACAAACTGTGTAGATTGCCTGTATAGACTACCCTTCCTGTTTTGCGCTCAGGTCTTCACCTTTATTCTTACTCTAGATTCCTAGTTTTTCCTACTCTACATCACAAAGTCAGATACGTCAAAGATGTGTATGTACAATCTTGGCATGGGCCAACTCATTCCATTCAAGTCAATCTAAGCGCTCTATCTTTAAGCGGTGAGTCAAATTGAATATATATATTTATTCTGTCTTGTTTATTCACCATCGTCTCCCAAAATAAACATTTCCAAGAATGACCTTCTATCTTACCTTATATTTTCCCAGGATAAAAATGCATTCAGTAGAAACTTTTAACTTATTTTCTTAATGAACAAACAGCAAAAGGTTACTAAACCAAACCAGCCATTAATTCACATAAACTCCTATTATAATCGGGGATAATTCAGCCAATACAGTTGTTGATTCTGAGAGCTGTTCTCCTGTCCAGATTTACCCTTTGATGGACGAGCTTGGATTGCTCTCTGGTCTCTGCTGTCAGTACAGAGAAGGAGATTGATCCACTTGCCTAAATATAGGCATCTAGTGTTATCTGTGATGTTTTAAGGTGTCTGGGACATATGCAGAGGGCCAGCAGGTATGATTTATGGAAATCTGCACCCTATGGATCAGCAGCCAGAGGCCAGACAGGGTACCCTGAGGCATCTTTTCATGGAGTTATTTACATTTAGGTAACTGATTCTTCCCTTAGTTCCACACTGAATTGTAATAAAAGCTTAGACACCTTTGCACACAAGTATCTTAAACCTTAGACAAAGATTTTTAGTGTGATTTGGGAGGCTGTAAGGTATTTTATATGCTCTCCACCTGGTGCTCCAGATGGCTGTGGTTCACCTGTAGATTCTGTGTCAAGTCTGTCAGCTCATGCAGTTACTATGGATTTCTTACAGGGTCTTATATTGTACTAGCTGCCTAGTTTTAACTACTGAATGAATTATTATATCAAATTAATACCCCATACAGCTTAAAGTATTTAGTGTTGTACTTGGTCTTTACTGGGCTATCTAGGATGTTTTGAAGGAAGATTAAAAAAATGGACAATGCATAAGTATGAAGAAATCTTTTCACTTCTACTCCAGTCTCCAATTTTTCACTTCTGGCAATTGTTTCATAAGCTGATGAGTGAGATCAATATCTATTCTAAACCATATTGTAAAATGAGACAAGCTGCTTTCCCCCCCACTTCCCCCCAGGAATTAATAATTTCTTGTATGCATTGTACCCTGCTTGTATTCACTTTCATTTAGATTTGATGCTGTCCTGCTTACTACGGCTTTATTCAAATCCAGCTGCTCTTGGTATTTTTCTTGTTATCATACAGAGGAATCAATTTAAGCATATGTAATATCTGCTGGAATACCTGCTGCCCCCAACACCACCTGCACATGACAGAAATGTACTGCAGAAACCTACAGTATATATATATCTAAACGCTTCAGTTAAACTGAGATTTTTTATATATTCCTTGCTACCCACATAAGCAGCAAAGGATTCTCTTTTCAGACTCTGTTTTTTTGTGTGGGTGCATTACTTCTGCTTCTCATTTCTAAAACTTCCTGGAGTTTCAATACAGAGTGATTAACCTGTTAAAAGTTCACATTTACTCTCAGATTTTTAGAGCACCAAAGTAGAGGGAGAAAGCAGGGGTGGGGGGCTTGCATGTGTTGTTCTGGTAAAATATTTCATAGTGCATTTATTCTGTTGAGGAGGATGTTACATCACAGCACTACTAACATCAGCAATGGGATAATGAAGCATCCATACTGTATGAATATATTTTTGGATTTCTCAATGAACCATTTAAAGTGAAGGAGGATACAAAGAGGCAAATATTCCAGGATGTGTATTTCACTCCCATTTATTTTAAGGCAAGTTTTTTACTTAGGCTACTAAAATAGTGATTGTATTTATTAAGGTTTGCCAGTAGGGCTCTCTCTTGCATTATATTTGAATTCAATCAGGACATTTTCCTTTTGTGTGTATAGTCTCCTTTTCTAGGTAATTTTAACCCTGAAATTTTAAATCACTAGTCCTAATTATAGAACCTATTAACAAAAGAATTAGATCACCTTTGTATACAGATTTCCAATAGGAAGATATTTCTAAGAGATTTCCTTTTTAAGTAATTTTATTCCTGTTTAGTGAAGATGTGCATATGTGGTTAATGCCCAACACTTTTAACTGCAATGTGTTTTAGGAAATTTAAATAGCCAACAGCCCCACGTCTGCCCTAGGACAGACAGATACTATGTTGCTACCTTGAATCTGTGGTGGGACAAGACTCAGGTACAGGGAATTGCTCCATGTCTTATAGTTGCTACTGGAAGGAAACCCAAGCCAGTATACAGGTCGCCCATTCTGAGCAATCAGGGATCAGGGTTATACCTATAACAAAACCCAGACCCATCTTCAGTTTATACCAAATTATCTAGAGCCTTAAATGGATCAAGGGCTTTCCTTTCACAGGAGTCAGGACTCCCACAGAACATATAAGCTGTGCATATGCTTTCTTAGGAAGTAAGGTTTTAACAATTTTTTTCACAACAGCTAGTACCCCCACTGCCAAAGTTATCCTTGTGTATTTCTGTGTAGTAATTTTCTTTTGATACTTGTAAATAAATATCTTAAGAAAGTTATTCATCTTTTAAATACACAGAAAGAAAAAAACCCAATGTAAGCAAGAGCATCTAGTGACTAGTAATCAGTAGACAGAGAGTTATTTCATTTATTTCAAGCTCCTACCCAAGACTGGAAAGTGCCTATTTTTCCTCTTTGGATACCTGGCTTAGACTAATCATCTATCTTTTTACGCATTAAAAATTAGGTGAGATGCTTCCATCTTTCTCTTCCTTTGGAAATTTCCCATTTTATGTCCAGCAGCTATGTATGGCCTTTATCAAGCATGTCCTTGACATCTTCAGAAACATTACTGTTATGCAATGAATGGTAAAACAGTCGTGTGAGGTAGAGGAGTCATAGTAACATAATGGCTGTGTTCCATGAGTACCAAACTCACTTCAGAACAGCTACATTACTTGGCAGCAGCTAAGACTTTGGCATAAATTCATCTTCAGGACTGGTGTAATTTTAAGAGTTGCTGTGATAGAGGTGGGATTTTTTTTTGCAGGCCAGCTTGCCCCATCTGTTACTAGGCTGTTGTTACTCTTGAGAATTATTTCCCTGGTGTTTGGTAGTGATACAAACCAAACATTCAGAATTCTCAAAAACTGCCTTTCCTAAGCTTTTTTTTTTTTTTTTTTTTAAGGCATCTCTTTGTTTTTATGGGCTATGTACATCCCATATTTGCACACAACAACTTTTAGCTGCTACGTTTATTCTAACATCATAAAAAGAGAGCTTTTAGGTCAGAATTTTAGAGCAGAGATTTTCAGATCTGGTTACCAGTTCATGTTCTATTTTACAATTTACAATTTACAATTACAATTTTACAATTGCAAAATAGACCCCCAATTGTAAAATAGACCCCCAGAAAATCTTAGGAAGGATTCTAGAAACATGAACATCCATGCGATGCTTTTGATATCAGGTGCCTAAATAGGGATTTAAGCAATTAGTTTTCAAAGTCTAAGATTGCAGACTTACATATAGCTAAATATGTTAACTGTATATCACAGCAACCAATGATCCAAGATTCAGGTAACGTAATTTAGATCAATTATGAATTAGATCAGAAAGTGATTAAGAGCACAGAGTAAGATCAATATCTTCTTAGAAGTTTTTAGCTTTTCCATTGACTAAAGACAGAACCTAGATGGCTGCCTCTGAGACAACTCAAGATACAAAAGATTAATCCCTTCCTAAGTGACCATGTTGTGAGCACATTTAAAAATTGAAAACAGGCAGCAAAGTTTCTTTTAAATACTGGATATAATACAATGCAACAGAGTAAAGGAAGACTGAACCATGACTAAAGTTAATTCAGAATCAGTAGGGAGTCTGGAGACTAATTCTTTGCCCTTGCATTAATTTCCTGTTAAGGATTATCTCTGCAACCAAGACCCAAAAATGATAAAATATTGAAAGAAAGATTATTATTGAAGAATTTCTAGCTGTGAATGATACCATTACTATTATTAATAATAATAACAATTTAAAATATTGATTAGTAATAATAAATAATAATAAAGTGAAATGGAAAACAATATAATCTTCTCAGGATTTTTCTAATGGGAATAAACATATGTTCCAATAAACCACAGGCTATTCAACCAAACCAAAACTGGGTACATCTTACCTCATGGCTTTCTGCCATGGAATACTGAACAACGGCTGAATAGCATTGATCAAAATGAGATTCCATGTAATTCACAAAAATTTACAACATATCAGGCAGATCTAACAGAAACTAAAGTGGTGAGCATTAATACTTTATTTAAAATTTTCCTCTCTCCACATCAGTGTTGCACAATGCCAGGATTCATTTATGATTCTTTGTTCATATTCGAGTGACTTCATTTCTACATAGGTCAACAAGCTGTACTAAAGACAGTAACAACAAAACTCAACAGAGATCCCACAGTAAATTTCATTTAAGAAACCAGTCCTCATTAAAAGTTAACAAGACCATTTATAAAGATTATCTCCATAAAAGTAATGTGATCAGTATTTAAGGGAACACATTGATAGCTCAAGGCGCGCATAGTGAAATTGTGGAAGAAACATAAAATAGGTAAATTTTCCTTCTATTAGCTATTCCTAGCATTTCATGGCTGCATTTTTTGTTAGTAGAACCCCATATAAAAATCAGTATATGTTTGTTTGAGTAAATCCATATTAATTCAATAACAGTTTACACTTGCAATACTTCGTCTTCAGAGAATTGCAGAGTTGCTGGAAATGACAGAGGAGGAAGAAGGACAACAGTAAGGCAGAGGATGTCATCGCCAATTTATCTCTCTTTTGTTTTTTTAATACTAAAAAAAAAAAAAAAAGAGCTTTTGGGTGGTGGAAGGGAATCTTGCATAGGTTCATAAGTTTAGTATGTAAATTCATGAGTTCTTCCAGAAATGAGCACAGAATCATGAGTGACATCCATGGTAAAAAATATTTTAGAGAAATGAAGTACACGAGCAATTAACATGATTAGCTATTCTGCTTTAGTTTGACATCTATTCACACTTCTAATATTATGCTTTCTACCACTAGCGATTCATATATTGATAGACGGGAGTTTTTTTGAAGTACTTATTCTCTGGAAGTTATGTAATTATAGTCAAAAGACCAAAAAAACAAACTAGGAAATATTCAGCATCAGGAAACTGCTTAGTTGATCACTAATAGATGATATATAGATGGTATTTAAGTAAGATTTTTAATAGTTGGACCTAAAAGTTGTAGCTAAGTTTGCATTTTTTCTGTAAATTGTTAAGATGACTACCATACGCTATTTACTCTCCAAGTGACCTTACAACTTCTCAAATGGATTTAACTTCACATATATTTGTTTCCAAGCCTAATCTTGTAGCAAATAGTTTGTGTTTTATCAAGATTGTAAAAATCCTGTTTTAGCAATTAAATTGCTTTCAACTCTGCCCATGGCCTCACTCAGCCTTGTGCCTAGCATGTCAATGCTCAAAGCTGATACCTACTTAAGGCAGAACATCCTACTCATATAGTCAAAATTACCTACAATTTGCTGTTAATGGTCTCTCATTTTATCACTAGAAGTTATTTTTAATGTGATTAATTTAAAGAGTCAAGATGTACTGTGAGTCCCCCAGCTGCTGCTCTACAGGGATTGGGTCTCCTTCAGGTTATGTCTCACATTCTCTCTCATGCCCTGTCTTTGGTTCCTCTCTAATGCACCAACTATGTGTGGATGTTTCATACAGCCTAGGGCAACTTAGTATGGTGTTTTGGAAGTAATAGTGAAGAATGTCTGTCTTGCCCATGTCACTCACCTATGGCTGCAGACGTCCTTTGGGATTATACCTGAAATTAATTCTTCAAAACCAAGATCTCCTTAAGGTTGTGACTTTTCTAGGGTGAAGCTCATGAGAGCTTCCATTCTACCATATCTACATATTCCCCATTCCATTCTACTATGGTATCTACAGAAGTGCAATAAACACCTATAATCTTTCATTTAACCTGTTTCTTATTAGACTGTTCTCAGTCTTGCAGTTAGCATTTACAGTAGACCATTTGTTTTCTTACTGGTTTCATTAAATATTTACCTTTTTAGTCTGTTGCCATACTTTTTAAAAGATCTCTAAAATTAATTGTCATTCTAGTTTTGAAGTCAGGGAGTAAAAGTTATTGTCAACAGAAGATTAAAAATGCCATAGTAAAAACATAAAGCAAAAAAAAAAAAAACAGAAACCCAAACCAACTCCAGTAATTAGATATTGCAAAAAACTGGTTTGATGAAGAATGAATACAATGTCAGGAAGATAGGTTTGAATGTATCGTTGTATAAGTCTCTATTTGAACTACATAATAATTCAGATAATGGTAAAAACACCAAAAAAACCCAACAAACAATGAAACAAACAAAGAAACAAAAAAAACCCAAACAGAAATCCCAGGAATGGTTTATATAAAGAACACAGAGACTAGACAGAATTGAAAAATAATCAGGCAATGAGATTATCAATAAAAAGATAAATGAGGAGAAAATTGGTTTATTGTGCTATCAGCCCTTAAATCAAAGGTGTTTAAGAGAGATTCATTTATTATTCTTCAACTAAAATGTGAAACTGTTATCTAAAATCAGCCCTCTGTAGGATAAGAATATTTAGACTCAGGAGAAAGAAAAAAAAAAACCTGTGCTCCAGATTCCCTTACCACTGCCCCAAAGCCCTGAAATCTCTTTTGATCCCCCTTGGACTATGTGTTGTGGCTTCATCACCCCCCACNAAACAAAGAAACAAAAAAAACCCAAACAGAAATCCCAGGAATGGTTTATATAAAGAACACAGAGACTAGACAGAATTGAAAAATAATCAGGCAATGAGATTATCAATAAAAAGATAAATGAGGAGAAAATTGGTTTATTGTGCTATCAGCCCTTAAATCAAAGGTGTTTAAGAGAGATTCATTTATTATTCTTCAACTAAAATGTGAAACTGTTATCTAAAATCAGCCCTCTGTAGGATAAGAATATTTAGACTCAGGAGAAAGAAAAAAAAAAACCTGTGCTCCAGATTCCCTTACCACTGCCCCAAAGCCCTGAAATCTCTTTTGATCCCCCTTGGACTATGTGTTGTGGCTTCATCACCACCCACATGCAAGGTAAACAGTGGGTAATAGTCTGAGGGCTGTACCAGGCTAGGAATTTTCCTAATGATGTCCTTAACCCAGGCCCCAGGGAGGGCACATACTTCCCTAAGACGAGGGTCTGGCCAGCATATTGGACCTTCTGTACCACTCAGAAGGGAGTCCCCTACAACTATAACCTATCTTTTCTTCCCCGTGGAGGTGGTTGTGATATGGGGGGTAGGCCTTTCTGACCTTGACAGCACCTCTGGTGAATAAGGACCATCATACACACCATCATCCATTGACTGGCCTTCCACATCCAGAGCCTGATGTACAGAGACACCTGGGAAGGTGGAGAAGGCAAGGGTGTTCTCCTGCCACCTCGAGCATGGACTCCATTCACTCCTTTCCTTTAAACTACTGCCTTCAGCCTGTCAGGAGGAGGATACAGGATCCCCTTGATCTCAGATTTTTTCTGGTGGTTATTCCTGTTTCTGTCTCAAGGAGGGCAGAGCACCGTTCCACCAGTCTGCCTCTTTCCCAGACTCCCTGATGCTCCTTAACCGTTGCACTTCCTCTCGTAGCTCTGCTACCAGTCTTTGTAGATTGTCCACCTGGTCACACTTCACACAGCTGTTCTCATTATTTCCATCCATCACCAGAGTGAGAGTCTTTGGCACTCCCTGCAGCTCAAGACCTGAGTGGCTGCATATTTTCATGGGAGCTCTGTTTGGGCTGCCACAGTCTTTCTGACAAGTGCAGAGGACACCGCTTTCTGCCGTATGGATACCAAAGCTGAGCTCCTTCTGAGAGGGTTACAACCACCAATTGAACTTGCCTCTTGAGGTGGTAGAGTGACAGTGTCCTTCCTGCTCTCCCTTCTCTGCAAACTGCTGTGCCATGCCCTGTCTGACGCACCACGCCCTGTTCTCCCGCTCTGGTCCCAGCACTCCTGATAGCTTGCACTCCCCAGGATGCTTTTTATAGGCAGGGAGGGTGGTGTCACAGTTGCTCTGGCAATGCCCCAGCCTCATCAGCATCTCCTGTGAGAGCTGTGGGCTCCTGGCAGGTCTCTCCCTTGCCCTGGCATTTCCCTACCTCAGGAAAACCATCTGTGTGCCAAGATCTGTGCTCTGCTGTGGGTCGGACCGGCTCCGGAGCAGCTTGCCTCAGACACTGATCATTCGTCTCTCACCTTGGTGTCTGCAGGACTGTTTCTCACACTTTCTTTCTTTTTTCTTCCTTTCTTTCTTTTTTCTTTCTTTCTTTCTTTTTTTTTTTTTCTTTTCTCTTTCCTCTTCCCTCCTTGGCAGCACTTTTCCTTTTAAGTGTATTTTCCCAGAGGCACCACCATCTCAGCTGAGGGGCTCAGCTGTCTCCTGTTGTGAGTCCTCTGGAGCCATCTAAGACTTCTGCACGGAGAAGACCGTGTTCTCTCCTCGCAGAGGCTACCCCCTGTAGCACCTCACTGCCAAAACCTTGACACCTACACACAATACAGTGACCTCCTCTGCAGTTTCGCACTTTCCTTCATCTTGTGGCATCTGTAGTACATAAATTGCTTTATCAAATAGATGCAGGTCTTCTGACAGGAAATACTTTAGGCAGTATGGATGTCCTAATCCACACATGAAAATACTTCATGAGAGTGAAATATACAGAGTATATACAATATGTATTAAAGGGAAATGGTGCAACAATTTGGCTTCATTCTTTTTCTTTCCTTCATTGCGTGAGATGTTCTGTTTAGGTTATAAGCAATATACCAAGTGACATCCATGTTTGAAGACTACTTCTGGCACCTTTGAGCTACACAATACACCTTTCCCTTTCACACACTGTTTTTTAAAAGATTACTGAAGTCTCAGAAGGGCCCACAAATGAGATATAATATCAGCAAAATCCTCAGGGAAGGTACCAAACTTATTTCCCTTATATTTCTCTTTCCTTGATGATATATTTAGAAAATCAGAATATTTCAGACTTTTATAATATGCATCAGGTGGCTTTGATTTTCTTTTTCTTTTGCTTATTTACTAAGGGGAAAAAAGAAAATATTTTAATTTGTCCAGGAAAGACATTTTGTTCTGTTATAAGATTTCAAAGGTGTAAAAGAAACTTCAAACTAGTTAAAGGCCTTATTTGAATTAGTCAGATGGAGAAACTGAAAATCAAAATCATCATAGGCTAGGTCATCCCTTTGAATTTTAATATAAGGAGTTGTTCAGTACATTACACCATCACCTCTAAAGTTCAGAAAGCAAAACACCCAGTGATTGACTTAGATGTTTAATTATACCACCACCTTTGAAACACCAAGGAAATGTTTGTGGGGTTTTTTGTCTTTTGACTGTGACAGGATATAGGAGAAGTCTGTCAAGGCTGATCTTTCTTGTATGTGCCTACCTTTAAGAAGCGGTTCCAGATTTTAGATTCTGAGTAGATAAAGGCATCATGTACATTCAAAATTCAGTTTTGAAGGATAAAAAGATATCACAAACATCTTTACTGTTGCCTCTGACATGATTGTTCTAATCTAATTTTAGCCATCTAAAAGTCACGTGTCTAGTTGCAGTTATTGATGGAAGCTGTTTCCACTGGTAGTGGGGAGAGAGTCATCTCCATCAAGTTGTTCATTCTTGTAACACATGTATTTGGAAGAACTAATTCCCTGAAGGGTTATTATGTTTCTCCATTAACTGTAGAAGAAATTTAAATAACTAGAAGAGAGATTTATGGACACCTGAAGTTAGATGAGTTAAATTCTATTTTTTCATTTTCTCTAGACAACATTTTCACTCTATGTGGTTTTGGCTTTCTCTAGACAAAATATGAGTCAGGGACAGTGCTACACAAGCAAATTGATTAAAGGAAAGATGAAAAAAGAAGCCTTCGAAGAATATTAATCAGCAGTATGCAATTAGTGGTTATTTTCTAAAAGCTGGGTCTGTTAATGGGATGCAAAAAGCAGCTAAGAAATGTTCAAATTTACTGGTGTTGTCTTCCCTGCTCCCTTGAGAGCAGGATTGAGAGTGGCTCTGCTAAAGCATAAGAAACCTATAATTACATATTTTTCTCAGTCCATTATATCATACAAACAATTTTCTGTCTTGTACAGAGGCTCGTTTTCTTTCAAAGAGTGAAAGTCATCATTAATCTCATTCATAGCCTCTTTTTCAAGTGAATCTGAAATTAATCAGAAACTTTCAGTTTAACCAACAAGAAGCAAGATTTTGTTGCTTTTTAATTTCTTTGTTTGTTTGTTTCATGATGAACTGAACAGTCATCATAACCTGTATAAAAACCAACATGAAATTGTGTGAGCAAGGTATAAGTAGGGGGAAGTATGGAAAACTGTGGGTTTTTTCTGTTTCTGCAAAGGATGCAGTGCTTTCTATGAAGTTCTTCACATTTGTGAGGAGTAAAGCAGCGAACAAATTACTTTTATGACAAGTGCACTACGTTTCTATCATGTGTCTGCAAGTGACACTTGTAGGAGACAGAAGGACAATGTATGTAGAAAATCAGGTCTGTGTCAAATTTCCACAGATCTGAATCAAATTTATCTTTCCTTTATGTCTAAGTTTTCTACATATCTTGTGTGAGTTCTACTGCTGAGTCTAATCTGTGAGTCAACATTTTCAAAACACATAGTATTACAGTGATACTGAAAACTTTTTAACATATCCACATGCAAAACATTAATAAAAAATTGTACAATTTCATAGAAGCCAAGATTTATTGAAGTTTTTGACAGTTAGGAAGAAATTATTCTAGAAAAACTGTCAAATTTAATAGAGTTTACTACTGTTTTTCTATAGGCTTTATAAATCATCCCCCAAAAATCCGTGCTAGGAAGTACAATTCTCTATTATATTTGTAAGGTGATCAACCGCTTATAAAAATGTCTTTTTTATGTTCTACAGTTTTTCCTCATATTATTTTTTAAAAGTAATAAATACCTAGATACCTCAGTTCTTAATGAGTGTTGACTCTGTTTCTGTAATAGTTCTTAACATTGTTTCTTTTCCCCTTTTTTTTAATGGGGGGAGATATTTTTTCACTTATTATTTGTATATTTCCATGGAAACATAATTCCTTGACTCTTACATCTTCTGTGGGTTTTTTATGTTGTTTTTTTCCTGGTAGTTTAGTATTTATCTTTGCAATGGAATTTTCTCAAAGTACACCTCACTGATTCATGCTGTACCACCACCACTGCTGTACCACCTCTTTCAGATGGAGGGAACTGGTTTTTGCTGCAGTGAGCATCCATAAATTTCCCATTATCTATGAGGATATTGGTGGTATTTATTTATTTCTTGTCATTTCTTTAAAAAGCCTTCAAACCCCAGAAGCATTCAAATCCTTTGTACAAACTAGTCAGTGAAAAAAGAGGTGGACATTTTTCCAATACTGGTCCTTATGGTAAGCTCAAAAAAATTTGTTTACAATATTTTACTATTTAAAAGTTTTGCTTTTTTAGCAGGATGTAAAAAGCCTTAATATCGTCATGGTGTAATGCAACAATAATTTGATGTTATTGAACAACACTAATAGAACGCAAGAGTTAATAATATGATGTGATGGACAGTCATAGTTGTTCACATGTTATTTTGATGGGCAAGTCCAAATAGCTAGTGTTTCAAAGTGCATCATATCAGAACACACAGACTGCATAGCCTCTCCTGAAACCCTAAGATGTGATTATAATAATCAGCTTACTGTTTTGCACTTGCTGGAAGCTGTTTGCCATTTCTGTGGGTTCAAACTAGTGCTGCTATGTCATCTCAGAGAATTTCAGATGAGATTGCTTCAGAATGAGAACATTTATTTGTAGAGTTTTTATACATTTATGTATCAACATAGAATGCACAAAAAGATAGCTTCTGAAAATATGTATTGCTTCAGAACTATAATGAAATAGTTCTTATGAGAAGGAAATACTTTTGAACTTCTCAGCACATAACCAATCATGTAAATACATTTTCTTTTCCTAAAATGTCAGTACCTTTTATGTCAGCTTTTAGATACTTTTTTATTTAATGAACTTGAAGAATTATATCATAATTCCAAGGAAAGATTCTCAAAAATGAATGAATAATAGCATTTGAAAAGAATTTAGATTAATCTTATTAAAGATAGAGTACAAGTCATTTTTGAAAAAGCCATATAAAAGTGGAGGAAATAAACACGACATCACTACCTTCATTATACCATGTGTGACAGTATTAAATGGCGTGTCACACTTTATCACATGAAGTTGCAGATTTACTACTACTATGTCTGTGTCTTCCTTCAGTGTCTGAATATCTTATGCTGTGATTATGTTTAAAAATTTCTAACTTTTCTGACAATATTCTGCCAGTAATATTTTTCTAAGACCTCCCAAATCTATATATTTAGTATCAGTCCATACTGCAGTATGCTAGCTGACATTCTGTGTCTCAAAATACTCAATGCACTCAACATAACCTTCGTAGATTTGTAGATCTGCAAGGCCCAGTGGAATGATCATGTCTTCTTAGCCTACTCCTCCATATGACACAGAATTAGTACTTCCTTGTATTGATCTTTGTTGGACTGGAATATATCTTTCAGGAAAACAAGCAAACAAACAAATATATACCAACTTTGCTTTTTAATAAGGTTCAGTAATAATATTCCGCTACACCTTTCATAAAAAAAGTCATCTCCAGTAAAGATTTGCCATTTTTTCTAGTTTACATTTGACTTAACCTAATAGTCAGAAACTCGCGAACAGGTTATCTATCCAACTGTATATTAGAATATTTCAGTATTAAAACATCCTTATCCTTTGCCTGTAAAGTATGCTGGTATTCTTTCAAAATTTCAGTATTAGCATAAGAATTCTTTTTTGTTATGGTGATTAACGTCTGTCTATGATGAGCTAAATTGTATTTTCTTTACTCAAGCCTGCGCTGGTTTTGGCTGGGCTAGAGTCAATTTTATTCATAGTAGCTAGTATGGAACCATGTTTTGGATTTGTGCTGAAAACAATGTTGATAATACAGGGATGTTTTAGCTATTGCTGAGTAGTGCTTACACAGCATCAAGGCCTTTTCTGCTTCTCACCTCGCCTGACCAATGAGTAGTCTGGGAGTGTGTAGTAAGTTAGGAGGGACAGCTGGGACAGTTGACCCCAGCTGACAAAAGGGATGTCCCATGCCATATGATGCAGTGCTCAACAATAAGAACTGGGGAAAGAAGAAGGAAGGGAGGATGTTTGGGGTGATGATGTTTATCTTCCCAAGTAACCATTACACATGATGAAGCCCTGCTTTACTTGGGATAGCTAGCATCTTCTTGCCAATCGAATGTAGTGAATGAATTCCTTATTTTGCTTTGCTTGCACTGATGACTTTTACTTTCCCTATTAAACTGTCTTTATCTCAACCCACGAGTTTTCTCACTTTTACTCTTCTGATTCTTTCCCCCATACCACTGGTGAGGAGCGAGCAAGCAGCTATTTGGTACTTAGCTGCCAGTTGCGATTAAACCATGACAAAGCCCTATAATTATATTTTTGTGATGTATTGTGAGTATATCTGACATATTCTGAATATGTTCTGTTTCCTGATACATTCTAAAGTAAGTTTTCTTTGCCTTAGCTCTCATTTTATGTGAATTTGCTTTGCTTAAGTTCTGAGATGACCAAAGACTATGAGACTGTTAACATAGAAAAAAATAAAGCAAAACAAAGCAAAACAGCTTCAGTTAATGAACCATTTCCCCCAGTAATGTTTATAAACTTGAGCTCTTCATCTCATTAAGACTGTCACTGAGCTTTTGGTATGTGCAGAGCTCAGACGCAGCAAGTGATGTCTGCCCAGCACATATCCTGTAAGCAGCATGACTGTGATACATGAAAAGGACCTTGTGTCTATTAGGAGGTGAAATATGAGTTTTCTGTGTCTCCCAAACAGCTATGTCATTCATCATCATGTATTAGAAATCCTCCAAAGGGACCAGACACATTTCTGCCTCTTCAAGGCCAGAGAAGTTTTTCTCTTTTCATCATGCTCACCCACAGAATGCATTTATATTGTCAAAGTGCATTCCTTCTGTCGTTCATTTTGATAGATTAAGAAAGCAAAACTTTTAATTTCTTCCCATAAAACTGTCCATTTCCTCTATTTCAACAGTAGCCCTCTTTGGTACAATTTCAATTCATCTTTCATAAGCATGGATGACCTCTTTCAAGTGCCTTGTATACTATAAATACAGCTCTCCTTTTACTGGAGTTATCTTTACTGATGTAGACTGAGATTGTTTTTACAAACTTAAGACCCTGTATAAGTCTGGAAAGACATTTGGATGCCTAGGTATATGAAACTGGACCATACATTGGAACTTGCACACCTAACTTTTATGTAGATACCTTAATGTAGAGCTTTACATTCAGATGTCTTAATTTTGAATGCATTCACACCCTTACTTTGAAGGGAAAAAGTCTATACAAACAAAAATAAAACCCAAAGTGTTTTGCAGCAAACTGGTCTACTAAGTTTGCTGCAGAACACTGTTGCTACTGTTAAGCAATGATTCAAGAAATGATTACTGTTGCTATTATTGCTATTACTATACCATACTTGATTAAACAGTATCAGCAATGAGAAATAAACTGATAAACCAGTTATCTTCAAAAGTACCATTTCTTGCTTGCTTTTTTGGATGCATATATAAGGAAAACCAAGGTGAAAAACCTAATCAGTTATATGCAATTCCACATTAAATCATACTATCATCCAGTTAAATCTAGTTCTTTAAATTTAATGGTAAAAAGAAACATGAAAAACAAAACTAATCCATTGAAACTGATGGTTGCAGATATACAAGCAATTTTATTTTTGTCTAAAGAAATGAAAAATGCAACTTTCAATTTTCTAGAATTAGTGTAATGTCCACAGTGAAAGAAAGAAATATTCTGTTCTTTTTTTGGCTGTATTATAGTAGGATAAAGGAATCATGCTGCTGGAGCATATTTCTGAACCTTTTATCCACATTTTAATGCACATAAATGCGTGCTGACTTGTGAGAAAAGGCTGTAATCTTTATAAAAAACTGTCTTCAGCCCTACAACCCAAATTAGATTTATAGACTATTTTGCCAGTTGTCCTGCTTTTAATCTCCTGAAAAGTTATAGATTATACTTCAATTTCTGTAGTATTAGTGAAACACCCTTCTTAACTCTGGTCTTGTATTTTCTTTATAAAACAAACTATCTGAAGATGGGCATTCACATTTTTCATTATTTCACCTCTCAATTTTTTCAAGATGCTCCTTCTTCCACAGAAAATACTTCTTTGTTTTTAAAACACCTACTAAATTGCAGCTCCTACATGTCTTATTATTATGTTGAAAGAAGATAATTTCCTTTTTTTAACATAATTTCTGTATTTTTAGTTTTTCCTGCAAATTCTTTCAAATTTTAATGTTTTACTTTTGAAATTATTGTTATTATTGCTATCCTTAGAATAAAAACAAAAAAGAAATACGGATGCTGTTTTCTGGTAATGCATTTACCAGCCTACTCATGAGTCCATTAAGAAGTCAAAAATTGGCCTCCCAAATCAGAGAAAGAGAAACAGATGGGTCATTATTCTGAGTATCCATAGTAAATCAATCTACAGAAGCTCTGAATATAAAAAAAAAAAGTATCTTTAGAAAACATTGAGCTATTCTATGCCTAAAAGAACTTAGAGAATCTATGTGAAGTGGCTGACTGAAGCATACTGAAAGTCCATGGTCCAAAAATCTTCTCTCAGTTACAGAACTGGAGAGTAGCACCAGAGTTCTAAATTTTTCCCTGGTGTCAGATTTAACTCTGTGCAGTGTAATGAATAGAATGAGTGTCACCTTAAATATTTAAGAGAATTTGAGCTAAATTTAAAGGGGAATCTCCCCGTGGTATAAAATACACATGCATGCAATTTTTACCTTGAGAAAGGGGAAAATTCAGGGTTTAGCTGAGACTAAAACAAGCAGTCATGAATATATCTCCTTAATTTTTTCATTTGATGATGTACTTCCTTCATCCTCTGTCTCTTCCTCATATTTTACTTCCCCATCTATATAAAACTTCATTACTGCCACTTAGTTCATTATTAAATTTAGCCAGAAGAGGTGGCTTAATCTTTAATATTCATATGAGGAATAAGGTTAGCGATGTCGCATTAACTTAAATGGAGCTCTTTTTTTAATGCTAAATGAAAGTTCCGTATGGCAGTCCTATAAAGTGAAAATAAAAAATAGCAGATGTGAAAAACTTTTTGAATGTAATAATTTTTGTGAGATATTCAGCTCTGTTTAGGTCAAAGACTTTCAGGTATGCATTTCTATTTGTCTGAAGAGACCCATTTTCACTTGTACGAGTTACTTCTGTCTAAATGACTTCTTGTACAGATCAAGATGAAAATAGGTTAACTTTAAATAAATAGGCCTAATAATAAATTGAGGTGTTCTGGTTTTGTCTTGTTCTTGCTGTAGACAATAAACTATTGGTAAAATGCATGTTTTAATTTTTAGGCTGTAAAGTAGTAAAGAGCCATAGAACTTGCCTTCAGAAGTTTGGAAATATTCTTATATTCTATTTTAATATTTATTAAAATGTTATCAAAAGATTTAGAGGTAAGTGACACATTATAATTTATTTCATTTACAAGTAAAATTATTATCTTTTTAAGAAATATTACTAAATGACTTTACTAGAACTGTTTTTCCCTTTTTTTTTTCTTCCCAGGGTTTGCATTCCAGTAGGGGGAATGTGATAAAATCTCTCTGCTTCAATATTTTCTTTTGCTTTATCTTTTGCACTCATCAACCAAGAGATGTATGTAAAGGCTTCCGAAGCTGGTTAGAATTATGAAACACATTTTTAATCTATTAATTTATTGCTACAGCTGCAAACATTGCATAAAGTTAATTGTTTTAACTAGCAATGCAAAAAAGGATGCTTTTTTTTTAAAAAAAAAAAAAAGTCACCTGTATCTTCCTTCATTAAATAACCATGGAGGCTTTTGTTATAATATAGCTGTCAACACCTCATTGAAAAAAAATGAAGGATTGAAACATACAATACTCTTCATGAATATGTTGTTTTTTAAGTCAAGAATTTTGGTCCAAGAAGCTAAAGAAGCAAGAGTTTAACATGATGTAAAGGTGACTTGCAAATTCTGAAGCTGGGGCTAGTGTATATTCCTGCATTTTAGTCAATGAATATTTAATACAAAATAAATAAGCTCACTGAAAAGATAGGACTAAGAACCAGATAAGCTGCTTCCTTTTGGATGCCGTAGAGGATGTATTCACTCTCTCCTGCATAGCTTCTCTTTGTCTTTGTCTTCAGAGTATTAAGTAAGTACAGACACCTGTTTATTTCCTTGTGATGTCAGGAAAAACTCCTGAAAAATGGGAGCTCCAGTTATGCATTTCTCCAGGTTGGCAGGGAAACTAACACACTATTTTCTATGGTTTGCATTACTCTAGCAAGGAAGCTATTTTGCAAAGGCTGAAGAGCACCTCTTATTTTCCAGAAGTCTTTCTTTATGATATTTCCTGTCAGGTTAGCCTAAGCCTTAATACACTGAAAAGGTAGGGTTTAAAATACTAATCTTATGCACTTCTTTAGTATATATAGAATTAAGTCACTACTGTGGTATGAGGAAGCTTTACACAATTTGAAGCTCATTATTGCAACATGAAAGGATGTTAGATATTGTTCATAGTATCTAAAGTACTGTATTCTGGAAATGGCTTTGGTGGAGTAAGAAAGCCTACAGATTTTCCGGTTTTCACGTTAATAAGAAGCAAAGAAAAGAAGTAGGGAAAGGAGAAGAAGTACATATAAGGATGCAGTGTTTTGTTTTCATATACTGTTTTTTATTTGGTGAGTACTACACTAGTTTTTGATGTGCATATCTAAATCTTTAATCTCAGGTTTCTCCTTAGATCTAGAGACTCCCACACCTGCTTTATGTGTCCTAATTCTTCCTGAAGCCCTTTCAAGAAAGAAAAAAAAGAAAAAAAAAAGAGAGAAAAACACATGAAAACTCTATATATGATAGGAACCCATCTGCTAGGCTTAAAGGGCAGAGGGCTGTAATATTAAAAAATGTCAGTCATTATATCTGTATGATTCAGACTCTTAGAGCCTTAAGAAAACTGAAAGAAACCAGTGGTTAAAGCTCAGCCAATAATGCGATCACTAGGAAAGATCAAGCTAGACTACCTGCCAAGTAGGTGGAGTGGCCTGTGAGCTGGAGAGGTGTGTCTCTAAGAGCAGGACCACAGGAGGAGCTGGCTATCAGAGGGACCCAAGGCCAGCTGCTGGAGGGACTGTGAGGTCTGTCTGTGTTTGTGTCTGGGGATGAGGCACCTGGGTAGAACGAGGATCTAGGACCACCTGCTGGATGGACCATGTATACAAAGCCAGCTCCCAGGGAATCTGTGGTGTCTCAATGTGTGTGTGTGTGTGTGCGCGCACTTATGTTAGTCAGCAAGAGGGGTCTGAAGTGGGGCTGTGGTCTCAGGAGCTTGTACATCCAGCTGACAGCAACTGGGGAGACAGGGATCCGGGGACAGCTGGAGAGGGTGAGTGTCTGAACCCAGCTGCTAGGGGCGAACGTTTTACACATACGGATAAATTTTGCACTAATGGACCTTCATCCTGCTGCGGCTGAGAAGAGCAAGGAGCAGGATGAGGCCCTTGGTGCTGCGTTCATGTGAATGCTCTGTGTGCCTGTCTATGATCTGTGTGGTTGGATTGTTTATATGTGTATTGTAAATGTGAGTTTATGTGCCTACTGGGAATATGTGCTTGGGTTTACAGTTGCTTGGTCCTGGGGACATGGAGTTGTGTCAGCCTTGTCTCTGTTGGCCAACTGAATTTGGTTGTCCTCTAACAGATACTCCAAGGTAAGATACATCTTTTTACCTTGTGTTACTTGACAGTTCAGCGTAGCTCTCTAAACAGCATGATTTCCTGAGACATTTTTTAAAATTACTTTTCCCTCTGGTCCATCTCTGGCCCATGTTGGGAGTATGGTTTCAGCTCAGCTGGTTTCGATAACTAGTCTAGGACAGACTTATGGATGTTGTACTGCCTTGCCCAAGGAACTTGGTTTTAAAGACAAACTATTGAAATATAGGCAATGACAGAGAGATAGCTTAATAAACTCAAGCAGAAACAGAAAAGAAAACTAGCAAAATATATATATATTAGAATTGTCTCAGGAGTAAAATGATTTCTAATTACAAAATCAAAGAAAATTAACAAAGAGAAAGGAAACCAAGAAGAAAATGATACTATATAAAGGGAGCGAGAAGTGTTCACAACATAGAGGACCGAAAAGGAAAGGAGCCCTGC
>VZSF01010032.1:0-52735 GCA_013398295.1 Chionis minor | reverse complement strand
CCCCCTACTTACATACATTCGTTAACACGGTGCGCGCACGGAGCGGACACAGAAAACGAGTGGGAATACGAACATCCACTCAAAGGGACTCGGGTGTAACGTAGACATCAACAAAGGGAAATCGGACGCGATCCGGTACGCCTGAGCCATGGCTTTCGCCTCCTCCTTCGTGGCTGGGGATGAGCAGAGGGCGGAGGGGGAAGGCCGGGCAATGGAGTCACCGTGCCTCTGCCAGTCCTGCGCCGAGACCTCCGAGCGCCCCGGCTTCACCGCAAAACTTCTCCAAAGTGCGATTTCGGCACAGGTGGGCCGAGCCCGTGGCTCACCACAGAGGCAACGGTGGCCAAAAAGCTGGATCCCTCGCCTGAGCTCTCTGCGCCAGCTCCCTGGTTCGCCCCGCGCCTCTGCTCTACACCTGCCTGCGAAGGGCAGAGCCTTCACAGGAGCTTGGTGGCAGGCAGAGAGAGGTGCCCGTTTCTTCTTGCCCGTCCATACCTGGCAGGCAGCAGCCAGGAGCCTGAGCCGAAAGCTCACCCGCAGCCTCAGCACCAGGCAACGTTCCGGGACGGAGGAGAGCGGTGGCAAACAGCTACGTAGGAACCGGCTGTCTCACAGGGCTGCTCTGCTCAGATCTTGGAGGAGTAGAAGAAACACTCCTTACAACGATGGAGAAAGCGCGAAGGGACAGAACCTGCCAGTGAGCTGCTGGGTTCACTACAGAAAGTCCTGACAGAGAAAGTACAGGCAACTTAGGTCCTGTACGGCTGGAGGGATGTTCAGACCAAGGATGGATGGTGGTTCTCCTCCCCCAAAAAGGGCCAATGCTCTTTCCTGTGGGCAAGACCTAGTCCTGCTGGCAAGACCTAGTCCTGCCCTCTCCTGACTCCGCATGTCCTGCAAAGGCAGCATTGACAGCACTTGGGAAATGCTCCAGAGCTCCCTGACATGCTCACACCGCAGTGCAGTGCAGAGAAGTGGGCCAAGAGCAAGCTTTAAACTCCAAGGTCCTTTTAGCCTCCATGGGAAGGCGAGGCTGAGCAGTTCTCCCGTGCCAAGCTAACTGGACACGCAGCAGGGAGCGTCTGCAAGCCTGGAGAGGGGCAGTTTCCATTCCAGATGAGCATCTCCATAAAGTAACGTTCCTTCTGTCCCCTCATGTTGACAAAGCCCAAGCCCTTTGCACATCCCCTCCTAGAACCAACCCTCCACATCCGGACCTGCTTGCTCCAAAAGGTTCAGCGTTTTAGGACTGCACAAGGATTGTCTCAATAAGCCTAAATGCTTGAGGCAAGAGTTGGAATGAATATGCTGCAAAAGGTCTGGGTTCCCCCACATCTCTTGGGACCAAGCACAGCTCCAGCTTGCGAAGTTCATTCATGAAGATACTCCATGAAAATGGGGCTCAGGTGCCCCCTGCACAGAGGCTAAGCAGCTTGAGAGACTCCCAAAATGAGGGGAAGGAATAAAGTCTCCATCAACGATGCTTAAACAATCTTAAATGAGATGCTTGATTTCAGTTGGCTGGAAGGTCCTGACAAGGCTAAACCCACCAGCCCATGAACAAGGTGGTACCAGGGCAGCTGGGCCTCGGCTCAGCCAGCCGGAGCCCAACCTCCCGGGTTCCTTCCCAGTTCCTCCAGCGCAGCACCCAAGAGCAACACCTGAAGATGCAGAAGGGATGCGACTCCCTCTGGCCTCTCTACGTGTGGCATCACGCTCGTGGAGGAAAAAAACCCAAAGGCTGAATTTTTAGCGTTTCAAAGCCTCTCACTTTCAGCCCAGAGGCAGGTTAGTCTGTAGGTATTGCAGTCCTCCTGTCTCTCCTCCACCAAACCGCCAAGCCCCCAGAGCAATGCCCACGGAGCCTGCGGAGCCCAGGTGGGACTGGTACAAGCAGGTGGGGTGGGTCCGGAGCTGATTCCCAGCCTACTGCAGGGGCCGTCATGGAGCGCTGCTACTCGCTGGGTGAATGAGCTGTCAAGTAGCGACTGAAAGGGGAGAGGTTTAAGACTTTCAACAGATTATTTGGTAAATATATGAATACATCTTAATGGCAGCAGCTTGCAAGATCCCCAGCCTGTGCTCTCGAGAGAAGTACCCCTTACAGCCTTCAGCATCTGCAGGCAAGGGGGGCAAAGTCTGGGTCCCGTACTTCTAGGCAAGAAAACATCAATTCATGAAGACCCTCACCAAGTTGCAGGGGGGAAGAGCTTCCTGCCAGCCCAGTTACCTTCTGGGACCCGAATTAACCCATCCTCAGCGCTGCTGCGAAGACAGATTGGAGGGACTGAGCCCCAAGAGAAGGGTGCTGCTTTCCCACTCCTCTACAAGGAATCCCGAGGACAGTCTGAAGATTGTAATGAGAATAAAGAGATTTTGACCCTCTTTCTCAAGTGAGGCTCAGAAAGCACATGCATAAGACCTAGCTCCCTCTGGTCTAAAGGATTTCCTTTTTTCTCTCTGGGAGAAGAGGATGGGATTGCTTGAGTTCAAGACAGCGGTATGGTTTGCGTCCTGCTGACAGATGGATGAGCCTAACCTGAACGCTACCCAGTGGCACCAAATCCCCTCGCCTAAAGCCTGCAGCCCTTGAAAAGCAAACTATCTCAGACATCCAAAGCAGCGATTTCCAATAGCGGATGTTACCACAGGCAACATCCCAGGCACCCAGCTTTTTGTCCAACAGAGCCTGCGAACACACCACCGCCTGGCACAGTCAGGTGGCAGAGCCAGGCTTCCATTTCTGCCTCCAGCGTGTGCGGACGTGCACGCGCCTCCCTGACTGCCCTGAGGTACAGAGGATACGTGTGAACCCAATGTTNCCCCCCCCCCGAGTGCTGGGAGGTCAGACACACCCATGAGCATGCGAGGAGGTGCTAAGTGGCTCCAGTAGGATGCAGTGTCCGGACAAGCCACACCCGGGGCCGGGCAGACCGGCAAACTCCCGCTCCAGTGTGGCTGGTCCCTGGAGGTGCACAGTTCTCAGCTGTCCGTGCCTGTGTGTCTGGAGCAGGTGCCGGTGCGACAGCCGGTGGGACGAAGCACGGACTCCAAGCACAGAGGGACGGGGTGACGCAGCAGTGCAGCACGTGGCGAAGGCAGAACCCATTGCAACGTCCGGAGGAGAGCTGAGGTGACCACGTCACTGTCGCCAGGAATCGTTTGCTTCCCCCACACAGTGTTACAGATCAAGAGAAGTCACTAGCAAGTTTCGAATCCAAGTAAGTTGGCATGGCTACTTTGGACTACTGTAACATGGGAGCAATTCTATTCAATGGCCTTTAATACATTGCATTTACATAGCACCTTTCATCCCAGGGTTTAAGTGCTTTAACGGAAGTGGGTAACGTACACCCATTAGCATGGGGGAAACCGAGGCACAGAGTGGTTAAGTGACTTGCCTTAGGTCACTCGGCAAAACCGTGGCAGAGTCTGGACAGCCTTAAACCTCCTGACTCGCATCAGTTGGTCAGACCACGCTGCTGCCTCAAATGAAGCCACTCCGGTCCCTGCCCTCCCCAGCAACGTGCTCCTACCAATTCTCCAGTGAGGTCTCACGCTCCTTTCTGATGCACAAATATATGACAAAAAAAAAAAAAGGGCAGTAAACTAAATGTTTAAAAAAGCACATCTGTGCTGTCTCTGTGCAAAGATAAAAGAAATAAATACATGATTAAAAAATTAAAAAGGTTCACAGTATCACATATGGATAGGTAGCTACGGTAGTGCACGTCTGGAAAACACTGTGTTACTACCCAGGATTCTCTACACCCAGCTGGATGTCTCCGTTGGGAGCTGCGGGTGAGCGGGTGGTTTCTTTGCTGCCCACATCTGGGGTAAGTAGAAATAAACGGTTATAGTTTTGCTCCGTTCTGAAATGCAGTGCCCGGGATCCTGCAGTGCAGCAATACTGGTGTCAGCAAGCTCTTCCCCATCCCACTGGAACGGCTGCATCAACGAAAAGGGAACACATCGACCTGCAGAGGGAATCGCTGCTCTCTGGGGCTTCTGTGTCTGCATAGAGATTACTGCAAGAGGCAGAGAAAAGAGAGTCAACGCCCGAGCATCCACCCCGCATTCAGTGAGTCTGAGCCCAGCCAACTCCCCAGAATCAAAAGAAGTGTGAAGACAGAAGGCTGCTTGTTTCGCATCCTCCAGTAAGGACAACACGACTGGAGAACTTCAGCTTCCCAAAGCTTTCACTGCGCCAAATGATTTGGAACAAACCACAACACCCTTGCTGAGCAGACCGGGCCTCTGCCAGCACAGGAGATCTTGCCTGCTGCTACAGAGCTGATCTGAGATTCAGCAGGGCTCTGCCGCAGCCACGCAAGAGCCCCATGCTGCACAGAGGCCACAGCGGCTCCCTCTACAAGCTGACCTTGCAGAGACAGCACAAGCTCCGACCTCGACCCACCAGGCACCCGGCACACGTTTCTTGTACACTTACTGTATCGCTCTCCTCATCCGAGACAGAGTGGAGTTGAGCGCTATAGTGGAGCGGGGAGTAAACCCAACTCCTCTCATCTGTCGGCTGCCAGAGTGGCCAGAGACGGCGGGGAGAATGCAAGGAGAGCAGCAGCAGAGCAGGGAGCAAAGGAGAGAAGAGGAAAAAATAAAAGGAGAAAATAAAAAGAGTAGGAAACAATACAGTAAGAACAGCTGTCCACCTGGAGGGACAGAACTGAGCTCAGTGCCAGCTTGCAGCAGAGGAGCCTTCCTTATCCTCAGTTACATACCTGCTCCCTGCCAGCTGGGACGTGGGACAGCCAGCCAGCAGCTGACATTGGACCCTGCTCCAGCTGCAGTGGGGATGGCACAACCTCTCCTCTTGCAGGGGCAGATTTTTAGAGCTTTTGAGATGCCAGGGAAACCTCTGCTCCCTGCCATAGCATCACCCCCTCTCCAGAGAAATCGAGACATGGGGAATGACTTACCTAAGGGCAGTGACAGAGCTCTCGGCTCCTGCTACCCACTCCCAGTTCTCAACCTGCCGCTTCCTGAGCCCTGTGCACGCTACAAGCTGGCACACCTCTGGAGTCCAGGAGGGCTTTTACAGTGAAACCTGACCTGGTTTGCTGTGCCTTCCCCCTTCCGTGCGGGCCACACAAGGGAGCAATGGGTGGGTTAGACCATGGTGGATGGTGGCCACAGAAAGGAAACAGGAATCACTGGGAGTCTTGGAGACAGTGGGGTGATGGGAACAAGTAAAACAAAGGAGGCAAAACACAACTGGATCTTGGAAAGAATGAGGGGGAAGGGGATGCACGTCCAGAGAGACGGTTATCACAGCACTGGGCATCGGCGTAACAAAACACGCTCTGCTGCTGACACCGCACAGAGAAGCCCAGGCAGATTCAAGGGCTGGCGTCTGCTTCTAGTGTTCCCAGGGGGGACCCACTTCCACTGCAAACAGGCTCTTTTGGCTCCAGAGGTGCTCCTAGAGAGAGGTAACTGCCCTCTTTGACTCAGCCTGGGGTTTGCAAAGGAAAAGAAATGGAACTGGGTACTTGGAAGAAGCCTGGGGGAGTGTTCCCAGCCCAGGAACCAAGTGTAACAGTCTACGATGTACAAGAAACTAGAAGAAGCCAGAGGAGCTTTGAAGCACTGGGCTCCACATGCTGAACCCCATCAATAATTGCATTAGCACAAACCACTGGGAGGGAGAGAAAAGAAACCCTTGCCTGGAGCTTCTTACGGGGCTCTGCTAGAGGTGCAGGGAAGCTCAACACCGCATAAAGTCTGCCCCACATCCTGTTTTTCATCCATCCTGACTGAACCGCATGCTCCAGCCAGCCTCTTTCAGAGCCTTTTAGGAGCTCAGAAGCATGCAGGGAGCTGCAAACCCAGCGGGGAGATAAAGGAGCATCCGGCGCTTGGTATTAACCCTCTCGGTGCTGGGGCGGCCAAACCCAGCCGAGGGGGCAGGAGGAGCTGCGGGAAGGGTTGTCTGTTTGCCCACACAGATGCAGCGCTTTCCTCATGCCAAGGCCAGGAGCACGTTACGCTGCCCCTGCTTCCCCACGCACCCTGTCCCATGCCCTCTCCATTGCTCCCCTGCCTGCTCCCAAAAAGGCAGGCGCTGGGAGGACCATGCTATACCAATGGTTGCATCGAGGCTCTGACAACACTGCCATTACCCGCTGAGGACATCAGCTCTCCCAAAGCCCGAGAAGGGAAATACTAAAACCCAGAGCAGCCTGAGCTCTGGATTCAGCCCCTCAACGCTCAGCTGCCTCCCTGCGTCTTTAGGAAAGGAAAACTCACTGCTCACAGAAACCCTGCAGTGAGGAGGGAGTGCATCAATGATGCTGAAACGAGCTGGAGAGCAGAAACCATCCCTAACCCAGCAGCAACTCCTAACTCATTTGGCTTTATGAGCTCCTCACTATCCCAGCCACGAGCCTAACAGGTTATATTTGCAACTGGATTTTTAGCAGCTTCAGAACATCTTAATGGTTTCTCTGGAATCCCGTCTGGCTTCCTGGGCCAAGGGAGCTGAGCTTCACATTACCTACAAAGGCTCAGGTGCCTCTGCCCAGGTCTGGTGCTTCCGAGTTTGTCTGAGGGCTGGGTGATAACTGCAGCCCATCCCATGGCAGGAGCCGTGTCACCAGCCTGCCGAAAAGCAGGGCAGAGCCTGTGTTTCTGCAAGATCCTCCAGGGAGAGCTATTTGTGTGATTTCGACATGCTTCCCCGGTTTCTGCTGGGCTGGTTCCAAATGGCCACACAATAGAGTCACAGCATCCAAGGAAATGGATGGCCCCAGTGTTTCAAAGCTGCAGCTCCGCTCCCCTACGTGCTAGCATGTTCACTTACAATCCCAGAGGAAAGCGAGGTGGTTCGGAGTCTGCGCTGGCGGGGAGAGTAAATCCAGTACCTCCCATCTGTGAACTGGATGGCCCCAGGGCAAGTGAAGTGAGAAAGGAAACAGAGGGAAAAAAAGGATGATGTGAAAGAGAAAGCAAAAAACAAGGGGTTGGGCAACTCCAGGCCTGAACGGATCAGCGGGCAAGAAAGCCGTGCGTGGGAAGAGCAGCACCCTGCCATTATCTCCGCACTTTTATTCCCCTGTAGGTGAACAGGAGGATGAAGTGCTGTCCCTTGAGGAGCAGACTTCCAAAGATCAGATCACAGTTCCCTGGGACCTGACAAACCATCCTCTGCACGCAGCATCCCTTCACCGACCACGGCCCCTGGAGCGCTCCCACAAGAGCGCAGCTGTGGCCCGAGCCCTGCCGCACTCTGGAGCGGCCTCAACTGAGCTCCAGCTTGAGCGGTTTTCCAAGAGCACCCGTGGGAACCCAAATCAGCTTTTCCCTTCATCCCAGCAGCGACAAAACACTCCACAGCACACAACACACGTTTAATGCAAAACTCAAGGACTTAGATGAAGTATGAAATGCTGATGAGCAGTCAGTCATGCTCTCTGGGCACACACTGCACACAGGCGGTTTCCTCTGGCTAGAGAGGTGCCCCGTTAAGTCGGGGAGGAGCGCGTATGCCCAGGGACAGGGAGGAAGAGGATCTGACCCTTGCTAGAGGACACTTGCCAGTGGAGCAGGCAGTATCTGCAGGCAGCTTGCACGCAGCTGCCATCCACAGGCACAGAAAGAGCAGCCGGTGTTAGAGGGAGCTGTTTGCATTTTGAACAGCATGCATAAAAACCCAAACAGACGAGCTTTTAAAATGGAGCCGATTCCTTCCACAGCTCCCACGAGCCTCGGAATGATTCGGCAACGAGTGAGCAGCTCTGCAGCAGAGTCACACAAGCACAGGGAAAGGCAAATGTTGCCATTTTTAGGTTAGCCTGAAGGAGCTCATCACAAGGGCTCAGCTCATCTCCAACGCCATGTAACTGAGAGCAACGAGTCGGAGCAGGGTGGAGCTGGGCACCTCTTTTAGTGGGAACGTTCCAGTGCCCAGGCACGGAGGAGAGCTCTCACAGGTGACACCCTCAGCTGTCCTCTGGGAATCCACTGGGCAGGTACATGTTGCTAAAAACTCTTCTCTGGTCTGCAGAAGCTGCTCAGACATTGCGAGAGCCAACTGAAGAACACAGTGCCAGGCTCCACAGCACTCTGCTGCCAACCACCAACCACCTCACTTACTCCCTGTCTCAGCACTAGATTTCCACTGCATCACCTAAAGCATCTGCCTGCAGGGAAAGGAAAAGCCAGAGTTCACCAGAGCCCGAGGTCAGCCCCACTGCAACCACCTCCCTTCTGGCTCTAGGCCACTGCAGCACGTTTCTTTCCAGGAATGCAGCTGGACCCTCTGGCTGAGGAAGGAAAAGCCTCTCAGTTGCACCTACAATCACCTTAGCTTGTCCCAGGAGTGAACATACTGGCCTGGATAAGCCCTTCAGCGCTTGGAAGTAGAGCAGCACACCTACGGCTACATCCACAGCAGCAGTGCCACCCATTTGAGCCCCACTAGATGCTGTTTTGCGTTCTCCAAGGGTTCATCCAGTTCCCTGCATTCAAAAACCCACCCAGCGTTAAGATCCTGAGGTGCTCAACAGGAAGATGGCACGGGGCAGACACTGCCCTGCACCCAACTGCCTGAAATCAGGACTGTTACAGCCTTGTTCAACCTTTCCCATCACACCCCTAATGGGCCAGGCGGATGAAAGTATCTTACAAAGTATATGTCTGTGACTGGCACGTCATCTTCATCCGAGGCCTGGCTGGCTGGTTCGGAGGCCTGGCTGGCTGTCTCCACCTCTATTGTAGCTGTAGATGTTACAATGGCACAGGCTGAAGAAGCCGCCTCTCTGGAGGGGGGGGAAGAAACAACAGTCTAGTCATTGCAGTCAGAAAAGGAGCAAGAAAGACTCTATGATTTATTACAGAGGAGCTGAAGATGCTCCACTGCCACATCCAGAAAGATCAGGTCAGGAGTAACAGCGCTCAGCTTCACCGAACTCTCTGGGGGAGCACCGATCTCTCCGGGAAGGCTGGTGCCCTACGAAGTCAGCACACATCGCCACACGCCAAATGACACTGGGTAGGCTCTGCACTACCCAACGCTCCGGAACACTCACTCTTTGTCTTCTTCTTTGGGAGCTACGATCTCAACGTCGCACTTGGGCTCCAGCTCAACACTGATCTGCTGAAGCTCCTCCTCCTCCTCCACCCGCACCTCCTCGTGTGACCTGGAAACCAGAGAGATGGGCCCAAAGGCTCAGTCAGGCTCTAGTTATGCACAGTCCTCGATTTTAGGTCAGCCTGAATCAGTCCTGACTCAGCCCAGCCTCTCACACTGCAGCCTCCCACAGGAGCAAGCTGTGCTGGTCTGCCCCGGCACGCGGCTGCCTGCTGCCAGACACTGGTGGTACCAAGCTCACAGCACAGACCGAGCTGTTGATTTCGGCTCAGAGGAGCTGTCAGAGACCTCCCAGGACTGAGGATTCGGATAACCGAAACTCCCAGGCAAGAGAGTCAGTCCTGTCAGATCGCAGCACTCAAGACTAACGAGGTGGGAAAAGAGGACAAGAGGAAAGGGATTAATTAGCCAGCGCTGCAGAAAAGATGGGAAGTGTCAAATAGAGTAGGGGAGGAAAGAGGAGAACTGGCCTCTGGGGAAAATCTGCGTCCGGAGTTAGCCCAGCATTATCTATGAACCGCACAAGGGCCAAAGCCTCCAACCTCTTCTGAGACTCCCAGGGCACCAAAGCTGCTCAAGCGCGTTCCAGGGTTAACATCAGATTTATCTGCACGCTCAGGAGCTGTTTGTGACAAACTTCAATTTAATACCTCATGCTATTAAAGTAATTGCTTGTGCTAGCAGGGCTGGCTCCATAGTCCTCATGGGAAGGAGGAGCGGGTGCTTGCCAAGTCGAGTGCACAGTCTCCGGATTTATTGGCAGTACCATCCTGCCCTGCACTCTCCCCGGCTGGGAGCCCGAGCCAGCAGGCGGCACTCCTGTCCAGCTTGGTGCTGGGGATTCTCCCTCCTCTCCTCCTGGAAGGGGTGGATCTCCCAAACCCGGAGGGAATTCCCCAGCAAATTAAAATAATCAGAGGTGTGACACGTTCTTGAGCAAATTGGGTATAGTCTTTTTCATTTCAGCTCAGGAATGTATATTCACGCTTTAATAACTCGGTTCTTGCACTGGCTTTCACCAGGAGATCACAGAGCGCTCTACAAATACACAGGTCCCTGCTCCCCTGGAAAGGGCAGGCTGGGCCACCAGCACCAGAAATGGAGAAACTAGGCAAAAAATAGCAAAGCTGGTCACACTTGCGTGGGGTGGTTGTAGCTGTGGCAAATCTGTGACAGACAGATCTACTTCTGACCAAGTTGCTAAGCTCTCCGGATGGTCCAGGGACAGTCACTTTGATTCACCTGACCTATTTATGGATGGAATCGAATCCTATAGCACCTCCCTCCATTAGGTACCAAGGGAGTCCACTGTAATTTGGGTGAAGTCACTGTATTTTGCCAAATGGGTCTCGCCGCTGCTGCCTGAGATTAAATCTCCAGTTTTCAGCAATTTCAGACAACGGTGAGGTGCTTTGCAGGTCCCTGACACTTCAACCGATGCTGCAAACCAACAGCAAGTAAGGCCTCGCCCTCAAGTGACAGGAATGTACCAAGGTTCAGTGACATACAGCATCTGGAGGTGCTTTCATTAAGAAATACCACAGAAAGGGACTTTTTCACTGTGTATGAAGCTCAGCAAATCACAAAAAGCTAGGAACGAGGGGACATGACTGTAAGATGGTGCAAATCCTCATCTTCCACAGTCCTTGCCTTCCTTTGAAGCACCCAACACTGACTGCAGGGAGAGAGGACGTCCACCTGTCCAGCAGCTCCTCTGGCTACGGCGTATCCCAAGCCTGAGTTCCATGCTGTGCATTACAACGCTTACAAGAGGTCCCGGAAAGCCAGGGCAGAGTCAGCAGCAGACGCAGGGTCTGCATGCAGATCCCACTAACAGAGACAATGGGGTCATTTTTACCAGTGCAAAAATATGCAAGATAATTATATGATATAAGCCTCGAAATCCAGACATCCCTACGCAGTAGGGGATTTCTGTCCTACCTCGCCCTTAGCTCTGAGCCACCTATCACCACAGGAGGTAAGAGAACCTTCGAAGTACCCAAGTTTCTGGGAACACGGGAAGCTACTTCTCTGGGGTCTAAGATGCTGAGTGCCTCACAAAGTCAAAGCCCTTCCCCAAAATTCACACCCACCGCACCCAGGCTGCAGGCAGATGCACAGAGGAGGAATGTCCCTGTTGTTAAAGCTTGCTTATGTCCCCCAGAGGGGGACATAAATGACCTTCCTCAATTCTGGTGCTGGTGGGATGGGTAAATTTGGACAACTTGGTTATCCCCTTTCCCATTAAACAACAGGGGTAATATTTACGATTCCTTGCAAAGCACTGAGAGATCTGCTTGTAAGGAAAATTTTCTGTAAGAAAGGGGGATCGTTTGATTGCGAGCAGCAGCTCATCATCCTGCAGAGGATCCTGCCACAAACGTGAGGTCTCTGTGCAGCAGTGCAAGAGAAGTACTGTGTTCAGTTTTGGGCACCGCAGTATCGGGGAGACATTGAGGTGCTGGAGCGTGTCCAGAGAAGGGGAACGGAGCTGGTGAGGGGTCTGGAGAACAAGTCTCATGAGGAGGGACTGAGGGAGTTGGGATTGTTCAGCCTGGAGAAGAGAAGGTTGAGGGGAGACCTTCTCACTCTCTACAACTCCCTGAAAGGAGGGTGTAGCCAGGGGGCGTCAATCTCTTCTCCCAAGGAACAAGCGACAGGACAAGAGGAAACGGCCTCAAGTTGTGCCAGGGGAGGTTTAGGTTGGATATTAGGAAAAACTTCTTTACGGAAAGGGTTCTCAAGCATTGGAACAGGCTGTCCAGGGAGGTGGTGGAATCGCCGTCCCTGGAGGTATTTAAAAGCCGGGCAGACGTGGTGCTGAGGGACATGGGTTAGGGGTGGTTTTGGCAGAGGTTTGTGGTTGGACTCGATGATCTTGAAGGTCTCTTCCAACCCAAGTGATTCTGTGATTCTAAGAGATGAGACACTTTTCTCACCTGCCATCCTGCCCTGAGGAGTGTGTGCGCCTCCTGCAGAAAGAAACCAGAATAGTAGAGTTGGAGGAACGATTTAAGACAGAAATCCTACACTGCCCCCAAATCTAACTCCCCACCCCGTGAGGGAGATGTTCTACTTAACAGCTGACACTTCTCCCAGCAATAATTAATCCCATCAAAGCTGTGTCTGCTTGCTCCCAGGAGAGATTTAATTAAAATCGGTCATTAGCATTCCAGAGCGTAGGGCAGCCTGCCGAGATCTGCAGCACGAAGAGCAACGGCAGCCACTCGACGCCAGTGGGAGCGGGGGACGAATGCTGTCCTCACCTGTACCTGGGCTGCTCAGAGGTCTCCGAAGGGGATCGCTCGGGAACAGAGAGAGATGTTGAAGACAGTGTCGTGGCTATGGAGGCCGTGGTAGCTTCTTCAAAGGAAGGAGGCGTGCAGGGTAGCAGGTCTGGCCTGCCTGCTGGCCCGGAGCGGAGGGCAGAAGGTGCAGGAAGAAAAAGATGAGTAGGTCAAACGCCAACACCTTACCTGCACCAGCCCTGTGCAAGGCTGCGCCACCATCAGCCTGCACACCCTCACCGAGACTGGCCACTTAAACCCCCAAACAGGGAAGAAGTTTAGCTGGGTTCACGAACACAACAGCTTCTCCCCAGGTATCCTCTAGAGAGAGCCAGTAAGCACCATTTCCAGCATGGCAGACAGACGCTACGGGAAACATAATGCCAATGAAGACATCTCACTGGTAACCAAAGCCGGATTAAAGGCTTGGGTTGCCAGAGATAAATATCCAAGTGAATTAAGAGATGAATCGAGGGCTCACTGCTTTGCACGGGTAGAAATCTAACACCTATGCACTCGAGGAGCCTGCCCTTCACCGCCCAGAAGAAATGATGAAAAGGCAGCACAGAACCAGGCTGTTCATCTTTTTTTGAATGGCAAAATCTTGCCCCTTACAACTGTCCAAACGCTGTCGTGAGAGTCCTGCAGTTCCCAGTGTCCCACCCTGCCTTTCGTGGGGTTTTTTTGTTTGTGGGGTTTTTTTTGTTTTGTTTTGGTTTTTTTAAGAGTAGAAAATTCAACTTTCTGATTGGTTCTGGGCTATGACTGCTGGTGTCAGTTGGCAGCGGCTGCCTTGCAGCAGTGACGCAAGCAACCATTTTTACTGCAGAACCATACAGTGCTGCAAAGGAGGGATTCGGTCTTCTCCGATGCGGAGGCATTGCTTCCTCAACCAAGTAACTGTTGGTGCCGTGACAAAACAATATGCTTTAACTTTCTCCCCTGTCCTGGTTAAGTTTAGCACCTGCAAAGCACAACACGACACGCAACGGAGAGCTGTCCCTCAAGGAAGACTTGTGGTCGGTGCGCAGTGGCGAACTTGATGAGAACAGGGGAGGACCCTAAGGAACTGCTAGGAAAGAGGGTGATCACACAGCCATCAGCCACCAAGCAAGACCGTTACCTTCATCATCAAGTGTGGGGTAACTCCTGGCCGCGCGAAGATCATACTGTGTTTCATCCTTCTCGGAGGGAAGCTGGCTAGCTGAAAATGCGGCTGTTGGACCCACCGTCTTGACAGCTAGCAAGGCACTACGCCCTTTCTTTGAGGGAGACGACTTCAGAGCTGGATGAAAAGAGTGAAAGAGAAGGTGAAATCACCATCACCAACCACTGTCACACCAAAGGTGCTTTTCCCTTCATAGGGAGATGCCTCGGACACACACACACACAGACACACACACACGCCCTGCAAGTGCCACCTCCACAAGCTGTGACAACGCGAGGGCTTCGCAGTTCCCCAGCGGAGAAGCCTGCTCAGACTCGGGCCCAGAGACTCTCCACGTGGACTGAAGCAGCAAGACGGAGATAAGGCTCTGCCTCTCCCACATCACAAAAGGCGACAGCTCTTGGACCAGGTACTTACAGGAATTCTTTCGAAACACCGTGTTGGTCATGAATTTGAAGAATCTCTCTGCATAAAAGCTGGGTCTGTGTACTGACACCGTATCCTACAAAGGCAAGAAGCAATTGTTTAATTTTAAATTCATCCCTCAAGGCAGAATTACTATAACAACCAATGCAGTCTTTTTTTTTTTTACTCCAACATTTAGCACTGATAGAGCCTTAAAATGGAAGGGCTTAACTGAAATGATCTGATTAATGCTATAAATAAGCCTGAAGCATTGCCTTTGATTTGATTGCATTTGATTATATTCTTGCTGTAATTTCATAATAGATTTTGGTGATTTTATTCCTTTATAGACTTCTTGGATTTTTCAAATATTGGCCTGATTACGTACATGAAATTTCTTCTGGCTTTGCTGGCTGACATTCAAAGCACACCTGGATACCTTTACACGCGACATGGACACCACAACTGAGACAAAAGTCTCCACACATTTCTAACTTTTTGCACTTTTTGTTTAAAATTGTAAAACTGAAGCTGTTTCTGCTGCTGATGTTCGACTGTGCTACCATGACTTGGCATCTACACATTTCCTTTGCCTTATTATTTAAGGGAAGCTAGGATATGCAATGCTGAAAAATAGTTTCTGCATCCAAGGTTGCTCTTTTGTACACATGCACCTGGCTGCTGCAGGAGACAAGACAGCAGGGAAACACCGAAAGGGATTTATTAACAGATCTCTTGCTGAAGTGGAAACACAGTCAATCACCAAAGAGAGCAAACGCAGGACTCCGACACATCCACCAATGCATGCACCTTGTGCGTACAGCTCCGGGTATTGCGGGGAGGTGGAGAATGACAGATGGGAGCAGAGGAGGAAAGCTGGTAGCATGACAGCTAAGCATGCGAGGAGGTGGAGTGAGCAAGAAAACCTGATTGGGAATAAATGGCACTACACCGCTGTGGAGGCACAAGAACTATTGCTTTCACCAGCTTCAACTGTGCCAGTTCAGGCACTATAAATAGCAAGGTAATCGGCACCAACTAGCATAAACTAAGCCAAGGGAGGTAATCCTGCCGAGGCCTGGACAATTCCTGCCTCCGTACAGACACTCACCCCGTCATGGACAAGGGCCTTCCAGGTATGTTCTAGCTTCTTGATGAACCTAATTCCAGGGGAGAGGGGGAGAGAAAAAGAGAAGAAAGAGATTCAGGCGTGTACTTTGTATCTAAGCCACCTTTCATGCCCCACACAGGAGAGATCACTGAGCCACTAACGATTCTTCCTTCATCTGGAGCGTAGCCAGGAGAGGTCAGCTGAGCACAGCGGCATCTCTGCAGTCAGGTCAGAACTGTCTGGAAACCCTACAGGGAAGGAGGAGCTGGGCTGGAAGAGGGGCAGAAAAATCACCTGGAGATATGCTAACCCATCTGAGGCACAGAGACGGGAAACTTCTTTGTGAGCAACTCGTTATATCTTAGAAAGATGGTTCTGTGTCACCAGCTGTTCTAAGGACACGATAAAAATCCACAGCCCCCGACATGCATCGACAGACAGCTTTAGGCAGCCTGCCTACTCATTATCAAACTCTTCAGGAGAGGAAAATCTTCCTGCTTTCATTCAGTATTAAAATAGCTGTTAACACACTTAAAGGACAAATGACTGCAAAGTTACCTACCTGTATGATTGAAGGATATCTATTATTCCTACATGTAGCAGGAGACGCTCTCCTTTGCCATTCACTGCTGGGATTCCTCCCATCCTGCAGGTAAAACAAAACCTCAGTGAGTGCAGCTTGAAAAACGGCAGCTGTCATACCCCCGCGATCTGCGGAAGGGCGGCCAGCAGCACCGAAAAGAGGGCTCCGATGTGGCTGTCAGACACAAAAAGCCATAAAGCCACTTCGTGCGCAGCCACGAGAAGTCACCTCCTGACCCAGGCCATCCCGCACAAGGTGTCCCTGGGGTTCCCGCCTGCCTGAATCGCCAAATGCCAACTATCAGGACAGGAACCGTGTCGCGTGGTAACAGCTCTGCCTGGGCTGGAGAGCACCACATCGGTTTTTCTTAGCTACAGGACATTTTATTCTGGGGATCAGATTATTTATCAGGTCAGCGTGAGCCGTCTGCCTATTAGGGCAGCGAACCTTTAAGGACGAGGGTATTTCCAGTCCCATCCACATTAGTACCAGTCCTGCCGAAGGTGCAGCAGCCATGAGCACCAACACACAACAAAAGCATGCAGGTATCGGGCAGGCCACTGCAATTAACGATGCTACTTGGAAGAATGGAAGCACCGAAGTATTATCCTGGCTCCACCGTGACTCATCCTCCATCAAAACTGGAGCAGCTGGTTTCAGACAGCACCAAAGAGCAAACTCCAGAGTTTGTTAGCAAGCTTCGTCCACAGAGCCAGAGTCACTAGAGCCACCTGCAGCCCAAGAGCCCGGAGATCGGACACAGCGCAGGACAGGTTTTGGGCAACCCCCCATCGCAACCCACAGCTCCACCAGTTACTCCAGTGCTTGGCTACACTGCTGTTTGCTAACTGCACTGGGATGCCCTCAGGACACTGTCAGGGATTCTAAGGGTGGAGTGATGGAGAACTAATTCCGAGCTCCTAGGGACAGGCTGATCCCTCCTTCCACTCCAGTATTTGGACTCTGAGCTAGTTTCTAGCTAGCTCTAGCTAGAAACCGAGCTAGTTTCTCCTCCCCAGAGCATGGGTGGATGTTTAGAGGCTGTTACAGGAGCTGACAACCTACAGACGGGCCTAAGAAGAGAAATCGCCCTGAGGCTGGAGTCTTACACAAGTATTTCCCACCCCAGCTTCCCCTTTTTCCCACCATGCAGCTTTACTGGCAGCAGTACCATAACCCCCAGGAGAGATGGTGGCTTTAGCTGTTCAGATGGGATTCAGTTAGGGATTTACTACTCCAGCCTCCACCTCCGCCCCTCCCGGCAGCGCACGAGAACCAGGTTTTCACCTACGTGTCGTCTGTGTCTATGGACTCCCCCCGGGCAGCCCCACCCTGGATGGACTCCATGGCCGTGGAGTAAAGCGCCTTCTGCCCCACGGGACGCTTCTCATCTGACGTGCTGTGGGCTCCCTCAGACTGTCGCTCCCGTTCTTGCTGGTCTATGTTATGAACCCCAAGCAGGAGGCTGTAGTCCATGATTTTAAAACTTTCCAACACCTACAGGTTAGTATTGAGTTTAAGAACAAAGACAAAATATCAGCAGCTCAAATACAGCACAGATCCCAAAGCATGGAACAACCCATCCATGTTCCCACTAACAGCTCCTTCCCCAGAGCTTGAGCGTTTCTGAACCAACAGTCACCTCTGGGCTCGATTGCAGAGAGTTTGGCCATCCCACAATCAACCCAAAGGGCTGAAGGCTTGCAAGTAACACTGTTGTACCGTGTAGCGGCTGCACATGCCATAGAAAAAATGTATTTAGTCCCAACAGCCCAGCTCCAAGTGGAGCAGGCTTTCACAATTTGATGCACCAGGCAAAGGAACACAGCCTCAGCCCTCAGAGCCTGTCAGGCGACTCAACTCCACTGCTTTGCTTTCAGGGCAAAGGGCAGTAGAAGGGATTTATGCTGCTTTGGGGTTAGCAGATTAGCAAGGTTCTCAATCATTTGCTCTTCCTCATGCTTGGGAGCCACAGAACTGCATTAACCCGCTCCCCAAGACTCCCCCATCCTTACCAGACAGTCTCGTTGCAATGTTTTCACCAATGCACTGAAGGTGTCTGCATCCAACATCAGGCCCTCGGGCATGTCCTGTATGAAGTCTAGATCCTTGTACGTAGGGCTGGATTTTTCTTTTTCCTTCTTGGATGCCCGGCGTTTATAGGTCGAACCTTTCAGGTCAAATTTCAGGTGCATTTTCACCACGCGAGGCAGAATGTTGTTCATCACGACCACACGGATGTTTTTGCCCCCCGATTGCACACAGTACAGTCCGTAAAACTTCGGCAGCAGCGTCCGTGGGTTCTGGTTCAGATTCTGCAGCAGGATTGGAAGAAAAGCATGGCAAAAGGTCATTTTGGTAGAAAACTCCTGCTGTGTTCAACACAGAGCACGTTAACAGATCTTGGAGTAGTCAGACTGGGGGTTCTGCACCTAGAGATTTTCTGACCTTCAAAGGACAGCTTACTGTACACACTTGACAAATTCTGGCATTTCAGTGGCTTTAGGACCTGAAAATACCACTATGCCTTGAATACAGGGAATGAGATGTTCAGCACTCTCTGGGCAAATAACCAAGTCCGGAAATTCCCCACTTCCCCCATCAACAGCAGCTAAAAAAGGGAAACCAAACTGGAAGAGAAATAAACACAATAAGCGAGAGCTTCAAGTTTAAAAATAACAGCTATCTTCATCTCCTCAGAAGTGTCAGAAATCAAGAGCCGTTCTCTGGCCCAGAATAAACCAGGGACATGGTGGTTTGGTTTTTTTGTGGTGGGGTTTTTTTTTTTGTTTTTAAACAAAACAACATCCATTTTCTGCTCCTTTTGCAGAGTTGCTTTATAAAACACAGTTGGCCACAGAGCACGGATATCCTGATCATGTCCTTTTTTTAGGCAGCGGTATTATTAGGAATGACATGACAGGCATGATTTGCTTGTTCAGCTTTGGGAAAATTTGGGAAGGAAACAGAACATCTCTGCATGCTACGAAGGAAAGGACAGACCTGACAGATTCTCTGACAGACAGCAGAAGCATGAATGTATTAAAATTTCATGCCCCTCCTCATCTCACCTCCCTGGGCATACGAGTGAGTGGTCCTTGCGAGTGCACCGTTCAACAAGGTGCAAGCTGAAAGGAACAGTCAGGCAAGACGGAATGCGAACAGCACTCTCCCAGCTTTAAACTAACTTGGGATGAAACCACTCTGCTTCCTTCCCGCTGACTCCTTTTACACCAGCTCAGCTTCCCAAGAACAGCAGAGAGAGAATGTGTTAACACCACAGTGACCCACAAACACTGGAACGCTGGGAGGACAGGCTGGGAGAGCTGGGGGGGTTCAGCCTGGAGAAGAGAAGGCTCCGGGGAGACCTTCCAGCCCCTGCCAGTGTCTGAAAGGGGCTCCAGGAAAGCTGGGGAGGGACTCGGGATCAGGGAGTGGAGCCAGAGAACGAGGCGGGATGGTTTCACACTGGAAGAGGGGAGATTTAGATGAGATATGAGGAAGAAATTGCTGGCTGTGAGGGTGGGGAGCCCCTGGCCGGGGTTGCCCAGAGCAGCTGTGGCTGCCCCATCCCTGGAGGTTCAAGGCCAGGTTAGACGGGGCTTAGAGCAGCCTGGTGTGGTGGGAGGTGTCCCTGCCCAGGGCAGGGGGTGGCACTGGGTGAGCTTTCAGGTCCCTTTCAACACAAACCATTCTATGACTCCCAGTAGCACATAACTGCACCAGACAGGTAAATTTGGGTTAGTTCGTTACACTGATCGCTAGCCAGGACTAGTGCAGAATTCAGCACAACAGTGCAACTCCCCACTCATTCAAAACCTGACTTACTACATACATTAGGCAACACCTTCCAAGAAAGCTCATCCTGTCCAGGAACTTGACTGTCACTTGCAAAAGTGACAGCAAGTGACTGGCTCTCAACTATATACAGACACCCAAGACCCTACCTCACTTCAGCAAATTTTCCCCAGCAAACGTGTATTTTCATAAAACCAGTGTATGATAAATAAATCACACGCATAAATCAGATCTGCTGCAACATGCAGGCAGATGGGGCAGCATTAACATTCCTTGCCATCACCTTCCTCCCAGCATCTTCACGGCAAACAAACCCCTGGGTGGTTCTAACGGAATTTCAGTGCCTTCATCTATAGCTGGACCCTTCACCACTGTTGGGCAGGGAGACAGCTCCTGGTTTACAGGCCAAAGCATCGGGTCTGGTTCTGATTTACTACTTGTCACCACACGCAAGTCCTCTGGGCCCTGCCAGAACTAAGATTTAGGCAACAATTACCTGCAGCAGACTGAAAGTACAAAGCTGGCTGGTACCGCAGGCAGCGGGAGCCAGGACAACCAGCAACCGCCTTCAGAGTAACTCTGTCAGACAGCAGATAGGGGAGATATCCAGGGACAGCAGTGGTTTCCTCACAAAACCAAGGTGGTTGTGTTATCATAGTCAACAGTCACCCTCAAAGCCAGGCTGAGGCAGATGGACGGTGTCAAGCGAAGAATGAACTAGTTCTGGGGAAAGGACACCCAGACTGGGAAGCCATTTTCAGGCCAGATCACGCCCACAAGCTACAGCACAATCATCTGCCTCAAGTTTACCCACAGAGTTTGCAAATAATCGGCAGGATTTGTGCTTCTGGACTGGCTTCATGACACACTGTGAATGCTGTCCCTGGCACAGGGCAGGCAGGCCACAAGGAACCCAGGTGGAGGACATGCCCTGTGCAACGCTTTGGCCAGAAAAGCTGCCACCACAAACCCAAGCTGCTTCCAAGGTGCTGGGTGATACACACCATGTAGTAGCCAGGAAGGAGCTTCTGTAGGAATTCAGCTTCCTTGTGCATCACAGTTTTTATGATGAATTCATCGTCGCTGGTGACATAGAAGAGGGAGCCGCTGGCACCAGGGTTCGACAGCTCTATCAGAGGCTCGTTACATAACGAATACTAGGGAGGAAAAGAAAAAAAAAGATGATTATTTTTAGCCCCCACTCATTGCACATGGAGTTCTATGCCCTTGAGGGCTTTCCCCAGCATGCTGTCTCCCTGAGAGATTAAGGGGTAGCAAAGCTCAAGTGAGAACTATTTTCATTATAGGTTAGGTCTAAGCAGCAAAGCTGATGGACAATTTACAATTAGAGCCCGAGATTACAGTTCAGAGCATCCCAACTGCTCAGAATCAAGCTAATAATGTGCTTTCAGTAACATCCAGTCTCCATAATGACATCTTATCTTTTCTCATTGCGCGCGGATCACATTTAGCCTTCTTTCAGCACATTACCACAAGCGCAGACGGGGAAGATAGGATTTTAAGAGACATGACAGTCTGCTCAGGGTGCCACGTATCACCATGCTGGAGGGAACACAATGCACTGGCTGTTTTCAGCAGCCTCCTCTGGCCTTGTGCTCCCCTGTGGCAGAGGGTTTTTACAGCCACCTCTCACCCCCACAATCCTGCTAAAAACACACGAAAAGTATTAGACGAGGTGTCCAAACAAGAAGAGGGATCAGCGCCGTGTAAGCACAGCAAGGGGTACCGCGTCAGGAATTGAACTGGGAGGACGTTTTTAGACATCAGGACGCAAACAGCAGGTCCTCAAATGAGGACACGCCTAGCAGCAGGAAAAAAAAAAAAAAAAAAAAGGGAAAAAAAAAAAAAGAGGGAAAAAAAGAAGAAAGCGCAAGCAGGCAGAGGCACTTTGCAGCTAGGAACCAACCCCAAGGTAACCGCGCAGGTTCTAAGTGGGTTCAGGGCAGCAGCATCACGTCAGAGCTGCCACAGCAAGGGGTAAGATGGGGCAAGGGAGGTAGGGTATGTAAGGGACGTAATCAGGGCAATAAATTAAACGCTCATCATTATGCACTGAAAACAGCTTTCAGCCCTGCACAGATTAATGATCCGAGACTTTATCAAGTTAATTATCTCATGCATAATTAAAGGCATTTGCTGCTGTGGCAGGCAAGAGAGAATGAGGGGAAGCAGAAGCAACAAATCAGAGCCGTGACCTTTGCAATTGAGGCAGGCTCTTTGCCTCACCCAAGTTTTGAACCAGTCATCAAATCAGCCAGGATCATCCTGGACAGCACAGACGGGGACTGCTGCTACTGTCACACCGTGCAACGGCACGGATTTGTTTCTACTTGTAGGTTTTCAACTATGTTTCCCTGTATCTACAGCAGAATTCAGAAAAAAGGGCCACTAAAAAAGGGGGAGGGTGTGCACCCAATTGTACACGCTCCCTTCCCCAGCTCAACAAACGTCCCTTTCTAAAGAGCAGGACATCACATACATCCAAGGGACCAAATTCAACCCCAGTGTCCTCCAAGCCCCAAAAACTTGTACTACTAGGTATTTGGAAAACAGCCTTTCCAGCTCTGGGGAGCTTTCTGAGCACAAGAACAAGCTGTATTTTATTTTGTCTTTGTAAGACGATTAAAATAACTACACTCACATAGCTCTCGAGTGAGTACACAAGGAAAAATTCCCATCTTTGTCCTCAGAGCCCCAGGGGACATTACAGGGTTGCACCCAGCGAAACACAAGTCCTTTTGCTTGTAAACACAGTAAGTTATTGTCACCACAAGCAACAGAGAGGGAACCCCGTCGTATAGCTTACACACCACGCGCTGGACACAGATCGCTTCCTTTCCCTCCAGGGTAAGCCAGCAGCTACCACTCAGCAAACAAATACTTGGGTTGAGCAGTGCTGGTCCTACTGGGACCGTCGCTGGATCTTCTCCAAACCCGAACACAGTCCCTAAATCCACAGCCTGCTTCCACTCTTTGCTGGGATCAGAACCATTCCTCACCTCTTTTCTGTCCCTTTTAGGCAAGAATTGCTGACAGCCATGATTTAGGGGCAAATTTCTTGCGTTACTCTAGACCATCTCAAATAAAGGAAGAAAGCCAGAAAGTCCAAAAATATATCCATACCAAATAATCATCTGGACGAATCCCAAAGAGTTCTCGGAAGTACCGAAAAGCCACCGGTGCATAGGTCTTGAACCTGAAGTCAGCATAATGGTGAGCCGGGGTGAGGTTACTGCCTTCGCTGCACAGAACAGACATTACATGAGCAGAGCGTGGTGTTCCCATTCACCAGGTAGGTACAGTCACATCAAGACTACTGTATATTTAAGATGAACTGACCCTTGCAAAATGCCATCTTACAAACAATAATCAGAAAAAAAATATCTTTCCTCTGTGGCAGGACGACAGGAAAATAGATTTTAAAGTATCTGGCAAAAACTATTTCCAAAGAGTGCAAGGAACAACTACTTGCCAAACAGAATATATTTACACAGATAATATAGCTTTTATGAGTTTTATTTATTCACAAAGTTAAAGAGCCGAGTTTCTTCCATCTCAAACATGGTATAATTTTGTGGAAGAAATTCTAGACGGACAGGTAGAAAGAAAAGCACGGAGGAAGACTAACAAACTCAAGCATATAGTACTGCATTTTACATTTCCTTGCAAGCCAGTGTACTGCAGAATCTAACACTTCCCACTGTTATGTTTGTACGTAATAGATGCATATTTAAAACGTTCAGAGCATCCAACTCTGTGAACTAAAGACAGATGGAAGCTCTTTTGAAAAATCAGCGAGAGGAAAAGAAATAAGTCATCCATGCATTTTGTTTCCCCTGTCTCCTTTACCTTGGGAAAAAAATGCTCTCCACCACGTAGAAATCCTGCATCAGGACATCTCTCTCCGGCTTGGAGCTCAGATTGCCGACCGTATATCCAATCCCTAGCTGGATGGCACCCTTCAGAGTGGATGAGGTGGTCTGGCAGAAAGAAGAGAGCAGTCAGTGAGCATTCCACAGCAGATTGGCACGATAACATCCCCTATAACACAATACTGCCCTGTCTACGACTTCTGTGGGGTCGTCTTGGGCACCACATACTGCTAAACCAGCTGCTGAAGAGGTGGCTTAAGGCTTCCAGAAGGTGTGCCGTTTGCAAGACTATGCAGTACAAGGGCGCTGCGTAAAATCTAAACCAGCTTGGTCGCTGTTGACAAACTGAACCGGGACAACTCGGTTGTGCTGTTTCTAACCCTGGGCCCCAACTTCTCTCAGCCTGCTACCTACGCATTGCTGCCAATCCCCACTCCACCAAACCTTTTTGTAGGTGGTTTCACCAGAAGCGTCGACGCCTCGATGACCTATCTTCTTCCCTTGGCCGGGCTGTCCTGGGAGCGATGGTCCCTGCAATGAAAGAGCGTGGCTAAAGCCCAGAGCGGAAGCTGACCTGGCCGACGAGAACAAGCAGAGCAGCACAGTCACAACCACACTATCACTGGGACAGCTCTGCACCACTGGAGAAAAGTCTGCAGAGCGCAAGCCGGGGTAGTTGGCACCGGCAAGCCTTAAAAAAGGCTGTCTGAATTATACCTCCACCCCTCAAGACCAGAAGAGGGAGAATACCCAACCACTCCATCTGACATCCTCAGTGCTAACTGCGCAGAGCCCTCAGCTGAGCTCAGGAAGGATCCACTTGCTTCCCAGCTGCCAAGATTCCGCAGCAGCTGCTTGACTGCAGTTTGTCATTGATTTAAAACAGTGAAGAATTAAATCAAACAGTACTCAAATAAACAGAGAAGTTTATTCTTAAAAATCCCATGCCCTCAGGTGTCACACCAATAACTCATGCTTCACTGGAGAAACAAGAGCCAGATGACAGGGAGAACCCAACCCCACTCCTGCATTCGCAGGGAGATAATCCACGTAAGGGAGATCTCATTTGTTTGCAATCCAAAGGACGAGCCCACGCAGGGTGAACTGCCACACCAGCTCTTCCTGAGGCTTTGCAAAGAGTTTACAGAAACACCACAGGACTGCCAGCACTTCAGAGTGAGAGCAAATCCACTCCTATCCCATCTTCCTCCTCTTCTACCTCTGAGTCTGCCTGGGCCTTTTTTTGCTGATCCGGGAGGGAGCAGACTGTGGCTGTACCCTTTAACAGGCCAACACAATCACGCTTTGTGAAGCTTGATACAGCTCCTTTTGCAGCCCCAAGCGTGGCACCTCTATACTCTGCCGCAGGGCAACGTTTCACCTACTCCCCAGCAGAGAGCGGAGCCCAGAAGATGGCTAGAACTGCTGGTGAGCCACCAACGACATTTGGGGGCTCGTTACGCTCAAGAACAGCCAGGCTTTGGATGTTCCTTCAAGCAGCGCGCAGAGAGATCCAAGGTCATTTCCCAAGTGACAATATTATATCACTCACTCTCTCTCTCTCTCAAGTGCCACACAGACCTGTCTCTCAGAACTGATGTCTACAGCAGACAATGTATAATTTTGTTCAGGCTACAGAAGTTCTTTGTGTTTTAGCTTTTAATCAAGAGCTTGCAGCTATTTCTGCTCAAACTGCTTGCACTTCTGGTACTAAAGGGGCACTCTGATTTCTCTTTCAAAAAAATTTTATTTCCCACTCCTTTTTAAACATTTAGCACAGCCAGACTTGCTTCCGAGCGCTCCTTCCCCAGGCAGTCGCGAACAGCAGTGCAGCTTATCCCTTCCTCACAGCTTCTAACCAACAAGCTGCATCCTACTACACACAAGCTCAAGCTGCATCGTCCCGCCTCGCCACATGGCTCATCATCATCCTCTCAAAGCAACTAACAGACACAGGTATTGGTTAAGAGATTGCCATTATATGGAATGCAGGAACAAACGTCTCTTCCAGAGCCCCTTGTCTACCTGTGACTGTGTTTCCAGGACAAGAAAAAGTGGGGCTATTTGTGCACGGAACAAAGCAATCAGCTTTCACAGAAGTTGGGCTTCCTACCATGCATATTTCCAGGAAGGCGAGAAAGAATCAAGTATCACATTCCTGCCAGTTTTATAAGAAGATTTTGCTATTCATGGATACAAATGCCCATCATCCCAGGTGAGTAATGTAAAGGGGTATGTCAGAAAATTAGATCAAACAAAAATCATTTGAACATGGTGCCCTAAACCAAGCGTGTGGGCTTCAGGCAACAGCTTTCAGGCACAGATCCTCCCACTAGATTCCCTGCTGCCAACTGTGAAGAGTTTTGCTCCAGAAGGTAACAGTGATTCAACAACCTGCGACCTGGATTATGTGTGAGAGAATATCAGTCCCTCGAGACGTTCCCCTGTTCTATGGCTTCAAAAATTACAAAAAAAACCCCTCACTCCCAGGAGTGGGTGAGACCCAACACAGAGCCCCGGAGATGCCCAACAGATGGATTCTCCATTTATCACCTGCAGGTTCTGGTGTGGAAAAGGTGCCCTCAGCCATTTCCTGACAGATGTCACGGATCACGCAGCTAAAATTGGCCACGTGGTGGGAATAATCCCTTCACATCCCCTCTGGGACTGTGGTGATGCCAACAGCACAGGGACTCAAGACCTGTTGCTAATTTTCTTTCTTCCAAATAACAGCTATCAAATATTCAGTAATCTTAAACGTATTTTGAAACCCAGCTTTGCTCAAAAAAAGTCAGGCAGAAAGAAGGGTTTTCTAGAGCTCTGTGTTCTCATTTCTCAACACGGGATTTTCAAGGCCAGCTTTACACATCTCACCTCGGTGATGGCTGCCTTCTTCGGTGCCAGACCTGAGGAGGAGAAGGGAAGAGCATCAGTAAGAGTAGGGACATCAGAAAAAACACCAAAAAACCCCACTGAGAAAATAGCCTAATGCTTTGCTGTTTCAAGCAAGCTGGAAAGCCTTTAAAAGCAGCTGGTTCACTAAAACAGGAGTCTGAAGTTACAGGGGTCACCCAAACAATTTCATATTCAGAAGCGCAAAGGTGCACCATTTTCCCTAGCAACAACGTTTCCTAGAGGCTTCAGTAGAGAGAGTTCTTGTAAATCCCTTCTGCACCATAAGTAAAAGGTCCACACTACACCAAAGAGCCCGTTACATACAGAAGCCCAGAGAGACACTTATGAAGCTGCTTCCCAGCTACTCAGAAGGCACTTGACAAACTATAGTGATAATTGAATCTATTTATAGAATCTGATGTCCAAATATATCACAAAAATGAATGCGTCATTTATCTCTACCACTGCCTATCTCTGCCACCATTACAGTGAACAGAAATTAGGATTTTGCCTAAAGCTTTTAGATAGATAATCAGAGTTGGAAACAAGGGCCCAAACCCATCTTCCCATTTCCAAGCACGAGCCCAAAGTTTTCAAGGAGCTCCTTATTTTTAGGCAACAGTGAGAACAGGCTCCTCTGCTGCCGGCCCTGCGAAGTGTTCGCTGACCTGCCGAGAGCCTCAGGCGTGGGACCGTAAGCTCCAGCTTGTGACTTCGAAGAGCCACCACGAACAAGGACCAAGGGCTGCTTTGGAAGAAGAGCTGCCCACTCCATCCCAGCAGCACAACGTCCCCTGCCAAGGTGGCTCCCCAGCGCCCCCAAACCACCTCGACACGCAGAGCCAAGGTGTTCGGAGAGAAGCCCGCTTGCGAAGAACCCAAGTAATAGATTTAAGGCCACCTGTTTCCAGGTACGAGCCTGCCGCTCCCTGCTCCTCTCTGAAGTGTTCTTACAAGCCAAGATCATTAAGCAACGCACAACCCTTTAGAAAGGGCTTAATTTCGCAAGAGACCATCAAGTGGAGCTTAAGAGTTTTGGCTGTGAAGAAGAAAGGCTCTTCCAAGCCCTCAACTTTTCCTCATTTGAGGGCAATGGGTGGATTGCACAAACCGCCTGCCGCTGCGCAAATCCTCCGACTCAAGAGGGAAAGCTCCTCTCCTCAAGAGGGGGTGGTCCCTGTCCAAGGGGAGCGGGAGACGTCCAGCCGTCCTGGCCGGAGAGGGGGTAAAGCCCCAGAGGATCCAGTCCAACATGCTGCTGCTTCAACATCTCCCCCATTTGGCCAAGAAGGAGCTATGACAGTTTAACTGCGGTAACCGCTCAACCTCCACAAATACAATGGTTTAACTGGGGTAACCGCTCAACCTCCTCAAATACGATGGTTTAACTGGGGTAACTGCTCAGCCTCCTCAAATATGATGGTTTAACTGGGGTAACTGCTCAGCCTCCTCAAATATGATGGTTTAACTGGGGTAACCACTCAACCTCCTCAAATACAAGCAGTGATGCTTCAGGGCTTGTTTCAAAAGGAGCCCGAGCAGGGAGTTGGGCTAACAGGAGCATGACGCTCTGCAAATGACAATAGTGCTAGGAGAGCATGTGATTCAGTTACATTTCAGGAAATATTTCAAACACTGGGAAGCAAAAAACCAACAAACCCAACAAAAACCCTTTGGTGATGAAAACACTCTCAATCAGAAACGCGGAGATTATCTCACCGCCCAGTCTCAGCACACTGGGTGCAGAAAGGGTCTTGTCAACGTGGCATTTTGAACTGTCTCCAATGCAACGCTCCAGCCTGACAGCTCGGCCCGCGCTCGGCAAAGCTGAAGCAGCATGGGAAGATTCACTTCTTGTTGTTTTAAGTCTCGCATGAGGAATGGAATCACAGGACTTCAGAAAAGATCTGAAATCCTGCTCCTTCCACGCGAGCTGCATCGCACAACCCCATCTCAACCCGGAGGGCAGGAGTGGGAACCCCTCACCGGCACAGAGCAGCTCCCCTCCGTCACCCAGCTGGGATCCACATCCCTCAGCCAAGGGGATGTCCCCTACAGGGATGTGGAACCCCATCACTCTGTGGGACTGCACCAGCACACAGCCCAGAGGGCCACCGCTAGCTCAAACCCCACAACAGTTTTTTGTGCTGAAAATCAGTTCTTCAGCCTAAGACACCACAATTTCACGATTGCTCAACAACAAGCCCTGCAATGGCCAGGGGAGCAGGAAATACAGAATCACAGAATCACTTGGGTTGGAAGAGACCTTCAAGATCATAGAATCATAGAATGGTTAGAGTTGGAAGGGACCTTAAAGATCATCAAGTTCCAACCCCCCTGCCATGGGCAGGGACACCTCTGACTACAGCAGGTTGCTCAAAGCCCCATCCAGCCTGGCCTTAAACACTTCCAGGGATGGGGCCTCCACAACTTCCCTGGGTAACCTGTTCCAGTGCCTCACCACCCTCACAGTAAAGAACTTCTTCCTAATATCTAATCTAAATCTCCCCTCTTCCAATTTAAAACCATTACCCCTTGTCCTATCACTAGACTTCCTGACAAAAGATCATCAAGTCCAACCATAAACCTATGCCGAAACCACCCCTAACCCATGTCCCTCAGCACCACGTCTGCCCGGCTTTTAAATACCTCCAGGGACGGCCATTCCACCACCTCCCTGGGCAGCCTGTTCCCATGTTTGATAACCCTTTCTATAAAGACGTTTTTCTGCATATCCAACCCAAACCTCCCCTGGCACAACTTGAGGCCATTTCCTCTTGTCCTATCGCTTGTTACTTGGGAGAAGAGATTGACCCCACCTCACTGAGCGAGCATTTGGCTAACGAACTTCTAGGGCACTGAGCTGGAGCAGCAACTCAAGACCACAGAGGAACCCAAATGGGCAAACGCTGCTCCAGGGTGGACAGTGGAAATTGCTGGGAACACAACACGGCCAGGAGGGCCCCGGGCCAGAGAGACTACGCTCTCCCTGCCACGGCCGAGACCGCTCTCCTACTGCACTAATCTCTTTTCTGCACTTTGTCACAATTCCAGAGCAGGAGATTATCTTTAATTTTGTGATAATTACCACAAGCTGCTTTCATTCCCTGCTTTTAAGTGTCTGCTGCTGAACACGTACCAAATGTGGAATCAATACCAACTGCCCGCGTGAAGGAAGCGCACCAGAGGCGAGGAACTACAGATCTCCAGGAGAAATGATGCTTCAGGTGGACAAGAGCATCACCAGCAAAACCTCCTTCCTTGCCCCAAGCAACAACAACAACCACAAAGGCTTTATAAAATCAACTTGTCTAGGCAGAAAATGAAAAAAAAAATAAAATCTTCCACTGGCTTCTCGGTGCGTGGCACTCGGCTGCGCTCATCTCAAACAAGCTGACAGATGGCCTTGCAAATACTGATTTAACTCCAGCTTCGGGGGTTATACAGCCACGGGAGACAGCACTCAGGTTTGCGGGGAACGGGAGCTCTGCTGCAGGAAGTTTCAACACTTAACAAGCTAATTGGAATGATTCTTATCGGATTTAGCGCAGCTTAGTGAGGATGTATTCAGAAACGTGACGGGTGGCTCGGAAAGGGGAACACTGGGATGAAACCCCAGCTTTCTGCCCTGCCTGCAGCTCGTGCCTGCGTTGTGCAGTGCATTTCATGCACGCTTGACCTGCCCGCCTTCAGCTCCGCTTCTCATCTGCGCACGGCTTCGAGCTGACCCCATCCCAACGCCTGAGCTCCTCTGCAGCCTCAGAAATGACCGCTTTGGTTGTAGCGTTCAGCAATTCTCATCTTTAATTTAACATCTTTTTTTTTTTTCTCTCCATACGCCTCTCTATTCACAGCCACAACTGCCTCGTCCATCCCCGCCATGATGCTGACACCCCGCAGGACAGGGATGAATTTACTCCGGGAAACCCTCTGCCCATTTACCGTCTGATGCAGAAAAAGACTCGCAAGTTTTAGCTCTGTCGTGCCAGAAGAACATAAACCTACACAAGGAGAGACAACCCATTTCTCCTCTTATGCAATACACACGTCAACAAATCGGGGTTCAGACCTTTTTAGGTCCCTCACCCCCCATCTAAATACGTTTGACCACTTGCTCCCAGTAAGCACAGCACAGGCAGGAGGGCTCCTGCCCGCCAAGGAAACCCTTGTCGTTACCAGGTTCGTCGGCCTCGTCGGTGCATCTGAACTCACAAAACGATGAGGGGCTGAGGCCAGAGCAGCTCCCTCGGTTTCTCCAGCCCATGACCTCTCTAGATGCCGTCGTCAGGGGAACGCGAGTGATGTCAAAAGTCAAGAAGTTTAAAAAAAAACAAAAACAAACAAATCCTAATCAAATCTTTGGGCCTAAAAGCAAACTTCATGAAAACCAGAAAATATCGCCCTTCCTGTCCACAACTTAGAAGGAGTTTAAGTTAAAAACACAGGTTTCAAGCGTCATTTATGTGCAGAGAACAAATTTTAAAATCTAATCAAGGAAAAAAAGTCACTCGGACCTCTCAAAACCAGCTGAGACAAGCTGACCAGCAAAAACCCCTTCATCATAAACCCAGAAAGAGCCACAAGAGGCTTCTATGCATTGAAAAGGAATTTCTTAAGAAAGTAAGAAAGTTTACAATCCCCTAGCAGAAGCCTTAATTATGACCTAATAAAGAAGTCTTCTTTATAAGACAGATGTATACACACACACTTATAAATTTTAAGCACTTGATGCTTAATGATGCTTTAGAGAAGTCAAAGCAAATTTTAATAACTGGTAGATGTATCTGGACTGCTTTCTCCAGTCAGAGATACGTGCTGCATCTTTAATAACAGCTTCACTTTAATAGTGTTTACCAGGAGCTATAGGATGGGACTGCAACTAAAAATACGTCCGAATATAAACACTGCGTAAGCTCTTCATCTGGAGGCTGTACTGACATGACCCCTCCAAAAACACAACACACTCCAGACTTGCAACTTGCCACTCGCTCTCAGTCGGGGCAGTTCTCTCAATCAAAGTACAGTTCTGAAAAGTGCTGGACCATCACTTTATATTTGTTGTTGTGGGGTTTGTTTGTTTGTTTTTTTTTCTTTTTCATTTATTCTTTCTTTTTAAACTTCCCAGCTGACAGCAGCCTTTGCAAAATTGACATTTAATACTAACCCAGCGTAATCGGCTAGATAGCTGTGAAATTCTGACCAGTCATACACACCCCCAAAGGGAGTCCGGATCTCATTTTCCACTTATTCGATTGAGAACAAGACAACGTGACGCACCTGTGCAACCCATTTAGACAACAAGAGGAGGTGAAGACTGCAACCAGGATGGCAGGATTTATTGTTCCATCAGATCGCTCCAAATGTGGCCCCGTCTGGTCAGCGCATTACACGCAAAAGCATTTTCTATCGGAAAGCTGGAGAGCGACTTTTTACAAGGGCAGGTAGTGATAGGATGAGGGGTGAGGGTTTTACACCAAAAGAGGGGAGATTTAGGTGAGCTATTGGGGAGAAATTGGTGGCTGTGAGGGTGGGGAGCCCCTGGCCGGGGTTGCCCAGAGAAGCTGTGGCTGCCCCATCCCTGGAGGTTCAAGGCCAGGTTGGACGGGGCTTGGAGCAGCCTGGTGTGGTGGGAGGTGTCCCTGCCCAGGGCAGGGGGTGGCACTGGGTGGGCTTTAAGGTCCCTTCCAACTCAAACCGTTCTGTGATTAAGAAACAGAGTGCTGAGGCATGAGCTGTGAAAATTAAAGGCTATACTCATTGTAGCAGCTGTCTTGCAGTGGAAATACAGAGAGAAAGGCTGGAAATGAAACACATCCATCAAAAGAGACAGCTGTTACTTCCCGTAAGGGGCTGCTGATAAAAAGAAATTAAAATTGGGGGGCGGGGGGACAATCCAGAGAAGACGCCAGGAAACACGTCTCGCTGAGAAGCAGCAGCTGAACGGGCGCAGGCAGCCAGCTGGGGCGTCCCGAGGAGCCGGTGCGAGTGTTTGGTCATATCAAATGGGAAAGGCAGAAAGAAACCTCTGAATTTCTTCTTGCACTCGAACTGTGCGGCTCCAGCTCGCAGCAGGCAGGACCAGCGGCACAGCAGAGTCACGAGAGAGGAGACGACACAACCGGGAGCAGAAGTTGGACTCTCAGGAACCTCCCAGAGAAGGCAGCTACTTACAACCCACCCTTCCCAGGCGTCCAGGATGACCTAGTTCTGATCATTAAACGCATTTTCTTCCCATAAAACAACACAATTTCATTAGGATGAGAAAATCAAGTAAGCTGCAATACTAAATAAAAAGTTTGGGTTTTTTTCTTCCCTTAAGTGCGGCATCTCCTCCAGAAAGAGCTGTAGCCGACTGCTCTGCACCCTGGGCACAGATAGCGCTTCTGCCATCAGAGAGCTTGTAGAAATAGCAAGGAAATAAAGGAAATAAAGCAATCCGAGATAAATTCTACTTGTTATATAGAATCTACACATAGCCTTGACATCAAAACGTATCCATTTTTCCCTGGAGCACTTGCTGATTGACTGAATGATTTTTTTGGGGATCATCTACACAAAACTCGTGCTGGTTGAACACAAACAGCCAAAACTCACTCTCTTCTCCCCCGTCCAGCCTGGTGCTGGGACAAGGCTCGCTCCATCCCTACAGGCAAGCCCAGTGAGGAGGAGGAGGAGAGCCCCTGAGCCCAGGCAGCTCCACAGTCCCCAGGACAGTTTAGTCACCATCCAAAGTCCAGCGGTTGTTCACAGATGGACAGAAATGCTGGCAGTGCTGGGCAGTATTCAAATGGCCCTACCAGGAGCAGCCAGAGATAAGTAGTCACATTTAATCCCACCTTGGCCGCCCTGCTCTCCTTGGCTCCCGCTCGCCGCCCACGCCAGCTCCGTGCCTCATTTTACCATTTCAAGCAGGCAGGAACCACCTCCACTTTGTGGAGAGGAGATGACATTTGGGAACCATGATGTGCTGCACCAACTCTACGTGCTGCACTCTTTTCCCATGCCCTTTGTCTTGTTTATTTGAGCATAAACTCGTTAGGGAAAGGAATGGCATGGCTTGTACAAATTAAGAGAAAGAGCTTAATGTACCGGCTAGGTAGGACGGGGCCTGGGGGCACCGTGGTGCTATGACAGCAGTGACACAGCTCACTCTCTCCTTTCCAGCCTGGGCGGTTTCCACCTACCAGCTCTTCAATTAAGCGGGGCCAGCAGGCGGCAGGAAGCCCCCCAACCTGCTGCCCCACACCCCGTCCTGCCCCAGCCACCCCTCCAGGTTTCTCCTTGAGGGTTTTGAAGCCCAAACCCCAGCAGGGCTCTCGCTGCTCCCCCAGGGATGAAGCCATTTAAGTCCTGGATCACACAGCCCAGCTAAGGCCACACCAAGCAAAGCATCCGGAGCAGCACCACTACAAGGGTGGTGACACCTCCACAAAGGGAGGATTCTGCACCTACCAGCCTCATTTATTTTTGGTTTTATGCAGAAACTCTTTCTGGCCTCAGAAATAAATCTGTTTATCCCAGCTCAGGAGGCAGGGGAGAAGTTAACGCGTTCCTCCCTCAGCTTGCAGGTGCAGGATCGCATCCCAAGCACAGCCCTCCTCGGGAGCCACATCGCTGAGCCAGGACACACCATGCTAAAACGTTTCCTTGACAACCCACCAGAAAAGCGCTCACAGCACGGAAGCCCAATTACAGCGGGGAACAAGCAGGACAAGACCAGGGAAATGAAATTTAAAAAGAACTGATTTGTTTTCTTGTCTTGGATCAGCTGCGTGTAGAAAAAAAAAGGGAAAAAAAAAAGAGGACAATTTTGGAGCGACTAGCCCGAACTGTGTGACACAGCCGACAGAAAAAAAAAAAAATCAAAACAAAGATCTCATCAAGAGGAGCACACAATAGCTGACACCCAGTAGCGGAAAAGGCTGCAGCCGTTTGGCTCCACATTCAACTCTGTAATTATGCAATCCAGTGGGATGTTCAGGCGAACATCTGCTAGATGGGAAAGGTGCAGTCTTATCTGAACACAGTGTTCCTGCTCTCTTCCACGCCGCCGGTCACAGGAGGATTGCGGAGTGGAACAACACACGCTCCCCAGCACGTCCCAGGCGGCCGAGTGCTCTCCCCGAGGCAGAAAGGTGAGACACTCCCAAGGTCAAGGGCCCTGGCAGCAGCGTTAGGGACGCCAGCCTCTTCCTAGCCTCTGGCTTCTCTCTTTATTACAACCTACACGTCCAAATCTGCCTACCAGAATTCACAGCAAAGCTTGATTAGGATTAATTGGAGACAGCAAACATCGCAGCAGGAAGCGTAACCTCTCCGGGACAGAGCCAGCTCTCCGCGCCTGTGACGACACCCAGGCACAGTGGCACCACGCTGAAACCACGACGCCAATTTCGAGCGAGGCCATAAAGCCTGAAGGACTTCGAAGTCGCGTTCCTCCAATCATCCCGAAGAGCCAGAGCAACAGCCCGTCGCCCCCTCACCTTTGCTCAGGGGTGGGATAAGCTTTGCATCCCCTCCTGGAGGGTCCCAGGCCACCGATCACCGGAGCATCTCCTGGCTGCTGGGAGAGCTGTCGTTCAGCAGCGAGAAGACAGAGAACCTCCTGTTGCTTTTCTAGTCACGCTGCAAAAACATTGGGAACCTGAATGTAGCGTATGATCCCAGGCAGCCCTTGGGACTCTCTTTGTGTGCTCAGATGGGAGTTTTCAGCTGCTACAAGGCCCCAGAGAGTAGTTGCCCAACCCCAGGTCAGAGAAGCACAAGACAGCTTTGCAAAGGCTGGGTCCAGAACTCACTTCCTTCCTTTGTTTCCCAAGCATCGCTATCTCCCTGCCTACAGGCTCCTGCCTGGAATCGGGATTCAGCACTTTTAACTCATGCGGTGTCCTACCTCTGTGCAGGGAAAGGATGCTCAGCTGCATCCCCAAGTGTCACTAATAAAGGGGGAGACGCGTGAGCTGAATGCGAGGTTACACACCGCTTGCCAGCGCAGTTATTCTGCCCCAAATACACAGGGTTTGCAGTGTGGCATGGCTCAGGGCTTCAGCTGCACGAGGCTTAACATCAGACCTCAGCAACTCCTGGCCAGGTGGGGATTAGCGCTGCTGGAGGTTCTTCTCCCCCATCCCACCTCCGCGAGGTCCCTTTGCAACTCGCCATCTCTGCAAGGCTGGTACCAGGCGCGGGACAAGGAATCGGTGGCTGGAAAAAAGACAGCTTCACTGTAGCCAATCCCAAAACTTCTTAACGTGATAAATAGCACAGGATATCGTTACTGAGAGGGCAAAACCCCGTTAACTAGAGAGCAGGAGGAGGCCTCCGCGCAGCATCAGCTTGGTTCCCTTTACAACACTGCTTCTCTGGGTATCCCCCCAAAGGATCCCCACCTGTCCTGGGAGAGCACTGGCAAGTCAAAAAAAGTCATTCAAGCTGCCTGTAGGAGCAGCACAGCAGATACAAAGAGCAGCCGATTGCAAACCATATGAGACAGTGACAAAATATGCCCCTTCTTTTATCTCTCAGCCCTTTTTCACAGAGGGTTCTGCACCTAAATGAAGTCGGCACCTCCGATCCAGGAGGGATGGGTGAGACGGTTTATCGCTTCCACCATTTAAAAGTGTCTTCCTATAGACGTTACTTGACAGAGAGCTTACTCCCCTCGCTCATTCACCATCAAGAATTAATCTCAGACTAAATTACATTAAAAAATAGAAGAATACCACTCAAGAAAGACATCCATCTTCCCAAATTTTCCATTTTCTGACCTTTGGAAAGACGTGTTGAAGCTCAGTTACGACAGTCACAGCAGGTAAAGAATTTTACCTGAAGTTTCACAAGAACCACCTACCCCAGTACCAGGATATACAGAAGTTACCACAATAAGCACAGCTTTAACACTCCAGAAGCTCAGCACCCCGACCAACAGCAAACTCCAAAGAGAAAACAGCAGTTTGGTCTGCAGGCCACCCTTCACAAGTCATCCTGAAGATGCACCTGGATTTTTAATGAGTGGGGTATTTCCCGATTTACTCCGTAGCCAAAGCTGCTCGGCTAAATCCTCTAAGGTTTAATTCCACTCTTGCTAATGTCGCTTGACAGAGATTTTCCGGGGGGGCTCAAACACTGAAGACTTGAAAGGGGATTTCAGAATGGGGTCGTGTCCAACATGCGTCACTAGATGTAAAGTCCTTTTGCTACGCTGCTCGCCTCGGGTTGAGTAAACTCTCCTTCACAGAACACTTCCAGGTTGCCACGGGTGCCGCTGCCTGCACTGCCACTCGGCACACGGACATACAGACCTGCAGCGCAACGCTGAGGACAAGGTCTGAGTAGGAGAGAGGAGGTGGGGGACACCTGTAACTTCTACCCGTTTCAAAAACAGATGTTAAGAAAAGCATCAAACCGAATTTCTGGACCTGTTTTTAGAGCCCGGGTTTGTTTTACAGCCCCTCAAAGAGCACGCCCTCTACGCAACTCAGACCGAGTTCTCAAGTCGACCAGGTCCCACTAAAAACAGGTTAGGAAAAGCAAACTAGTGATATATCTTTGTTCAAAAGATCTACTTCTAAATAAACTTAAGCTTTTGCTGCTGTAACAACCAGTAACTCAAGCGCTGCAGCTGCATGCATGTCTCATCTGAGCTCGTTAGGCACCAAGCTATCAGAGATTTCTTGGCCACATTCAAAATTAACCTCCCTGACTCACACATGGCAGAAGGCCAGGTCTGGCTGGCATTTTGCCGCTCCTCATCAGTATGTCCTCTGCCCTCCTCACAGCACCCTGTCCCCCACGCTGCCCGCACCCTCTTCGGGCACAGGCAACACAGATTTCACACAACCCACCCAAACCCTACGGCAAGCCACAGCGAGGGCTAGCCAGCTCTTTAGAAGCAAATTCTGCTTAATCATAGAATGGTTTGGGTTGGAAGGGACCTTAAAGCCCACCCAGTGCCACCCCCTGCCCTGGGCAGGGACACCTCCCACCACACCAGGCTGCTCCAAGCCCCGTCCAACCTGGCCTTGAACCTCCAGGGATGCCACAGCTTCTCTGGGCAACCCTGGCCAGGGGCTCCCCACCCTCACAGCCAGCAATTTCTTCCCAATATCCCATCTAAATCTCCCCTCTTTTGGTGTAAAACCATCCCCCCTTGTCCTCTGGCTCCACTCCCTGATCCCGAGTCCCTCCCCAGCTTTCCTGGAGCCCCTTTCAGACACTGGCAGGGGCTGGAAGGTCTCCCCGGAGCCTTCTCTTCTCCAGGCTGAACCCCCCCAGCTCTCCCAGCCTGTCCTCCCAGCAGAGGGGCTCCAGCCCTCCCAGCATCTCCGGGGCCTCCTGCGGCCCCGCTCCAACAGCTCCGTGTCCTCCTGCTGCTGGGACCCCCGGAGCTGGAGCCAGGATTGCAGGGGGGGTCTCCCCCGAGCGGAGCAGAGGGGCAGAATCCCCCCCCGGCCCTGCTGCCCCCGCTGTGGGGATGCAGCCCAGGGGCCGGGGGGGTTCTGGGCTACCAGCGCACGGTGCCGGCTCCTGCTGAGCTTCTCCCCCCCCAGCACCCCCAATCCCTCTCCCCAGGGCTGCTCTCCAGACATTCCCCGCCCGGCCAGGATTTGCGCTGGGGATTGCCCCGACCCACGTGCAGGACCCTGCACTTGGCCTTGTTGAACTCGATGAGGTTGGCACAGTCCAGCCTGTCCAGGTCCCTCTGGATGCCATCCCTTCCCTCCAGCACATCACCGCTCCACACAGCCGGGTGTTTTTGGCAAACTTGCTGAGGGTGCCCTCGATCCCACTGTCCCTGTCACTGACAAAGATGCTGAACAGCCCCAGTCCTAATCCATCGCAGCTACTGCAAATCCTTTCCTCCACATGGATCCTATCCCTCCCTGGATGTGCCAACAGCTCCTCTCTACCCCAGACTGAGGGGACCAGTACCCAGGAGCGGTACCGAGCCTCCAGTCCTCTCCTCCATCGGGCCTCCGTGAGCAAACATCCCCTGCAGCAGCAGCAGCAGCTCTAGACGGACCATGTACCCATCCTGTGAGAGAAAGGACCTCTAGGGCAAGATCTACTGCCACAAGGTGTGGGGGCCTGTGAGTTCAGAATAAATTTAAACTGTTTCTCACCACCACATTCTTTCCCCACCAGCCCTATTAAAGCCACTTCTGTTCCCTGTGACTAGAACATTTCGGTCGGGTGCTCCTGCTCTGCTCTACCAAAGGCACCTGAACAGATGGAACAAAACAAGCCACAATAGAACAAGCTCAAAAGATGAAGGGTGCTGCCAAAAATTGTAACTCAAAGTTTCGGCAAGTAGCCTCTTCTCTCCCTGAGATCCTGGCTGTAACACGGCAGCTAGTGACTCAGCTATCAGCTGAAAATAAGTTACCTAAAAAATAACAAAAAAAATTTAAAAAACCACTTCTAGAGCCCTTAGTAGAAAATATAAACTGGCAAGAAACACAGAGATGGCAGGAAGAGAGAACCTGGTGGCCGTGCTGGGCTACAAGGGTGTTTCAGTTGCATTACACTGACGATGACGGACGGCCTCTTCCAACACAGGTAACCACAAGCTGAAGGACAGGCTTTTTCTGGCACCGATCTGCAGCTTGCTCAGAAGCTGGGTCAGTAAAGCAGTTTCTCCAGCCCAGCCTGGAGGATTTTCACTTGGAGGTCGAGCCAGGCATTTATTAGTTCTATTTACCCAAGCGCAGCTATGTTCATTTATTTACTCACTTGGGAACAAGCTCTGCCCCAGACTCTGTACAGGTACGCGTCCAAACTAAAGATGCAAAGGAACAAAGAGCAAAATCCAAAAGAGCACTCAGGCTCCCAAAGCGCTGCGCAGGTGGAAGTGAGGCGCTGGTTAGCCCCAGACCCCCGAAGGCACCCCAGGTGCTGAGGACACTTCAGATTTCCGGCACTATTTTCCCCAGAGGCTGCTGCACACGTTGGCACCCAGCTCAGCCACGGGCCCCTCCGCAAGCAGCCGCGCTGTTTGGGATTCAGAAGAACGGAGACCATGGTCATTGCCAAGTTGTGCAACAGGCAAGGGTCACGTTTACCCTCTGTATCCTGCACTTCCAGGGGCTATAGGAGTGGTCAAGGTATTCCTGAAGATGCGGTTTCTAGGACGTGGTTGACAGCAGACTGTTATTAAAGTGAAAGAAAACAAGTTATTACGGAGCTGAACCAGAGCCAGCTGGGTCAGCTCTTTTCCCAGCTTTCCAGAGCCCCCTCCCCCCCCAGCTCATGGGCTGTGGGTTTCAGAGCAGCCCTGCTTTAACGAGAGGCATTCATTAAACTCAGAAAGCTACAACTGAAGACCATCGGACGGCAAAGACGAGTGACCGTTTTGGGAAGAGCCTGGTCTGGCTGGCCACGTGGCTCACAGAGATGCGTTGTGGTGAAACTGGGAACAACTTCTGGTCTTGCAGGTCCTAAAACAGAGCCCTGAACCATGAACAACTCAACTCCTGAGCCCGACTCAGGGCTTTATTCAACTTTTGCCAGATAAAAGGAAAAACTGAGAATGTCCTATGAAGAACAGGTACAGGATAAAGTCATTTCAGAGAGCAGCATCAAATGAACTTCAGTCCAGCATTTCTGAACTACACAGAAGAACCTCAAGGGGTATTTAATGCTGTTTGCCAAGACTGTAATAAAAGCAGAAACTAAGTAGTTCCCCTGAACGACAACACTATAAGACTGGATCAGTCAAGCACACACTGCCACTGGCTTGCGAAGGGGCAGGGGACAGCACAAGCCGCCCATGTGTTTGGAGAGAAACAGAAACCACAGTCAGGCACGCAAACATCATACGCTCACTCTGAAAAGCATCTCCAGGACGACAACCCAGCCTCTCGCTCAGGTTTCCCCTCCCAACTCAGCTGGTAGCTGCCAGCTCTCCGCTTTATGATGGTGGCATGTGCCATGGGGTGGGAGGAAGAGACAGAAGCGTGAGCTAATGCTGGCCAACAGCTACGTAACAGCTCTCAGTGAGGAATATAAGATACACAGGGCTGACATGGGAAGTCCCATTGCTTAAACTCTGCATCTCCTGGCTCCCAACCCAGTAATCTTCTCCCAGGCCAGATGGCTCAAGCCTGTCGATCTGTACCCACCATACAGCGGGGCTCCTCCGGCCTCACCGGTGAGGCCAGACAGATTTTAACCGGCAAGTTATTTTTACAAAGCACAGCAAAATGGAAGTTAAGAAGGTTTACAGCAGTCAGGTGCTGATGGTTTTCCATGGGAAGACAAAAAAAGCAGGTCTGACGAAGCAAAACCATCCCGCAGATACTGCAACGCCATTTAAGGACGCACCTGACCAAGCTCTGAAGTTTTGGATGTGGCAATACCTCTTGGCTTCCTCTTCACCAAAATGGTGAATGCCGAGTTTGGTTCTGCCAGCCATAAGGCAAAGGACATTTGGAAACCATTGTCTTGGCAAGGCAAAGCAACCAGAAGGAGGAACTCTAATAGAAAACATTAAGTAAAAGGCAGCACTTGCCACTTCTGCCTGCAGTATATTCCTTTTTCCTTTCCATGTGCAGCTGCCACTCAGGCACATCTTATCCCTCCCTCCCTCCCACAGGCCTTGGATTAAATCATTTTTCACCCCACCTCACCCTTACGGACTAAGTTGTTTTTCACCCATCTCCAAGGAAAAGTTGCATTTAAATTTCATTTCTCCAGACACTGTAAAAACCCACCTCATTCCTCTAGGTTACAGTTTGCTCTTCACACTGGTCACTTCCAGCCTTCTTGCGCTCCCAGTTTCCAGTTTAGAAAAAAAGATTCAAAATAAAACCAATCCTTGCGTTTCAAAACCTGGCAGTTGGGGAAGCAATAGAATCTCTCTGAAATCAGTTATAAACCGTAAATCTCAATACCTTGTGGAAGCTCGTTACCATCTTACCAACACAAAACCAGAGCCCGCATGTATAAATGAAGTTCCTCCCAAATTACCACATTCTTTGCAGCTGACAGAGTCCTGACAAGCAGACCACCACCAGCATTTCATCTCGAGAGGGTCTTCAATTTAATACCAGCCTATACTGGCCAGCTCTATGCCTGGCATACGATGGGTAACCTGGTTTTTTATACCAAAGTGAAACAGATAAGGTAATTGCTGTCCCTACCTGAAATACAACTATTTTATATGACACAGAACACAGCCTTTTCGCTTCATTTTCAGGACAGACCCACGTTTATCAGGACTCGGAAGCTCTCTGCAAGGGAGCTGCAGCAAAGATTGCAATTATACACAGGAAATGCACGGGGCCGGTCTGCGAAGAAGCCGCAGGAGCAATTAGCAGTTTCAGGATGTTCGCTCCTTCAGTTTCTCATTTTCTTTAATAAGCATTTTCTGGCATTACCAGTCTAGAAGCCTCTTTCTCAAAAGAGCGTCCCAGATAGTTAATCCACCAGTGACTCCTACTTAATAGCAAAACGAAAACAAACATCCAACCCTCTGAGACTAAGGTAGAAAAAGACTATGTCATCATTTCTCTTCTATCAAAATTAATTTAAGCTTCAAGAGATGCTGGTTTTAGGGGAAGTATCCTGGAACTAAAAAAACCCAGACAAAACCAGTATGCATATTATGCATACCAAAAGCTACAAAATGCAGCACAATATGCACACCCTAGAACAAACTTAATGATCTTGTAACATAAGTTAGGGCTACAGGAAATAAAAAAAAGTAAGTAAATTAAGCAAAGGCAATTGTTAGCCTTCCAGATTTCAGTTCTGATGACTGAACAAACAGTCCTTACCAACACAAACATTATCCCTTAACATGTGCTATTTAAACCCACAAATAATCACCACCTGTTAGGCCAAACCAAAAAACTTTGCCTTATTTCTGGATTCTACCTAGGCAAGCGTTCGCCCTGGAACTGAAGAGAATGTCATTTAACATTGACAAGTACAGCTTCAAGACGGTATAATTTTCTGCTGTCTTCATTCCAGCTTTGAAGTTAGGGACTATTTTACATCTCCATAGTTTGCATTTCTGCCAGCAAATTCTATGCCGTTTTGTAAGCTGCCCCCATCAACACGCAGGCAGACAGATGGTGAGAGCAGCACCGAACACACACAGAAAGGAAAGCTGTCATTTTAAAGACAACACCCATTTAAAAGTAACATTTAAAGAGAAGGCAAGCGGTTTCAGGTATTACATCTGCCCTCTCGGCAGCGCGTAGGACTTCTGATCACATTACCCGTTCCTCTTGGCGCGGGGACGCGCACGCTGCAGTGCCTGTTGCACGGCCAGAAGCTGCGAAACCAAGATGTGGGGGAGAGAACCAAGTTTCCCATCAGCATCTAAATGGAGTGACTGACGGCATGAAGTGCCATCAGGCACACATTCAGGGAAGGAGCACTCAGCCAGATGATGATTTTAGCCAGCTGCCTCCCTTTGAAAAATGCAGTACTGGACAGTTTTGCCTCGAAAAATCCACAAAATTTACTCCGTCAGATGTGCAGAGAGACTACAGAAAGAAAACTACTGCAGCATCTTTGTCATCGGCTGCTGTATCCTGCAGATATGGAGGCTTTGGTAATATCTTGTTTGCGCTGCTGCCCAGGTCATGGAAAGCACAAACACGACAAGTCTGCGCTAAGACAAGGACAAATTTCCCCCGTCTTTTTGGAGCGCTCAGCAAAACACCATCCCTTCTGCCTCGTGTGCCTCTCCGCACGTTAACCAGCGCAGCAAATGCCACCAGTGCTGCAAAGCCAGTGTGAATTTCAGTTCCCCGCTCTATGCTTAGAAGGGAGCCGGGCGTCCTGGCAGGAAGAAACCAGCCCATCCAACTGGTAGAAATGGGAGAGTCCAGCTAATCGCCTTCACTTTACCTAGTAAAATGGCAACTTGCGTTTCTAAACCTTATGCCAAGCTTGAAGGTTTTTCTTCAACCCCTCAGATCTTTAGGGCCTCAAGTAAAATCAACGGGCGTCACAGATGACGCTTCGCCAAAGCCGTGCTGTCACCTTCGGGGTGGCCAGAAGCTGACCCACTTCGGACAAAGTGGCACCGAAACCACGGAGGCTCCAAGCGCAGAAAACCAACTGTGTCTCATCTCAGCTGTTGTAACCCCCAAGATCTTATTGACAGCGCTGCGAGCAGTACGTACTGCTGTCGGTGCTCCCATCGCCGACACGCGCATGGAGTAGAGCGGCCGTTTTGAGGTGCAGCAGCATCTCCAGTACTTTGGAGATGCGTCTTTGAGCTTTGGAAAGATTTCACAAAAAAAAAAAAAACAACTCTCAAAACTTGCCAATTACATAAAAATATTTCTCAAGTGCTCCAAATCCTTTGTGAGCTGTACCGACACGCCAAGCAAAATTGCTCCCAACACTCAAGTTGCTTAAATCGGTGCAAAGTGGCCTTAATTACCCGAGCTGGTACAGCCCTGAATGAGAAATGAAAATCCATACGCAGCCGTTCTAAACTAAACTCTAATCACCGGGGGGCTGAAAGGATGGCATTAGAAAGGTGCTTATCCAAGTGTTCACACAATAACTGAAGCAGTGCTGTAACTGCACCGCTGTCTAATTTCCACTGCAGAAAAACAAAGTCAATACCCAAGAGCTCAGGAGGATGCTGTTAACTTGCCCTTTAAATAAAACCAGTTCCACCCACAAATCAGAAATTCCACCCTGAAAAAATCTTTGGGAACACCCAGAAGCCATTAATTTCATGCACAGAAACAACACTATTCTGGTCTGCTGTTGAAGAGCTTTGATTTTCCTTTTTTTTTTTTTTTTTTTTGGTAGATAATAAACTTGTAGAAAAGCCTGCAAGATCACAGAACGCTCCAAAGGTAGCAGCAAAGCGAAGGTTGTCCCACCTCATTGCAGCCTTGCAGCACACATGGCTGGGACTCTCTCCCACCCTGCAGGAAGGGGAGGAAGGCGAGCAGATTAAGATGACCCACATTACTCCTGCTTTCAATATAAGGTAGCATCGCTCTTATTCCACCTACCTCATTCCTCCCCAGCCTTCCTGCCCCACGTGGGGTTGAGCAAGACAGAGTCTGCGCCGGTGGCACACGTGCAGGTGGCACACGTGCAGGGGGAGTGCATCCAGCCTCAACCAGGGAGGCAGAAAGTAAGTCTGTGCATCAAGCTTGAACTCACAAGAGCCTGACTTTGCAAACGGTGCTCTTTTAATGGAGATTAAGTGCATTTTTCCTCAACTCCATCAGGTTGTGCTTCCCCAGTCTCAGTGGCCGTCTCAGCCACTGGAAATCTGGACCTTAACTTACTTGGGGTGACAGCAGCAACCGAGACTGGCATAGTCCAAAGGAAAGTAAAGAGTAACTGGCAATTTAAACAACATCTTGCCAGGCATTACGTGAAAGTGCAAAATAATCTTGACTAATTTTTGCAGAATCATAACGTGGTCATCAGCATGGTCTGACACATTCAAGACGCCCACTTTGAAGAGCGGCATCCCCACGCGTCCAGAGTTTGAGTTACGTTAAGGACAGGCTTCCAACACCAGCCCTGCCAAACGACTGCCTGAACTCAGCCACCCCGTCTTAAAAGCAGCAGACCTCTTTGCCTCCTGCAGAAAAAACATGAAACAGCGGGGGAATAACTCTGAATTACTAAATTCAGTGAAAAAGTAGGAATCCAACTGGCTCCCAGCCCAGCACTCCCCTTCCTCTGCTGATGAGCTGCCTTTCCTCCGGGACCTCACTGCTGGTTGAGGTCGAAGCGCTCCCAGATCTTCTGGAGAAGAAATTAGGAGGCATCTACCACGGTACAGGAACACAGAGAATTTGAATGGCCAGCAGTTTGACAGAACTTCATCAGAGAAAACATCACCAAGTTTAAATGAAGAGTTAGTAACTACTCTGGCTACGCAGACCCTCAAAGCACAAAGAACTAATTTTGCAGGAGCCACCAAGCCCCACGCGAGAGCATTGCTCAGCAACAGCTACCGCAGGCACCAACAGGACAACGGCAAATCCAGAAGGCAGCAGCAGTAAAGTCTTAACGGTGGCAGTTGGAGCACAAGGCAGAAGCTGAATTCAACATCAGCCCCCTGCGTGGCTGGGAGAGATGTAATGTTGTGCAGTAAAATGAAAAGCAGTGTTTGAGCTGCTTGGAGTTTGACCGGTAGCAAGCTCCCCACCAGCCCACGTCACTAGCGGTACCGTCCCAACAGCACGCTGCTACTTTTTAATGACTGCAAACAAGGCAAAACTGCCCTCGATTTATAATCCGTTAATTCCTCTGAGTGCAGGAAATTGAGCTGTTTCACACAGAACAAAGACACGAGCTTGGTGCACGTGGGGTTCCCATGCTCAGCTAATCTTCAGGCCCTTTTGGAAGCGGCAAGTGTATCTGCCCCGGTCGGTCTCGTGACAAAGCCCGGGCCGTGACCCGGTTTCCTTTGCTGGATCAATGAGTGCCATGTGCAGCAGGAGCAGCTACAGGTGTGCTACGGGAACACCGGCCCTTCCTTTCCAAACGCTACGCACCCCACAGGCAGGTCTGCGAGGGCGCAGACACCAGAGAAGCAAACAGCCACCTTCCAGCTTCACTTTTCTCCCAGGAAGTCCTTCCCACCCTCTCCAACAGCAACTTCTGCAAAGAGAACATGCAGATTCTGCTAATTACACAGGAGATGAAGACTGTGCCCCCTCAATGAGTCTGCAAAGCGTTTTACACGCCTCGCATTGAATGCAAACTGTACAGGCAGCAATTGGACGTGGCAAGGTTTGTTTTCTGCCACTCCAGCTCTGACGCCTGCAAAACCGTGCAATTATCCAGAGGGACAGCTCTTCTAACAGCCATTTGCCAGAGATGCAACTGTATAGAATAGGCAATCTCCACACTATTCTTCAAATATCAATTATTCCAGCCTGTTTCTGTGTTATGGTAAATATTCGAGAACTTTCACGTTACACGCTGACTCACTAGTTGTATGCATTTGTGTTTTTTTTAAAAAAAACAGAATTAGGGAAGAGTGGTGTTTTTGCTGTATTCAAAGAAAGCTACGAGGGGAGCAAAGGGACTAACTCACACGGTGAAAGACTTGTGACCTCTCCGCGGAGCTGCGAGATGACGAAGCAAGTCGCGGTTAGCAGCGACCAGCGGCGTCGGACGGGCCATGAACAACGGGGCAACCGAACACATTGAAGCCTCCAGATTTCCTCACCGCCGCAGCACGTACTCTGACTCAGCCTGGGTTATTCACCACAAGCCAGTGCAAAAACCCACACGTAAGCTGGGGAAGCCACAAGAACACACGATGGAAGAAGGCAACACTTAATTAGGGCTTGACAGCATTTTCTGCTTAAATATGTGGGCGAGAAGAGACAAAGTGACAGAAAAGCTGCTCCGATCACTTTTAGCTTTTTAATTACAGAAAACGTTTCCCAGAAAGTCCTGAGGTTAACTCAGCTACTGGCAACACTGAAAAACTCAAACAAACGAGCGCCAGGCTGCCTAGGAACAGAGTATTTCTGAGGCGTAGAAGTATTTCCTTCTAAAGAAGGAAAAACCCCAACATTACCTTATTATCACTGGCTCTTCTAGGGCGGCTTGGAGAGGCCAGGCTCCCTTTCCAGGGACTCAGCCAGCTAGTTATCAGGAGAGGAGGTAGAGAGCCTGGGACAGCCAGCAGATGCTTCTCCTTTTGGCAGGCAGCTGAGCAACGCCAGGCTGCTCTGCCGAGAAGATCAGTGAGAAGATGAAGACAAAACTCACTTCACCCAGGCCACCAGTTTGGGGTTTTTTACGTGACCCTCTTTCTTGCACTTCTGTTGCTCCGTTTCAGCATTGAACAGCCTTTTGTTTCCAGTCCCTTGCAGTGACTTGATCTACCTCTCTGCTGCGCTCCTGTTGTTTCGTGGCCGTGAGTGCCCCAGCACAGTGGAAGGGAGAGGCAGCCCTGCGCAGGCAGGGGGTCAGCACGGCACGTGTTTTCCTTACACCATCCTTCACCTTAGAGGAAAACGCAAAGAGGCTGCGCTTGTTTGCTGGCCGAACACGGAGCAGCACACCATCAGCAGACAGCAAACAGAGAGAGGGCGCTTGTGCCAGGAATTCTGCTTTGCCAAAGACTTACAGAAAATGACAGTATTTTGCTCCTTTTGAGCTTCTGCGCCAGCCACAGATGGATTTAGAAATGGAGAAATACCACACAGAGGTATTGCCCCCACAGCAGCTACTTATGGGGAACCCACACCAAACAACTGGGGCTTTGCACCTGCATAATGTTTTAAAAATAGCTTCTGGGCAGCCCCACGGATGTGATCGCAGACATCCAGTCGGCACGACTAAGAAATTCTATTCTTGGGCACATTCACAAGGCGACCCAGCTTGCAGGCCTGGAAGGCAACAGCTTGGGAGAGAGCTGAAGGAAAGTGACACTGTCAACGGGGTCATTAAACAAATTAAATTTAAAGGGGCCTATCAGAAATTTTGGTTAGAGATCTGGAAAGACTTAATGGGAAATAAGAAACCCCACCTAGGCCGCCTTTTGCTGTTCTGCTGCTATTTCTGGGTTCAAACATACCCAGTCACCCCTCTCCCCACACATGCACCTTCAAGAAAAGGAGGGGCCAAGGCCTCTGCTTTAAACTTCCCAGGGGCTGGAGAGCTTCAAAACCGGCAGCCTGCTCCGCTCCCCGCTGCTCCTGCCCGCTCCCCCGGCACCGCAGGCTCTGGGGGAGATGAGGGAGGGCGCACCCATGGGTTCACACCACCCAGGGAGGGCAGGACTTGCTGTGGCTCCTGCCCTCCCGCAGCCAGGCGGCGAGAGGAAGCATCTCCTGCAAGCGACGCAACCGGCAGCTCAGTCCCCACGCTGCTGGTGGGAGCGGAGCGTGTGAACGAGCCCGCTGAAGGTCACTCCCACCTAAACACAGCCAAACCCTCCTTGCACCGGGAGCTGGCAAACATTTCCCCCTCCGACTCTGCTTCCAGCACTCCCCAGTGCAGTGCAAAAGGTGCGACGTTTTCTGACTTGTGGGTTGCAAGTTAATTATACCCACGTAAGGCCTGCAGTTCCCATACGCACAGATGGGAAGTGATCTCGTGCCAGAAAGGTCCTAGAGAGCACTCAGGTACTGCATCCATGTGGGGAGCGAGGCACCTGCCAGGCCTCTATAGATTAATCCTGGTCTACAGGAATATGCTTGGCAGCCTGAAAAGATGAACAGGAATAATCAAATGTGACAAAGATGTAGGCAGCCTGTGACGGGAAGGGCTCTCCGAGCCTTTGTCAGGGTACCGCACAGCCGCAGCAGACCTATTTCTGGACTCGACTGGCTGCGATTGCAAGATGTGTTCATGAAGAAAGCGAATACTGGAATTCCTGCTGCTGCTGCTTTTCAGGCTGCAACCACCTTATATGGGAAAATCATATTTAATAAGATGGTGCATCTGGCGAGAGCCCATAATGGTCATGTCAGTGAATCACTTCAATAATTGTTCCCAAATTATGCACTGCTCATACTAAATCCACTCAGGTCATTCCCTGTGGAGCCCTTCTGGAGAGGCCCAGCCAGCTTCCCAAGTGGGACACAGCAGCAGCAGCTCTGCCAGCCACAGATCCAGCAGTGGCGTAACAGGCTATTATATGCAGGTCAATGCCAAACGCTAGTTAATGAAAATTAGATTAATCATGCTTCGTCCTGGGTTGTTGGGGATTCATTCTCCAGCCTGTCCTGAAAACAACACTGACGGTCTCTGCTTCCTTCGGGGCAGTGCCCGTATCTCCCTGCCATGCAAAAACGACCCTTCACAGCTCCCAGGCCCCGTAATTCCAGCTTCCCTGCTTGTTTCCAGCCAATTCGCATCTTAAAGGACAATTAATTTGCCACAGCAGCCTGAATTCTATTTTCATTGCCTTCCTCCTTCCCTGCAGCTGAGCTGTGACTTATTGACTGTGAAGTAACTGCAGGGTCTTTAAAAGTTCAAGGCACGGGGTGTTTTTCTGTCTGTTTTGCCTAGCTGACTCCCTCCGTCATCATCTTCGCTAGCACCATTTCACGGGAAAGAGACATGTGACATCCAACTAAGCTGTGAACCATAATCATGCTGGGGATGATGTTTGCATTTGATTTTTCCTCAAGCTGATAAGCTCTCTCCAATTTCCCTCTCCATCACGTTGGTATGGATTGAACTGCTTGTGCCCCACGGGGTGGGATTCTTCTCTTATCTCTAATCTGCGCACTGAAAAAATTGCTTCCAGCAACCCTTCAAAAGTCGCTTCAAAGTTATCATTGCAAAGAGGGAAGAGCTGCGATACCGTTCTTCGTCTGTCGCAATCAGCGCTCTCCCGGTGCTTTTTGCAGATGGCCTTACGGGTGCCACCAGCATTCGGCACACTCGGCACCACTTTGCTGTCTCCAGCTCTGGGTACAGTGAGACAACTGTTGAACAAGAGCATGGGTGCTTGTTAAATCATTTCAGCTCCGTAAAGCAGAGGAATTCATAGAACGGTTTAGGTTGGAAGAAATCTTAAAGCTCACCCAGTGCCACCCCCTGCCCTGGGCAGGGACACCTCCCACCACACCAGGCTGCTCCAAGCCCCGTCCAACCTGGCCTTGAACCTCCAGGGATGGGGCAGCCACAGCTTCTCTGGGCAACCCCGGCCAGGGGCTCCCCACCCTCACAGCCAGCAATTTCTCCCCAATAGCTCACCTAAATCTCCCCTCTTTTGGTGTAAAACCGTCCCCCCTCGCCCCATGGCTCCACTCCCCAATCCCAAGTCCCTCCCCAGCTTTCCTGGAGCCCCTTTCAGACACTGGCAGGGGCTGGAAGGTCTCCCCGGAGCCTTCTCTTCTCCAGGCTGAACCCCCCCAGCTCTCCCAGCCTGTCCTCCCAGCAGAGGGGCTCCAGCCCTCCCAGCATCTCCGGGGCCTCCTGCGGCCCCGCTCCAACAGCTCCGTGTCCTTCTTATGTTGGGGGCTCCAGAGCTGGACACAATATTCCAGATGGGGTCTCACCAGAGCAGAGGGGCAGAATCCCCTCCCTCAGGTCATTCTTCAACCCTGAAGAACACACTGGAGGCCGGTACTAAGCCATAAATGATTGGCAGATGGCTACCATTTAACAGCAAACATGAAAAATGGAATCAAGTTGGACATCAAATCTACCTCCCCACCAGGCTGAGAATTCCCACCTTTGCACAGAGATGGTGAGACCAGCCTTGCTACCAGTTTTGTACCAACAGCTCTCCAGTAACTTGAGCCTTCTTGGATCAAAGGACGTTTCCAGACCCTCTGTCTCCAGGATGCTCCCAGGCAGAGGGATGGTGATGTGTGTCTCCAGTTCTGGGGTGGGTGCACCCCAGCCTGAACGATCCCAGTGCCCGTGTGTCACCCCACATGCACGCAGGGCCTCCGCTCCTGCCAACAGCTCTGCTATCCACGCCAAAAACCAGCAAACTATCCCTTATGCTCCCGGCAGCCCCCTCCCAGGGCAAGAATGTGTGGACCCAGAGAGGAGGCACAGCAGCCACATACACCCATCGGATTTTGGAACTTCCTTTTCAACCACAGTGGTTACAAAACTCTCAAAAACCTCAAAGCCACCTTCTTGGAAAGGGAGAAATTGGGCCCGTGTGTTCACGAATGAGCCCAGCTGCTGGAACTAAATGAGGTTTTCTCCATCAAAGCATATTATGAGACTTCCAAAAGCTCCCTTCAGAAGAGTCCCCATACCTTAAGTCAAAATCCTGTCAAGGTTTTCCTGACTTTCAGACCCTCTCCTCCATCCAGTTTTACTCCTGTACACACTAACCAGCTCTCCTCTCGATATTTACAGCGTGCTCAGGGAAGGTCTTTGCTGACCCAACACATGGTCTGGATTAAGCCTCCCATGTCTGTCTAGTAGGAGCGCAGCACGCAGCCATCCTCGGGATGGCAAAGGGCCGGGGAGCAGATTTTGGCTGCACGGATAATCCTTCATCAACAGCACGAGCATTAAGGTGAGCGGGACGAAGCACCTGTATAGGCAGGTCATGAGCACTTCACGACTTCCACCGCGGCTCCAAACAGCAGTGAAGGCATCAGCACAGCGCAGGCTAAATCAGATTTGTCGCCATCAGCTTTGAAACAGTCAACAAAACAGGGCGGTCAGTGTTGAGCACAAACCCCGCCACCCCCGGGGACATTGATCTGGGTGTCGTATTCCCCATCTGCCACGAAGAGGCCACAGACCATCAACGCGCTCTGTCGGCCAGCGGTCCCCACTCGAGACCTGCCGTGCAGGTGGAGCCCACAGCCCACCGAGGGCCACCTCCCGTCCCCCGGGGTTTTGTTCTCTTCCAGAAAATACTCGTTAGCTGTCACGCGCGTTGTCCCCAGCCCTCGTGGGAGCTCCAGTTGCAAGCACGTCTGAGAACGAGTGACACAGTTTGGATGCTACCCAAGTGAGGTGTAAGCAACAACTCAAAAAAAAAAAATATCAAAGCATCGGTGAGATTACTGGCTCCGTTTCATGTTTTTTACTATCAGCATAAGGTAAGACAGTCTACAGGTTCGTAAACTCGGATTTACTTGCAAAGGGAAGGAAAACACGCAGTCCCTGCTTAAGCCTCTCCTGAGCAACAGTCTCCACACACCTTATCTGGTGCCCAGCAACAACCCTCTACCCTCCACAAAAACCAGAAAGGCGGCAGAGAAATCAGAAGGATAAACAATATTTTAATTGTTCACAGGCAAAGGTTCTCTTTTTTGCTCCCTCAGCATCACAAGCGGGAAGCCCACCAGCCGCACCACACCGTGCTGGGAGCGTGCTCCCAAAAAAGAGGTGCGAGCAGCAGATGGGGAATGCCGTGAGCAGCCCCGGGAAAGGCAAGCTGCACGCAGACAGTACCTCCATTTTCCTTGCAGCACCGAGGAACCAAAGCAGAAAGGCCAGGGCCAGCCTGCCACTGGCCTAAATCTCAGCACCTGACCAAAAATTACATGTTTTGTCCAGCCCCCGCAACGTGGCTGATGACATCTCCGAAATAATCACAGCTTCCACTCTAATTTGTTGGTTTTTAGAAGATCGAACGATCCTGGTTTGAAGGCCCGGAGACAAGGAGATGGCTGGCACAACCCCACCAAAACCCGTCGACCTCATAGCAGGCTCGGAATAAACTCGAGGCTCAGGCAGGCGCTCGGGGGCTTCGCGTCAGGCCCACGAGGGAACGCGTCAGCCCAGCGGCACATCACGCGCGCAGCGGTGGGGAGGTAGTTAACTGAACTATAAAATGATTAGGCACAACGGCGGAGGCAGGTGCCTCGTGTGGCCGAACCTGTCAACCCAGGGACCTCGCTTAAGGCTGCCACCAGGCCAGGCTCCCCCCCCCCCACCGCCGACACGGTCCCCCCGCGGTGGGAAGGAGCGCTGGCAGCCGCGGGAGCCCCCCGGCCCGGTGGGGACCCGTCGCCGCCCGGCAGACACCCCCCGGCCGAGCGCAGGGCAGCGGCCCAGGCCCGGCGAGGGGGGTTGCCCGGCCCGGGGCG
>VZSF01010024.1:49339-80025 GCA_013398295.1 Chionis minor | reverse complement strand
GCGGATCCGCTCCCCTCCCCGAGCCCCCGCTCCGGCAGCGGGATTCCCCTCTGCCAGCCCCGAGCCTTCGGGCGCCCGCCCGCCCCCCAGCACGGCTGTTCCTGGGGGAGGGTGACACTTATCCCGGGCCCCATCCTCCGGTCCCCTCTGTCCACGGTCACCCTCGAGGACCCCTGTCCTCCCAGCACCCATTTCCGCTGTGGGCGCTCCCTATCCCAGCGGGTTCCCCTGCGGGTGTCCCCAGTCCTGGAGACCCCCGTATTTCCAGCACCCCTTTACCCCTTACCCTGTCTTCTGGGGTCACTGTCCCCCTCAAGGTCCTCCATTTCCCAGCGCCCCTATCCTGGGGACTCCTGATCCAGGGGTGCAGCAGGCACAGAGCCAGCCCTGCTCCTCTCCTCCGCCTGCCCTCGGACCCCTGGCAGCTGCCACCCTTTTGGGGGGCGCAGGACCCCGTGAGGTGGTGCCCAGCTGCCCCAGCCACCGTTGTGGGGTGCTGCCCTGCCCGTGGGGGCCATGCCCTGCCTGCCCACCCCATTGACCCCTTCTCCTCTGCCCCCGTGCCTGCTGCGAGCGCCAAGCGGAGGTGCCAGCCAGAGCCTGCCAAGTGGCTCCTCTGGCTTTCTGCTCCCGGCGGATTTTGTTGGCTCACAGGCACTGCCTGGCTTGGCAAGCATGGGGGCTCGGAGCACAAGGCCGATGCGCTGGCAGGCAGTGTCCCGGCGGCCTCCCCGCGCCCTGCCAGCGTGCCCAGTCCTGCTCGTGCCAAGCCCTGGCAGGGTCACCCACAGAGAGCCCGGACCCGACAGCGGCAATAACACGGTCATTGCTGCCCGGGCTGGGATTTACTGTCAAGGAAACCAGGATGAGTTGTTGAGCTGCGATTTCGATATTGTTGTTGCAAATTGATTCAAGATGTGCTGGAGTTGTGGGCTGGTGGCCCCGGGGACTTTTTGGGTTGCTGTGCTTAGGTAGGAAAAGCAGGCGGAGGAAGAGGTGGTCGGCGCAGGGAGCTGGCGCTGCCGGCTCTCACATGTGCCCCGTCTGCCGTCGGGCTGTGCTGGCAGGTTACGAGATTGGAATTTAAAGGCCCTTGAAATTACTGGCAGGTTTCACTTTGACTTGTTTGAGACTAGCTCAACGCCTCGGATTTCTTTTTAATGTGCTTTTGGGGCAGGAGAGCCTTGTCCCTGTGCATTCCCCTCGCCCCCGGTACTGTTTTTATTTTCTCCTTTGCCTGTACGTATTTATTGCCTCTGAAAAGATCCGGTTTGGTTTCACCGGAGCCTGTGAGGCAGTGGCTCTGTGTATCATATCGGAAAGATTTGGGTGCAAGTGCTGGTGGCTTTTAAGGGGTCTTACCTCCTCCTCATCCAGGGCAAACCCTCCCCACCCACGCACCCGTGGGGCTGCCGCGGGACCGACCCTGTCACTGCAAAGACATCAGGACAAATCCCAGCGGGTGAGACGAAGCGAAAGTGCTCGGCGCTGGTGGGGTTTGTGGTACCACAAGCGCTGCCGCGGCTTGGCAAGGAGGAAGGGCTGAATCCAGCCCTCGGGGGGACCACTGCGGTGGGGAGAGCCAAGTCGGTGGGGGGCTGAGCTGCCGGCTGTTCCCTCCTCTCCCTATGGGCAAAGCCAGGGACCCCCAGCCGGCCGTTCCGCCAGGAGCGCTCCCTGCCCCCGGCTTCTCCCACGCCTACACCGCAGCGATTCATTTCATGCAACAAAACAAACCCTGTCGAAAGAGGCCACCCCGCTACCGGGCTTTTCCCTGCAGGCAGTGGGTGTAGGAGAGTGTGACGATGTAAATCAGTCTGCAGGGTGCCAGACACCACAGTGACGGGCGCTCGGGTGAACGGAAGCAGGCAGAGGGTCTTTGGGGAACTGGGCTGGCCATAGTGGCTCGTCCTGGTGAGCTCCTGCAGCCAGGCAAGCCTGGAGCTTGTGTTTGGCCCAAGATGGGCTTGGGAAGGGCTGTCTCATCCCATCTGTCCATGTGGAGCGATCAGGGGAAGCCAAACAGGTGGATTTCCCCTGGTTTTAAAGTGATGTAACATTGGCCATGGCCCCAGAGGTCTGCAGCGCTACTTAGCCCACGCAGAGCCATAGATTAAAGCCACCTCTGGCCTTTAACATAGCAAGTTGTGTAGTGCCAGGTGGTCAAATAATGATTGGGGGTGTGTGTCCTGTGAGAATGTGGAGATAGGAGAGTAAACTCAGCCTCCGCAAACCTCCCGGCTTTTAACCCCGTTTCCTAGGAAAAGAGCCTGCATCAGTGTGTGGTGGGGTCTGTCTGACCTGCTCCGCTGTCACTTTTGAGTTTGTCAGTTCAGTTCAGCTGAAGGAGAGGAAGCAAAAAGCCTGAGACCCCCTGGGGTCCTCCAGCTGGCGTGGAAACAGCCAGCAGGTCACGACGGTGCTGTGCCATTGCCTTCTACAAGACCCCAGAGAATCCACACCACCGCAGGAGGCTCCTCCGAGAGAGACGATCAGGACAGTGCCAGGCAGCTTCTGCCGTGGGTTGTGCTGGCACAAATGGCCTCTGCTCTTTTGTAGTGATGCTGTAAATACGTGGGTGCTGTTTTGGGGGGGTGATAGGGACCCTGTTGCCCTCCTTGCCTCCTACGGAGTCTTCATGCTGCCCTGGGTCCATGGGCTGGGGCTTTCTGTTCTGCTCAGGGGTAGATCAGCAATATTTACCCGCCCGCTGAAAGCAGGATGCTGCAAGGGAGAAGAGGCTTGGCTGCAGGGCAGCAATAAAACTTTGTGGGGCTTTCCATGAGCGTGGAGTCAGGGGTGCTTTCCATGGCTGTGCCTGCTCTGCAGCGAGCGTGCCCAGGGTCGGGGACATGCCGTGATCACGTCGTGTTGTGACCCGTCTCCGAGGAGGGTGAAATCGGGGTGCTCCCCTCCATCACCCCTCCGTATCTCGCATGGGGAGGCTGCAGCCAGACCTTTTCCCACCTCTGCCCCTGCACCAGCCCCTCCTGCCTCGCTGAGCAGCTGCGTCTCCATGTCCATCCCCAAATGGCCGCACCACCCTGTACTCTCAATCCAGAGTCGCATCCAGATAGTCCTCCAGCATCCACTGCCCTGGTTCCCAGGGGACTGGGATGCAGAGAGGGGCTACGGGCCTTCACCAGCACCATCCCAGGGGGATGCTCCACACTGTGGGCTAGCCCCCCCGGGGACCTGCGTCCCCCTGAACTCCCCCAGGGACCTGCATCCCCCCAAGCCCCCCACACCGGATGCTCTCCCATTGAAAAGTGCCGTTCATTGTAACCCGGCCTTTTATAGCTGCCTCGCGAGCGGGCTGCGGGGCCGTGCCAAGAAAGGCTGCTGCCGGCTCAGAATAGCTCTTTTCATGGAGGACATCCTGGGAAGGAACAATGTTCCCGCTCTTGGGATTGTGGGAACTTTGTATTTCTGCCACTCGGGAAGCCGGGAGCTGCGGGTCCGGCGAGGGCGTCTCCCAGCCCCTCGCTTCACGCCCTCCTGAAAATAGTCTTCGGGGTGAATTTTGAATAGCCTTGTGCTTATAAAAGGGAGCCGAAAATGCCGCCGGCTGCTTTTCCTCCGGTTGGGGGACGGTTGTTTCTGGGAGAGCCGGCGCATAAATCAAATTTCCTATTTACGTTGCTGGCGTGCATTTTCCTGGCATGGAGAGTAGTGGCGAGGCGTTGGGGCCGGTTTCATTTTCGGATCGCGGTGCGCTGGCTGCGCTGCACATGCTCGGGGGCAGGCTGTGCACGCGCGCTGGTGTGAGCGCGGCTTGCTCGGAGCCGGGCACGGCGGCACGGTCTCTGCTTCGTAACATTTCCCTTCAAGGCCGGATTTGCAGCGCTGGCTGCGGGAGGGTGCCCTGCCAGCACAGCCGCAGCCCCTTGCGTGGCTGTTTGGTGGGAAGGTGTCCGTGCAGCCCCTCCATGGCTGGGCTGGCCAGCTGGCTCCAAACCACTCATCCTCTAGGACCGGGTGGCCGAGCTGCAGCGCTGGCTCCGGGCATTGCCCCGCCACTGCTCGCTGCCGGTGGCTCCTCTGGGTGCAATTAAGCAACAAATCCATTTACTGGGATTTTTGTTACCACGAAGGCACAAATAACCAATTGCCGGATCCAAGCCGTGGGTTACCATCCCGGCCGGTGCCGGCACCCACTGCTGCAGCAGCACTCGCCAGGTTGGGCAAGAGTTTAATGAAATCTCCTGGGGGTGGCTCAGCTGCAGGGCTGAATCCTGTGCAAGCCAGGGCTCGCCGCCCCAGCCCGCATCAAAGCCAGCCCGTGGCCGGTCGGTCCCATCCCGCTCTTCCTCGAGGTCCTGACCCAGCACCCTAAAACAACCCCAGCACCCCAAAGCAGCCCCGAGACAGGGCGGGCTGGGTGGAATACAGCTCTTCCAGTGGCTGTGGGGGCACATTAGCCCCCCATCCCAGCCAGTCCGCGGCGTGTTCGAGGGTAAGCTGGATTTGCCATTCAGTGCAAATTAAAGCAGTTAGCCATTGTGACGAGTCCTTCGGCTCAGCAGTGACCGGCAGGATGGCTGGGAGCTCCTCGTAGGAATGTATGGGATATAAGGGACGCGGATGTAAAGTCTGCCTTAAAGCCCTTGGCTGCTGAAATCCGGCATTGCGGAGTGCGAATGGGCTGGAGCAGGGAGAAGCCCACGCACCCCTGTAGCATGTCTCTGCCAAAACCTGGGGCCAGGTGGAGGAGTGGGATGCTGCTGGGGTAGCCCGAGTGTGGGTTCAGCCAGGATAGCCATTTCCATGTGAGAAGTGCGCTGGGCAGGAGCAGGGAGGACGGCATTGTGATTTGTGCCGGTGGCAGCAGGAGGAAGCGCTGGGGGTGTATTTCCCATCGTCGCACCATCTGGAAAAAAGCACGTTGCTTCCGGAGATGGCCTTAGGCTGCTTCCCGCTGCATGGCACAGGCAAAGCCCGGCTTTTCCCATGCCGCAAACCTCTCCGAAGCAGGCATGGAGGGAGCCTGAAAACTTGGAAGGCGATTTCCCTGTCCTGGGAATCTCCCGCCCACCTGAGGAGCCATCTGTGTGGGCGTCCTGCTTCCTTCTGTGTTTTGGGGGGCAGCAGCCAGCCGAGCGTGCTGGTGGTGCCGGCAGCCGCGACGGCGATTCCCGGGCGCCGGAGGAAGTGGGAGCGCAGCAGAGGATGCTGAGTCACGGGCAGGCTGGCGGCGCTGATAGACGGCCGCGCGCGGGGCCCCGCCGGGGGGTTCAGCCGGGCCGTGGGCAGACGCACGCCCGGCATCGCCGCAACGCCGGCCGGCCCTGAGCCTTGGGTGGCTGTTCTGAGAAGCCGGGCCCCGGCGAGGCTGGCGGGGGACAGATAACATCTCCCCTCGCCTCGAAACTTTGCAGGACATACTAGGAAGGGCGGCGGGTGGGCAGAGATAGAGGTCCACTTCCCGGCGTTATCGCCTCCCCGGCTGCAAACAAGATCCGCCGTGCCGGCACGCTCCACATTGCCCCACTCCCTTCCTCCTGGCCCCTCGTGTTTTGTTTTTTTTTAATTTTATTTTTTAATTTTTCCTCCCCCTGACAAATGCAATCACTTTTCCTCCCCTCCCAGCTGCCAGGGTGCTGCCGCCAGGCAGCCAGGGTTTTGGGGAGGCGGCGGTGCCCGTGCTGGCGTGGCAGGATCCGGGTGGGTTGGCCGATGTTTCCTGCCTGAGCGGAGTGCACGGCTCCGATAAGTGCCGCGGGTGAGCACGAGGTTCAGCGGTAAGCAGCAGGGCGCAGCCGGGCCAGCCGTGGGGAACGCCGCTGCCGGGCTCAGCCGGGCACGCCGGACCAGCTGGATGCCAGCATGGGTGCCATCAGAGTGACCTCGCAGCAAAATCTGCTCAGGGCAAAGATACGGCGTAGTTTGCTGGAGCCAGACGGCTGCTCAGTCCCATAGGCAACAGAACATCCCCCTGGGGACACGCTCACTCCTGGCCGTGCCAGTGGCACAGCCGCGTCTCCCTGGGCTGGTGGGGCCGGGTGGATCTGGCAGGCAAGGCAGCTCCGTCCCTGGATTTCTGCAGCTTTCCATGTTGTTTCCTCCCCCTCCCGCCCCAACTCCAGTTTTATCAGCTCTGTTGAAATAGGTCCCTGGAGGGAAACCCATCGGCGCTGCGAAGCCTTGGCAGGAGGAGAGCGGATGTGTCCCGGCCGGGCGTCCCCGCGGGGCGGCAGGCAGCTGCAGGCAGCTGTGCTGGCAGGAAGCCAAGCAGACGCCCCGCTCCGGGACCTGCCTGCGCCCCACCTCGCAGGTGGGGAAACTGAGGCACGGCCCTGCGAGGTGGGGATGGGGATGGGAGGTGCTGCGGTGGGGCTGGGCGTTCGGCGTCTGGCGCAGCCATTGCCTGTGCCGGGTGGCGGGGTGGCGAGCTGTAGCGGTTGCTCGTGTGGCCGGTGCCACTCACCGGGGAGCTGGCTGCCCCCAGGCCGGCTGCAGCGCGTCTCCCTGCGCTGTGCCCCAGCGGATAAAGCATCTTTGATGCGCGGCCAGGCTAACCGCGGTGTGCCCTGGGACGCGTGCCCTGTGGGTATGAGTCTGGAGCGGTGTGTGGCCGCACTGGCCGGGGGCTGCTGGGGTCGGGAGGGAGGCGTCGGGACACTGGGGCCACCCTGACGCTGCCGGTGTGGTCTGTCTTGCAGCGCGGCCGCCTCGCTGGAGCCACGGCAATGAATGGGCACGCTCTGCCAGCCGGCACGCCAGTGCATCCCCGGGGCTGGCATGAGTTCTGCGAGCTGCACGCCATCAGCACCGCCAAGGAGCTGGCACGGCACTACCTGCGCTTCGCCACCGAGCACCCGCACCATGACCTCCTGGCCGCCGAGAACTTCTCGGTGCAGTTCACCGACCTCTTCCAGCAGTACTTTTGCCACGAGGTGAAGGAGGGCTTCGCCATGAACCAGCTCCGCATCCTGCCCGCTGGCCCGGCGCGGGATTATCGGGAGACGCACCGGCGGCACATGGACGCCTCCTTGGGCACGGTGGCCACCAAAGCTGAGGTGGAGCCAGGTGCCCGCCCCGAGCAGCCTGGCCGAGCCTCTGAGGCTCCCCCGATGGGACTGCACAAGTCCTGGAGCTCGGAGGAGCTGGCGGGGCCGGCGCGGCGGCCCTTCTCGCTCAGCCAGCTGCGCAGGAGCTGGCGCAGCTTCTTCCGACGCCGCTCCTCGGATGCCCTCCCTGGGGATGGGGATGGGGAGGTGGCAGCAGCGGAGGTGGCTCTCAAGCCGGGACTGAGCAAGCGCATCCTGCCGTGGGGGCTGTCGCGGGAGCAGCCCCCCGAGGTGCGCAAGGAGGGACTCCTCAAATATGGGCTGCTGGACGAGACCTCCCTGGACAGCGGGACGCGCTGGCAGCGCTGCCGCCTGGTGCTGCGGCGGGCGGGGACGCCCGACGGTGAGGAGTACGTGCTGGAGCTCTTCGACCCGCCCAAGGTAAGGACGTGATGGCTCTTGCTCGTTCCAACCAGGTGACGCTGCGGGTCCCTTGGTAGCAGGTTGGGGATGATGCCAGGGTGCTGGCACATCCCATGGGGAGGAGTGGGGCCACTGGTTGCAAGGGTCTCTCACCGTGGGCGAAGTTTGGGCACAAGCCTGGGACCCAGCTCTGCCATTGCTTTCCGTCTGCTGTGGCCGTGGAGACTGCACCCTGTTTATTTGAGACCTCTGAGAAGGAGAGCCAAGCCACCGCCATGGGCTTGCGTTTGGGGGGGTGACAGATGCCGTGACCACATGCCAAGGCTGGCACAAATGCTAATTATTGCAGTCACCCAAGATGCAATTGCCTTTCTTCCTGCTGGGACCCCAAGCCTGGCTTTTCCAGCTAGAAGCGGTAGAAGGTAGAAGTGCCTGCCTTGCCCTCGGTGCAGAGCTGAGGAGAGGGGCTGGTGGCCTCCGCACTGCTCATCCTTGGCCCCATGGACCCATCCCAGCAAGGCAGGGGTCACCCCAAATTCACCTGCTGTGCCATGGCTTCAGCAGCCAGGGCATCTGCTTGCCTGGGTGAGCTGGGAACAGAAAGGGAAAATAGAAGTTAGGCTTTGTGCCTTCCTCTGTTCCCCATGGGACCTGTAAGGGAGTTTAATTTTATTTTGTATAAGCACTTTTGTGGCTAGAAATTCAGATCCCGGCTACCCCGGGGAGCTGCCGTGGTGCTCAGATGCCGGCTGGAGCGGAGATGATGCAGGATGTGAGTGAACAGGGAGCGATGCGGGGGGAGCCGTGGTGTTTAATCTTTAAAAAGACAGTTCCTCCACATGGCAGGTCTTACGCAGGCATTATGGGCCGGGTTTTCTCTTTCTTTTTCCTTTTTTTTTTTTTGGTGCTGGTTTGACTTTGATGACTAACTTGTGCTTTGGAAGGAGGAAGCCTTGGGTACAGCCAGAGTCTTGTCCCTGCCTTTGGGCTGTGTTTGCCGCTCACCGCAGCAGCAGGGACAGGGGACAGCTGGCTAAATTCCTGCTATTTCTGTCAAACAACCCCAATATTAGATATTTTAAAAAAACCCAAAAACTGAAGAAACACCAAAGTTGTAAAAAAGGGAAAGCTGTTTTTGCTCCGTCTTGTCAGGGCTTGCCATTGTTTGTCCCCGTGGGAGCGCGTGTCCCCATCCGCGGGCATGGGGAGGTCTTGACTCCAAACAGCATTGTTTCGGGGCTCTTTGAGGGTGGTCCCAGCAGCCGGGCAGCTCCGCATGGTCCAGACCCCAGCTCACCTGGATGGCACTGGGCACGTCAGACCCTGCTGCAGGGAACAGCCCGGCCGGTGGGGAGGTGGCGTTGGGCTGGTGCTATTTCAGGCGCTGCTGCCAGCTTTGCTCCTCTGCATCCTCGGTGGCTGTTGCCCAGACCAACCAAAAGCGGGGCTTTGCAAATGAAAGCCAGCCAAAAATAATAGTGAAGTGAGGGAGTGCCCTCCTGGGGGTGGCTGTGCTCCCCGGTGTGTGTGGGGGCTTTGGTGGTCATGTCTGAGTGTGCCTCTCCATGGTCACCCATGCGGGCACCGAGCCCCTGCGCATTTTCTTTCCCCATGCACATTATGGCTGCAGTGGATTTGGCTGCCTCTGTGCTGGGTAGAATCCCCGGTGAGCCGGCACAGCGGTGGGGGGAGCTGAGCTGTCCTTTCTGCCGAGCCTTTTGCCCCAAAGGGCTTTGAGCACAACGCGGGGGGCAAAGCCATCACACCTCTGGCACTTGCACACCACAGCAGCACCCTTGTCCTGCAGGACGAGCACCGGGCTGGGACCCTGCTGTGTGCCACCTGCCCCTGGGACCCGGTGCTTGTAAACACTGCTTTTTCCCTTTTATGAAATTTTTTTTTTTGGGTTTTTCTCTTTATTTTTTCCCCTGTCCCTCCCCTTGGGAAGCAAGCCCAGCACAGAGCACATTCCTGCTCTCCCTGCAGCCCCTGACCAGCTTTGACCCACGGGTAGGAGACGTTTACAAACAAGGCATTTAGCAAGTTCACCCAGTGCTCTGCAGCATTATTCTTTGTCATTTGCCACAAATCTCTGTCCCGCTGAGGTTTCCCAGTGAGTCCCCGTCACCATGAGGCTGGGGACCCTGCGGTCCCCTGGGCCTGGAGCAGAGGGGTTTCTCAGCCAGGTCCGTGGAAGGAGGGATGTTCCTCTCTGGATTTCGCGAGTCTCCCAAGTAAATTGCTTCCTGTGCAAATATTCTCAGGGCGCGTCCTTCCTTTGTAATTAACTGGGCTGGGGCCAGATCTTGTCTCCTTTACAGCAGAATCAGTCCAGCCCTTTTCCCAGTAACTGCGATTGAATTCTGGGGGTGGTGGAACCCCCGCCCCCACCCATGCTGCTGGTGTGTCCGACTTCCCAAACCCAGCATGGGAGAAAACCCCAGAGCAGTGGGAACAGAACAGCTCGTTGATCGTTTGGGGTTTTGTTTGGTTTTTTTTTTTCTTTCTCCTTTAAAATAACTAAATAATAACCAATAACTTTCCAGGGGAGGCTGTGCACAGCCCTCTCCCCTCCACTGCCTGGCCCCGGCACACTCACAGGGCTTAGCCGCTGCCTTTCCTCTGGTGTCGTGGATCTATTCCCGATTTAAAGATGCTATTGATCATCACGAAAGGTCAATGTTTTTAAATAAGTGACTGTAAAAACAGTCCTTGGGGTCTTTCATCCCTGGCTGGTCTCTGGGCACTTGGGTCACCCTCGAGGTCACCCCGGAAGCGCCCTCCTCTCCTCCCTTTCTACCCTTTAAATCATATGATGTAAATCAAAAATCAGTTCAGCCTCCCAGCATCAAGCCAAGTCCCCAGATATTTGTCACCTTGCAATGACCTTGGAAACACGGGGCCCGTGGGAAAAGGGGGGTTATCCCTACATGTGCCTCACTGCGGCTCGGTTGCTGCTCCCTTGCTCTGCTTTTGGCAGTTTTTATCTTATTTTCCCCCCGCCACTTTCCCCCAGCGCGCTCCGATGGGGCCTCTCAGCCTAATCCTGTAACGTGCCCAGCATCAAAGGGAGCAGGGCGCTTTGAAGAGCCCTAATCCCGTTTACTGCTTGGGTGCCTGTGGCCGGCGCTGTGCCGGGCGAAGGGGTGAGTGCCGGCAAGCCGTGCCGGAGCTGCCAGCAGTGCCTGCAGCGATGCCCGGTGTGGGCATCCTGTCCCCCAGGGATGCGCCGGTCTTGTGGGAGCTTCAGCCGGATGAGAAGGGGCTTCCCATGCTTGCAGCTGCTGCTGGGTTGGTTTTTGGCATCGCTCCTTCCTCCCTTGAAGCCCTGGAAAAACGATGTTGCAAAGGAGGGGTTTGGAGGTGATGGGATCCAGAGTTCTCCCAGGAGCAGGTCAGCTTCCCACACGGCACCGGTGGGCTCAGGGAACCTGACACAGGGCAGGGGGCACCTGGCCCCCATCCCTGGCGACATGCTGGAGGGGGTCGGTGTGCTGGGGAGAGGAGGGGAGCGAGGGTGCTGTGGCACTAACCAGGACCAGGGTGAGGTGACGATGCTCCGTGGTGGGGCTGTCCTGACGTGCAGAGTGCCTGGAGCAGGGGCAAATTGGGGTATCTCTAAATTTCTTGTACGTATGGGTGCATATATACATGTGCACGGGAAACAGAGTGACACCTGGGGTATGGACCAGGTGGATTCTCTGATGTCTAGTACAAGGGCGATGGGTGCAAGTCCTCCCTGCTTTCCATCGAGGCATGAGGGGCTTGCTCCTCTCTCACGCCATATAATCTCATATAATTTGTAGGACAGGGTAGCTCTGAGGCCTCTCCACCTTCATAAATTTAAGCCAAAGCTGGCACAACAGATTTGCGTGTTTTAGGGAAGCCCTGCGGAGTTTCGAGGCTGCTCTGTTCATCAGCTGAGCCCCAGCCCCGAGTGCCTCTTACATGGCCAAGTCCTAAACTCCACGAAAACTGTGATTTGCAACGGAAATGTCCCAAGCCGTTTCTGTTGACCAGATGTTTTTACAGGAAGGGGAAGGGAAATGGGATTTGCATTTGCGCCGGTTCCTTTATAGCATTTTAATGAAATCCAGTGCATCCCGTAAATTGATGACATGCCGAGACGAGCCGGGAAGACTCCTTCCGCTGAAAACCCATGGTGCCTGTGTCATAGCTCGTATGTCTTCAGCCGTGGCCGCAGGAGGAGCAGTATTTTTATCTCTGCTCAGCGTGAGACTGCTTTGACTTCCTTTTTTTTTTCTTCCCCCCCCTTTCCTTTCACCTGAAGCTGGTTTCTGAGAACTGCCACCTCCTGAGCAAGCAGGTCCTGCACCGCTGGGCTCTGATTTTCAGCGCCTGGGGCTCTGCGCGGAAGCCAGCCCGGCATGGGGTGGGGGACACCCCAGCGCTGTGGTTGTCATCCCAGCTCCTCCTGGAGCTGCTTTGTACCTCCAGGAGCAATTGAGGCTGCTCAAATGTGACCTTAAATGACTCAATCGAGGATATATGGAGACGCAGTGGTGGAGGAGGAGCCGCTGCCAGTTCCTCCCCGCAGGGGTGTAGAGGCCATATTTTGGGAAGCCTTGGTCCCAGCAGCAGCTGTGTTTGCATCCCTATCCCAGGCAGGGACATGAGCAAAACCCCTCTTTTGAAGCACAATGGTTTGCTTCAAATCCAGGCTACCTTTCCTTTTACTAGTGACCTATAATTATGCTTAAAAACCGGATGCGCCTAGCTGGATGCACAAATGCCCTTGTCGCCGCTGCAGCCCCGTGAGGTCCTCTGTTCCTCTATTCCTGCAAAAGAACGATGCAAATTGGTCTTTTCTTCCCAGGGCCACCATGTGCAGGCACCTGCTGCCCGTGGGCTCCGGCAAACCCCTCTGGCTGCCCTGCCAGAAGGGGTTTGCTGGTGATGGGAAGCATCTCAACGTCCCATCATTTCCCTGGCCCAGGGAAAGGCACATTTGCGTCAATCTGGATCCCATTTGATGTCCTCCATCCTGCGAGCCGGAGTGGGCTGGACCATGTGTGCTCCTGCCCTCGTCCCTGTTGTTTGCCCAGGGGCCAGCCAGCTCACGCCACATTTTTTTCTCTCTTTGTTGCAATTAAAAAATGTTAAACAATCCCAGCCTAGCAGGGTTTGCTGCCTTGATCCTCCAGCCAAGAGTGACCCTGTAGCATCATCCCTTGGCAGCTAGACAGCACATGGCTGGAGAGCTGCATCCCGCTCCTGGCATCCCCTGGGGTTGCATCCCTCCAGGAGCTGAATCCCTCACCTGGCATCCCTCTCCTGGCATCTCCAGGGCCCACATCCCTCTTCTGGCATCCTCCTGGCACCTCCAGGAGCTGAATCCCTCACCTGGCATCCCTCTCCCAGGATCCCCAGGGACCACATCCTTCTGCTGGCATCTGCAGGGCAGGAGCCAGGAAACCTGGGGTAAGAGCCCAGAGGGGTTTGGGTGTACTGCGATTCCCTCGGGAGAGGCGAAACTGCACCCAAGGGCGCCCAGAGCTGCACCGAAACCCGCCCGCAGACTTTCACCACCGAGCAGAGCAGGTGGCGCATCCCCTCCCTGCTTTGCTTTCGGCACGGCGCCGCTCGCTGTTCTTCGAAGGCGCGCAGACCTGGGCGTCCTTTCAGCTTTTTGAGATTTTGGTGGTGAATTTTTAAATATTTCCCTCCCCCCCCCTTTTTTTTTGGTATCACAGGGGGAGGGTGCACAAGGGGAGGGCGATGAGACAAAAGGTTATTTGTCATTTATTAACCACAACTTTTTCCATCCTTGGTCATGCACGGAAAAAACACTTTTAGCAGCGTAACCACAGCCCCAGCGTTAATTGCTGAAGAGCAGAGTTTCTTATTTTGGAAACTGTTGCTGGGATGGAGCTCGCCGGGGCTTGATTGGGTTGTGAGGGGAAGGCTGCGGGACAGACCCCCAACCTGCCGCTTCCCTGGGTGCTGAGGTCATGGGGGTTTGCAGTAGAGGGGCTTCGAGGGTTTCCTTTCTTTTTAATCCCATCCTTTAAAATCCACCCTGCTGTTGCAGTGGGGGTGGTTTGCCTCACTGCTGTGACCCCCCCCGGCTCACGGCAGTGATGCTTCGCTGCCTGCCAGCGCATGGTTGCTCACGGTCAGGACCGTCTGCTTTGCAGGGATGCTGCAGAGCTGCTCGGGTAGGAAAGCACCACGTGCAAGCTGAGAAGTGAGCAGAAAATGGTGATATTAAGTAAATCACAGGAAAAGGGACTGGGAAAGTGCTCAAGGACCGTGCTGCTTCCCCCCGAGCCTCCCGCAGCTGGGGGTGCGAGGGGCCACGGGGTGTGGGAGGGTGCTGGGTCCCGCTATGTCCTGGCAGCCGGTGTGAGGTGCCCTGTGGTGTTTTTGGGTGGTTTTCTCTTTTTTTTTTTCTTTTTTCTTTTTCTTTTTCTATTTCTTTTTTTTTTTTTTTTTCTTTTTTACGGCCCAGGATGTGGTTGTTTCGAGGCTGAGTGCTGCTTCTTTCAAAGGTAAATATTTATGAGAGCCTGCACAGGCAGCGCAGGGTCTGGAAGGATTCATCCGGGTGGCGGGGGCTCAGCCGGGCAGCTGGTCCCAGCTCCGACCAGTGCCCGTGATGGGCATTGTGATGTTTGACATTGTCTTGAGATTATGTTAAAAACAAAGCATTTGGGGCAAGATCTGCTTCCTTCAGGCAGGCACGGCGCAGCACCGGGCAAAGGGCAGGTCCTGCTTTGGAACCCAAGTATCCACCCAGGGGTGTCGAATGCTCCTACTTGTGCTCTTGAAGTTCTTGCATCGTCCTGGGTGATGCAAAACCCCTGGCTGATGCAAAATTCTGGGACATCCTGGGGACCTCAGGGACCCTACGGGGTCCATGCTGGACACCCCACGTCGTGTCCCCCAGCCCTCTGGGATGGGGCTTTGGGGTGACTCAGTCCCTGGCCACAGCCGGCTCCTGCTTGCACGCAGACACCTTGTTTACTTTCCGCGCTTGTTATTTATTCCAGGAAATTATTAAAGCAGCCCACGCTGGAAGCAAGTTTGGCTTAAAATAAATAAAAAAAAAAATGTAAAAGGGCTGGCGACTGCTGCCTGTTTACAGATCCTGCTTATAGCCCCCGTCTTCCTGGTCCCCGCTGTGAATGTGAGCCGCTGGTCTCTCTGGTTTTTTGGGGCGGTTTGCAGCGTTTTGGGGAGGGAATATCGTCTCACTCGTGTGGATCCAGCAGCCGCTGGGGTTTATCAATGCACAAAGAGGGGCAGTCAGCCCTGAGGAGGGGCAGCAGCTTCTAGCCAGACCCCCAAATCCCTCCCCAAGGGTATGGATTTACCCAGCGGCTCTAGGGGTTGCATTTTACAGCTCCCCAGGTTTAATTTAATAGGGAATATGAGCTCCCTGGGTTGGTGGGGGTCCGGGCTGTGTTTTCTCGTGTCGCCTTTCGCTGGCGCTCAGCAGCCGCTTGGGATGGGAACAGAAGGAGCTTTGTGCCCCAGCTGCCCCCGAGCCAGCGCTTCAGGCCAGCACAACGGTGCCTCTTGTCACCACTGAGCCTGGTCCCCTCGGGGACAGCTCTGTCCCTCACCGCGGGCTTTGGGGATGCCTTGAGACTGGGTGTCTTGGAAACTCTTTTGTCCAGCGGGTGTTGATGGGTTGAAGACGTTGGCTGGGGTTTAGGGTGGGCAGAGAGGGATTTCTGGGGAGGTGATGGCTGGGGTCTGGGGGGGGGTTTCAAGATGGGGTCAAGGGAGGATCACCTCTCATGGGCAGAGGTGGCACCTCCTATGCCCAGCATCCCAAGCCCAGAACAGAGAACCCCACGATGGCATTCACTGCTGCTGTCAGTAGGTATCAGAGTGAACAGCCTCCACATGCAGGCAGAGAAACCAGAGTGTGCCACCCTGGGGTCCTTCCCAGCAACCTTTGAGGGGGTGAACTGGGCTGGGGGAGCCCTGCAGTGGATGCGGGGTGCACGAGGCACATGAGAGGCCAGAGGTGTGCAGGGAAATGGCCCAGATCAGTGGGATCCCAGCCCCTGTCCCCAAAACCAGCACTGGCATGGGGCTGTCCGGGCTGGACCTGTCCCCTTGGGATCAGAAGTGGTGCAAAAGCCAGAGGAGGAACATTGGGATTAGGTGTGCTACCAACCCCCCGGGGTGCTGGGATTAGCTGCTGGAGGACAGACACTGGGATTAGCTGTGCTGCAAACCTGCGATGCTGAGCGCTGGGATTAGCCATGGTGTGAATCCCTGAGGATGAATGCCAGGATTAGCTGTGGTGCAAATACCCAAGGACACGTGCTGGGATTATCTGTGGTGCAAAGTCCTCAACGACGAGCGTTGGGTTTAACCATGGTGAAAACTCCCGGGGACAAACACTGGGATTATCTGTGATGCAAAGTCCCTGAGGCCGAACATCGGGATTACCTGTGGTGCAAACCCCCCGAGGACAATCACCAGTGCAGCAGACACCTTGCACCTTCCAGCACAACCCTTAGTGCCCCCCTCCAGCCCCACTGGACCCCCGTTGCCACCCCGCTGCCCTGCACCAGGGCAATGAGATGTGTTTCCCGTCCAGTTTGCCCGGCATCCCCCAGGATGGAGCTGCGTGTCTCCGTGCTCCTGGGAAACTTCACAAAACTCCCCAGGGCTGCGGGCGCGGGATGTGGTTTTTACACCAGCATAACCCAGTGCTCGCACTGCTGTGGATCTCAGTGGCAGTCCGTCTGTCCGTCCACCAGCAGCCCGGTGGGGCTGAGCTGGGCCTGGGTGTGCTGCAGCTCCAGTTGAGGTTTGTCCCTTGAGTAAGGGGTACACAGCGGGCTCTGTGATTTACAAGAAGCAACAAATCTCACCCATATCCGTCGGGGACTTTGCGCAAGGGCTGGCGGCACTTCCCCACCTCCCATGGCGTGACTCAGAGTGGAAGCGAAAGAGCCGGCGCAGGGAAATCCCCGGCATGAGGAGGGGCCGGTGACAGCGATCGCCGCTCTCGAAGGATTTGCTCTTCGCTCCACACAGTCTTGGCCTGCCGGCCCTGCCGCCATGGCTGTGCCACCACCGTCATTGCTGTGCCACCGCCATCCTTGCCGTGCCACTGCGGTCATTGCTGTGCCACCACCATCCTTGCCACGCCACTGCCATCAATCCCACACCACTGCTGTCTTTGCTGTGCCACAGTCGTCATCACCATGCCACCAGTGTCTTTGCAGTGCCACCACCATCATCACCATGCCACTGCTGTCCTTGCTGTGCCACCACTCTCATCCCCATGCCACCGCCACCTTTGCCAGCAGAGGACTGGGCACTGGCCAAATCCGCTGGGAAGGGTAGGTGGCTCCAGCTTCCTCCTGTGCAAACCAGCATTGTGGGCACTGACAGTGTTTTGGGGACTCGGCAGAAATCGGCTGAGCAGGGGGGGTGTCTGGGTAGGTGGTGGGTGCCAGCAGCCTGCCAGTGTGCGGGTGGTGCTGGCAGTCGAGCCTGGAGGTGCCTGTGGCTCTCCCGGACGTGGGCAGCATGGTGGTGTGATTTCGCTCTTGTTCTTGGAAAGCCGGCTGCCTTCCTCTTTCCCCCAGCCGAAAAGGCTCTCCTACCATCTGCAGTGTCCCCTGTGCATCCATGCAGGTCGTGCTCCGTATGGCAGCGGCTCGGAGCATCACAGCGAGAGCTTTCCTGGCACGTTTGGGCAGTCTGGGAGGAATTTTGCTTCCAAGAAAAAAAATTTCCAAAATATCCAAAACACCCTTGTTGGAGAGGTGCAGAGGGACCCGCTGTGCCAAGCCAGCCCTCTGGGCGGTGGTTTCCCCACCGCCGCTCGTGCGTGGAAGCGACAGAGGCAAGTGGAAAGGTGTGCTGTGAAGGCTGCCGGAGGGAGGATCGCTGTGAAAGGAGCCGCTGGCACCGTGGCTGCCTGTGCCCTGGCCTCGCGTAAACACAGGTAGTAAAGAAAGTGGCAGGTGAAGGAGCTGCAGCGAGAGCTGTTACCGGGGGTTTGCAAGGCGGAAACGCAGCAGCTCCTCTCTGCGCCTGCAACGCCCGAATGCAGCTGTGACCTTGGCCTGACCTTCAGCTCACACTCCTGGCATGACCACAGTGCCGAGCTGGCGTCGGTCTGCTTCCTATATTTGGCAGATGCCGGCAAACCCCACTTTCTCCTGGGCACCCTGCCCTCCCCAGGTGCGCAGCAGCGGATGCTCTGCTGGCACTCCCCGTGCCATGTTGGTTCTCCCGGTGCTGTGCCAGTGCTCCTCGTGCCATCCTCCCCCTGGGAGTTGGGGATGCGGGGACACGGGATGCGGGATGCAGTGGGGTGTCCCCCCCCAGGTTGAGCCTTGGGCTCCGGCGGGATGCTCTGGGCAGGGAGCAGGAGGGAGTTTCACACCTGGGGGCATTTTCCTGCATCTTCCAGTTTGCCCCATGTCCCCTGACTCTGGGGACACCTCTGGGCTGGCTGAAGCTTTGTATTTTTAAACTCTAGAAAACTACTCAGCAAAGAAAAAAATTACAAATACCGGGGGTCAGCAGACCACAGGTGGGAGGACACCGCCCTCAAGCACTAAATTTAAGTAGGCGCTGGGAGCAGATGTAGCTCCTCCGTCCCCAGCCAGCAGGACCATCGTCCCCATCGGTCACCCGATGTCGCCAGCAGTGCCCAGCTGCTGTCAGCCTCTGCAGGGAAAGGGGATTTGGGGGAGCTGGACCAGATCCTGCTGCCATCAGCCTCGTGAGTTGGTCATCACCCATGTCACATCCCAGAAAGGCCAATTTTGTGTGCCAGGTGTCAGGACCAGGGATGCTGCAGCAATGGCATGGTGGTGGCTGTGTTGTGGGGACTTGGGAGTGCGGCTTTGTGGGGCATCGTTTCCCCGGGTAATTTTGGGGGGTGCTCAACCTAGTGCTGGGGTTTCCCCTGTGTGAACAGAATCCTTGGGGGAGCGGTGGGGTGAAGTCTCTGGGGTGGGAGCTGATGCTGGTTGGGCTCGGGGCTGAGCGGGGGCGACATGCTGAGCGTCCCTTCCCATCCTGAGCATCCTGAACATCCCAAGCCCAGCCGGCAGCGGGGGATACCCAACCGCACGATGCTGCCGTGGCACCTCTCTTGCCGAGAAGGAGCCCGTGGGTGCCGGGTGAACATGCAGCGTGTTGAGTATGCAGTTTTGGTTACCGAGAAATCCCTTTCTCGGTACCGGCTGCCATCGAGCAGGGCATCTTGTGGTCAGGTGCGGCGGTTCGGGGAGGCGGGGGCACCGTGCCTGCGGTAGGCACTTCTCCGAAGCCAGACTGGTTTTTCGGGCACCGTATCTCTCTGCTGCATCATTTCCTTCTCCCTTTATGCTCCTCATCTGCGCTCTCCCCAGGGAGAGATGCAGCGGGCTTCGCCGAACTCCCTTTTCCTGGAATTTCCCGCTTCCTAGGAACGCCGGAGGCCAACCCCAGCACTGCGGTCGGGATGCGTGCCGATAAAACCCGCCGTGCCAACAAGCTCGGGGACGTGCTGGGCGTCACAATCCGTGTTCGGGAAAGCAGCCAGGATAGGCAACCCCTTCGCTTTTTCCCTGCGGGACTTTGCACAGGACGCGGTTATCTTCCAAGAATGGTGGAAGAATAAAAATCCTTCGGAACAAAGTACCAGCGCCACTGCGGCAGCTCACGGCACCCCCGGATCCATCGGCGACAGTGATTGCAGCTTGCAGCTTGCAGATTGCAGCTGCAATCACTGTTGCCGATGGATCCGGGGGTGCTGTGAGCTGCCGCGGTAGCGCCCAACCCCGTTTGCACGATGCCGTTCAGCGAGTGACTTCTAAGAACTTTCTTTTTGACGCAGCTCGGCGCTGATAAGGGCTGATCCCTCTCACGCTGCGTTTCCGGTCCCAAAGTACACCGAGTCCTTGGTCGAGAGTATCGAGGGAGGGAGGAAGGAGGGGGCGATGGAAAGGAAAAAAAAAAATAAAAGCAATTAAACGCAATTTGATTGGGTGACCGTGGAGAGTGCCGAGTCCCCAAGTGCCCAGTGGGGACCCCCTTGGTGTTGTGCAGGTGGCTGGGGACATGGCAGGGGTGGCTTTGCTGCAAGCATCGCGAGCTCGGAGCAAAATTAAAGCGCTTTGGTTGACGGACGCTGTTGCGCAGCCAAGCGCCTGCAGCCCGGCATCCTTGCAGGGATGGTGGTGGCTGTGGATCGGAGGGGAATGCCGGGGCCGGTGCGGGGTGCAGCAACTCAGCCTGCGGGATGCTGAAGCCACCACATGAATCACAGCCCGCCAAAATTTTGTCATACCCTGCTGGCAGCAAGCCCAGCGCAGGGGGACAAGCTTGCCCAGCACGTACCAGCGCTGGCTGGGCTTTTCTGGGTTGCGTGGGACAGCTTGCGCTTGGCTCCAGCCACGGGGGTGAGCATGGAGGGGTTGGCTCCATCGCCCAGCACCCGTGCAGGGCTCCCCCCGGGGCATTTTGCATCCGGAAGGGTCCCTGGCACCCCGGATACAGCCTGGTCGCAGCAGTGGCTGGGTGGGTGCCACACGCTGCAGCCTCGCGGCGGTCAGTGGCTCGCTTGCCGGCGCACAGGGCACGCGGGGCGGTGGCGGCGGAGGAACCGAAAGCTGCCGGGAGGGGTATTATTAGCCTTTGTGGAAGTGTTTGCTCAGCGTTTTGTCATGTGCCTGTGTCAGCGCCAAACCGGACGGGCGGGCACCGGCAGCTCTTGGCACGCCACTGCCGCGCGCGCTGCTGACCCCCCCCACTGCTCCCCTAACCGGGGTGCTCCCTGCCTGCGCCCCAGTCTCCCCATCGGTGCACACAGTCTCCCCAGCCATGCTGGGAAACCCCTGCTCCCTCCTTTCCTCCACCCACCCCTCCTCTGCCAGGTCCTTGGGGGGGCCACTGAGATGGTGTCCCCAGTCCGGGCACCTCTCAGCGCCCCCAACAGTGGCCCCAACAACAGCCGGGTGGTGCCATGCCGGGTATTTCCTTGCCATATGGGGTATTTCCTTGCTGGCGGGGCATTTCCCTGCAGAGCAGGGTATTTTCCTGCCGGCTGCCATGCCTTGGGTGTCTCCCGGCAAGCTCAAGCCTGTTCTGGGGGAGCAATGGGATGTGGGGTGACATTTTGGGGTGCAAGGGTGTCGGGGCTCAGCTCAGGGACCATGCTCCCCTCCACAGAGCTCCAAGCCGAAGCTGCACGCCGCCTGCTCTGCCATCCAGGAGGTGCGGAGGTGCACGCGCCTCGAGATGCCCGATAACATCCACACCTTCGTCCTCAAGGTAGGGCCCAGGACAGGGGGTCCGCAACCAGCCCCGAGGCCTTTCCCACCCTCCGGGGCGCACGTGGCTGCCGAAAGCTCCTGTGCCAAATTTCGGTTCCTCTTCCCAGCTGGGAAGAGGGAGAGGGTGCACAGCGGGGGGCATGCGGCATTCGGGGTGGGGGATGCTCTGCCCCTGCTGGGGTCAGGGTCGGTCCCTGGGTGCAGATGGGTGGGATGGGGATGCACATCTCTGTCTCTGAAGCCTCCTTGTCCCTCTCTGATGCCCCCCAGGTCACCAACGCCACTGATGTCCTTTTCGAGGCAGGGGATGAGCAGCAGCTCAACTGCTGGACGGCCGAGATCCGGGAGTGTGCACGCAGGGGGTAAGCACCTGGCGGGTGTCCCCAAGCCTGGGGATGGGGACAGCCACTCTGTGTCCCCCAACACCGTTCGCATCGCCCAGCCGCTGGTGCTCAGCCTGGCTTCTCCTGTCCCTGGCAGGTCTGACATGGGCGACCCCGAGCTCCTGGCGTACTGGCACCCCGACCCTGCGGCCGGCAGCCCCACTACCAGCACTGACACCCTCGGCCAAGGTGAGCAACGTGGTCACCTGGGGGACCCTGGGGACGGGGCAGAGCTGCCGGGGGTATTCCTCACTGGGGGGGTGTCCCTGACATAGCTGGCCAGGCTGATCAGGCATTCCCAAATTGCACAGCAGCGGGGTAGAGCCAGAGGGGAGGGGAACGGGATTGATGGGCAGGGGTCCCCATGTCCCTGGGGCGCTCATCCCTGTGCCCTGGCAGGCGCGACGCCGGGGGGCCCGGGGGAGGCGGCAGGGCCGAAGATGGAGCAGTTCCTCTCCTCCTGCCCCTGGTTCCATGGGCCCATCTCCCGCGTGAAGGCGGCTCACCTGGTGCAGCTGGGGGGGCTGGAGGGCCACGGCGTCTTCCTGGTGCGGCAGAGCGAGACGCGCCGCGGCGAGTACGTGCTCACCTTCAACTTCCAGGGCAGAGCAAAGGTATGGGCGGGAGAGGGGCTGGGGCAGGGGGGTGGAATCTCGCAGGAGCCCCTTGGGCAGCCTCCCCGCCACAGTGTGGTCCCTGTCCCATCCCACCCCGTGGAGATTCTGTCCTTGCCTTGTCCCTGCCCTGATGCTCACAGTAGGCTGGTGGCCCCATCCCTGCTCCTGGGGGGCAAAACACCCCGCAGTGAGCTGGGCACCACGGCATCATCGTGCTAAGGCCCTTTGTCCTCCCCCCACCCCAAATATCCCTGTGTTCCCCTTCATCTCCTCCAGCAAGGGAGCCGGTGGAAGGGTAACGGGTCCGTGCTCCTTCCCACAGCACCTGCGGCTGGCGCTGACGGAGCGGGGCCAGTGCCGTGTCCAACACCTCCGTTTCTCCTCCATCGTGGAGATGCTGCACCACTTCCATCGCTACCCCATCCCGCTGGAGTGCGGGACAGCCTGCGACGTCCGTCTGTCCAGCTACGTCGTTGTCCTGCCCCAGCCACAAAGTACGCGGGCACAGAGGGATGGGGAGGTTCCCATGGGGTGCAGGGATGGGGGTCCTGTCCCGGCGGGGCGGGGGTGCCCTGGGTGGATGCGGGTGCCCCGGGGCTGGGCAGAGCTGGGCTCTTTGGCCACATGTGGCCAGGGCAGGGGAAGCGGAAGCATCCGGGCAGCGGCACAAAAGGTGACTCCCGAGCTCCCAGCTTCCTCTTTCGAGAAAGGAGAAGCTGCCCTAAACTGCCGGCCGCTCCCCGCTGCAGCCAGAGCGGGTGCGGGATGTGTCCCATACCCCCACCCCGATACCTGCGGGGGGGGCGCTGGGACAGGAGCATCCCACTGACCGGCCGTCTCTCCCCTCTGCCCACAGCTCCCGGCTCCGGCAGCACGGTCCCTCTCCCCTTGCGCGTTCCCAGCTGGAGCCCCGAATTCAGCCTCGCCCCCGCCAGCTTCTCCTGCCCCCGTGGCCCCGACGAGACCCCCCCGGGTCCCCCATCGGAGCAGATCTTCCACCTGGTGCCGCCGCCGGCTGAGCTAGCTCAGAGCCTTCGCCCAAGCGGGGCGGCCACAGCCTCCGGCCCCCGGCACCGCGATTCGGACTACGAGGTGGAGGTGCCGGGCCGGGGCCACATCCGTGCCATCGACAACCAGTACACGCCACTCTGACGGGCGCCGCGGTGGCACCGGGATGCACTTTCAGGTGGAGAAATCCTAGAGACCTTCCGGGTATCCCATCGCGAGAAAGAATGTACTTAGTTTCTTCCTTCTGGTTAGGGATGATTATTATATTTTTGCAAGGAAGGGGGTAATTTTTCACTCCAGTACGGGTGTGCTCCCTCTCTTCGGCCTGTTAAAGGGCCTTTTATTTTTATTTTTTAATTGTTATTATCAAAGCTTTCTCATTACTGTTTACACGCGTTGGTCCTTTCTGCATCCCTGCGTACTGAGCATTGCGCCGTCAGGCTCGGTCTCCCTCCGTGTCCCTGACACGACATTGCCCGGAGAAGGAACCTGGGTCTTGTGTTACATCCATATAATTGGAGAAAGGAAACAAAACAAAACAAAACGAAACAAAAAAAGGGAAAAAAAAGAAAAAAGAAAAGGCAGATTATGAATTCATCGACCAGTTGCTGCTCCGGGCTGCGCGCAGGCGAGGATGAGCCCTGTCCTCCCGCCCCAGCACGTGCTGCCGTTGCCAAAGCCTCCAGCAAAGCCCGACCTGCCGGAGCTGAGCTCCTGCGTTGGGAGAAGATGATGATCGCGATCAGAGTTGGGGCTTTATTTTGAGATAAGGCAAAAACTGGCTTTTCTTGCTCTTCTTTTTTAACCCAGCACAGTTGCAGTCACTCCCTGCACCAGCCAGGTAAATACTTACACAATTAGCCTTGCTAATTAAGACGTGAACACTAACTGCTCCATCATTAATAATGTCACTAGCTGAGGACTAACGTGGAGACTGACAGCAAACCACTCCTCCTGCTGATGGAGGCATTTTATCCTGGTGATGGGGGCGTTTTATCCCAGTGATGGAGGCTCTTTATCCTGGAAGCATCACCTAATGTGAGGGTTCCCATTCCATCCCCCCCCCCAAACATTTTCTTACCTCACTAGAGCAGGCGTCTGCCCACCCTGCTCTCGCCTCTTCCCCCCCTCCCCAAAACACTGTGTAACCAAGAGTTTGGCAGTATTTAACTATGCAACAGCCTTTCGCAGGCGAGGGAGTGCCATCGGCATACACCTCCCCCCGTGGAGGAAAAGCTTTTCCCAGCCAGCCCCCTCCCTGAGCCTGTAGAGGGGCTGCACCCCCCGATGTGCCTTAGGAGGGTCACCATCCCGCCGTCCCACCAGCTGTAATTCCACACTTGAACCTGTTCGCCTGCCAGCATCTCGTCCTGGGAGCCCCGGCTTCATGCAGTGAGGTGCGCCCAGCAGGCTGTGACTCCCATGGGAACCCCCGTGTGGCCAGCAAATCCGCGGGGACTCTATATCCCTCATCCCCAGGGAAGGCACCCACACAAGGAGAGCAGCGCCGGAGCCGGGAGCCTGGCCGTACCCGGACCTCTGCTGCTGTTTCCAGGCTCTGCAGCCCTCGGTGCCGCCGAGCCCCGGTGCAGCTTTACCTGGGGCAGCCGGCGCGGCCGTGCCGAGAGAGGAACCGCTTCTTAGAAGCTGCCGTTATTTTAAGAATAAGGAAGGGGCTGGAGCCGTTGCGACAGGCGGGAGGGGATGTTCGCAGCACTCCACTTCCAGATTTCTCAGTGCAGCCCACGCGGCGTTCCCCGAGATTTCGGATGCAAAACTTGCCTTGAAATTGCCTTGGGGGAAAGCCTTTTTAATTTTTTTTTTTTAAATTTTTTTTTTTTTTCTCCTTGACGTGGGAGCCCTCAGGAGCATTAACATTTAGGAATTCATTTGAAAGCAAGCAAACAGAAAGCCTCGTGGTGTTGAGTTAGGGAGCTTTGCTAAAAATCCAGCCTCTGGGCAGGGCTTTGCCGGAGCCAGCACGTGGTGAGCCCAGTTGGCAGTCGGAGCCTGAGGAGCCAAGCCCTGCTCAAGGTCAGGAAATGAAGGGCACGACCACGGCGCTGTTGGGATGGACCAGGATGGGCAGATGTAGCACAGGCAGGAGCCAGGACCAGGCAGGGTCAAAATAGCCGGGGCCAAAACAGGCCGGGGGACTGGCCGTGAGAGCAAATCTGGTTTTCCAAGTAGTAGTCAAAGGTTGAGAGCTGGGAGAAACTGGATACCACCCACGTGAGAAACCTCTTGGGATTTGCATTTTGTGCCTCCCTATCTCTTGCCCCAGCCCTCGCCTGGGCTGTCTTTCTACATTCAGAGCAGACGAGGTCTTTCCCCCGCCTTCCTCTGTTTAAAACTACTTGAAAATGGGTGCATGGGGAGCAATCCTGCATTTCGCCACGGACCAGCATTTCCCAGCGCTCGGCACACACCGTCGCACACTCGCTCTTGAAACCGGAGCATTAAGAGCAAATTGCACTGGCCGGTCGCAGCTCCAGCGCTGCCAAAGCCCGGTGAGGCTGCCGGAGAAACAAAGGCAGCCCTGTCCTCCGCTGGGGCTTCTGGGCCGTATCCGCATCCCGTTTTCCTCCCCGGACCAGCACAAAGGCCACACCGAATGGCAGGAACGTATAGCTGGGGCTGGTTCGTGCCAGGCAAGTCAGCTCCCTTCATTGCTAATAAATAAGTCCCTGTGGTCTTGCATTTATAGGGATGAAGAAGGGGAGGGGAGGAAGCACAGTGCAAGTTGTTGGCTCCTTTGGCTGCTCGGGGCATGGTTCCTGGAGCACGCATGCCTCGGAAAATGCTTGCACATGTTAAACCTCGCTAAGGTTCAAAGAGCTGATTTTTTTTTTTCTCCCCGTTGAGCTGCAGGCAGCCACGTTCAAAGGGGCCTTTCCCCAAAAGATGAGGTGGTCTCACCCGAATCACCCGACGCTCGGAGCATCTGCAAGGCCGAACGGGCTGGGAAAAGGGATTGCTATTCACGGCCGGCGCAGCCCTTGCCAGATAAAGCAGATGCTGCTGCTGGGATGGGTTGTTTTGGCGTGCCAGGGCTTATTGTTCGAATGCCAACAGCTAAACATGCATGCACATGTGGCATTTTTAACCTGCAGTTTAATTGCAAGGGGTTTCTCCGTAGTTTAAATGGAAATTGCTGTGCTTGATTAGCAAAATATACATTGAGTTCATTACCGCCCTTGTCAGCCACTTCCCCTGTGCAAACAAACTCCGGTGGATGCAAACTCCCGTTCTCCCTAGCGAGCAGCGGGATGGTCGCTCGGATTATTTATTAGAGTTATTTCCTTCTCAGACCTCATCAACAAGGTAGCCAAGGGCTGTTCCACCAGCCAGCCTCTCCTCGCCAGGGGGCTCGTTTGCTTTATGCTGATCTAGCCAAGCCCAGAGCTGCCGCTCTCCCTCTCCGGCCACCCAGCCCCACCGTCTCCCCATCTCAGCCCTCCCCACCCAACCCCAGCTGCGCAGAAACCCAGGGGGTTTTTGGGGGCCTATTTTCCCAGCTCCTAAAGGTCCAAGTTTGAAATCCCATTTCTCCTAGAAAACCATCTGGCTCGCAACACAGGTCAGAGCCCGACAGGCCGCCCAACCTCTGCTCCTGCCAGCACAGCTGGCCCTCGCCAGCCCTAGAAGTATTTAAAAGACAGGTAAACGCAGTGCTGAGGGACGTGGTTGAGTGGTGGGCTTGGCAGAGTTCAGTCGATGGTTGAACTCGATGATCTTAAAGGTCTCTTCCAACCTAGGTGATCCTGGGATTAATCCAGCCCGGGAGGTATTCCTCTTTATCATAGCAGTGGGCAAAGAGCATGAAGCCATTCCATTATATGGAATATAAGCAGCCTGAAGGAATTTTTATATTCTTCTCATCTTGGGAGAAGAGTCTAGGGCTTAGGTTTAGTTCCCCGGCCCACATGGGCTCTTACCAGCCTTTATGAAGTACCAGCATCGAGTTTTGGGAGGAGGGGAAGCCACGGGAAACGCCCCTGCAGGGCTGCATGCTGCAGGTACAGCCACCTCCTGGGCTCCCATGGAGGAGAAAAAGCATTTTTTAGGACTGAAATAAAGTCGGATGCGACCACTGAGCTCTTGGCTTGCACCTTAGACCTCGAGATGGACACGTACAACATGGGTTTGGATCCACAGTAATAAAGCCACAACCCAACAGGCAGCTGCTCTTAGGGCTTTCGCCGAGTGCTGCCGCGGCTCCCCGAGGAGAGGGCCATGAGGGAGGGAAGCCCCATTTCAGCCAGCTACTCGGGACAGGGGGTTTTGGCAATAAAAATGCAAAACAGACAGTGCCTTCGCTCTCTATGACAGCAGAGACCTGGCTTAGTGCTTAACCCAAGACTTGTGTCCAGCCAGGACTTGTCTCCCATCTCATGCTTAGGAAACCACCGGCTGTTCACCAACAGACCCTCCTTAGCAGTGGGTTTTGCGTGTCTCTGTGGGTGACAGGTTCTGAAGATGTTCATAACACGAAGCATTATTTCATCTCTTCACCCATCCCACCTCCCTCCCTCCCTCCTTCCTGCATGCCAGCCCTGAGGAATGGCACCAGCAATCCAAACACTGACACCCCCGCCTTGTCTCACCCATGGTTTTTGCATTGAAACTATTTTGGGGCAAAGCTTCTAGGAAGAGGCCCAGGCCCGGGCTGAGGCCAAAGCTTCTCATTTCTTGTGTCTCCAGACCACAGAACACTGCTGTCCTTCAACCAACACAAATTTACTCTAACAAGCATATAAAGCCTTAAAATCTTGACTAACAGGCTCGAGTACGGTATTCCAAATTTTCATTTCAGCTTGGTCCATCTGTGCAGCCCCTAACCTTCACCAGCAACTACGAGAGGTAGGGGATGTGACCGTGCATTCTCTAACTCAGCCTTTAGCAGGAAGATTAAAGCCAACAGTTTGTTGGATGAAAAGCGTAAAAATTTAGAAGTTCTACTTTTCACCTACACAGAAGAGTTCTTGTATAGTAGGTTTTTCCATATATTCTCTATGTACTGTACAAGTAACTTATTCTTGAATAATGCAATTTTGCAATAATATAAAAAAATTCTGCTCTTAATAAACCGTTTTTAGAACTCGTTTCTCACTTCTTTAGTCTGATTCTCTCTAGGAGCCTGGATACTCTTTTAACAGATACTAAATTAATAGCTGCTAAAAGACAAATTCTCCCCTAGAAATGAGAAGAAAGCCGCCAGCCTGTGTGACAAGCCGTTTCTTCTCAGAAGACGTCTTCCAGGAGTCCTGCCCCAAGCCACCAGCTCTGTCTGCGACGGTCTCATGCCCCCTGCTGCCCACCTGAACATCAATTCATTACACTGTGCCGCACTGCTGGCCTGGAAGGATTCAGACAGAAATTGCAGCAGTATTTGTACTCCCCCGTATTTCACTGAACCACAACGGGATGTCCACAAAAGGCTGGACATACAACAGCTTACTTGTCCTGCCTCTGAAGTATAACCTACTTATAACGGTATAATCCAGTTTAACCAGTTTAACCTTCGGGTTAGCCATCACAGGACGCCTGCACCGTACGGAACGGTCACTAAAACCACAGTCCTTTATATGCAGCGATGACTAGTCTGCGAGCTGCTGAAGGACACAATAGTCAACTACTTTCTCCTATCCCTTTCCCCATCTTTTTACCAGTCATTTTGCTAAGGAACGCTGACCCCGATTTCCTCCTTTCCTTCTCCAGCAGCGCCACGCGGTGTATAGTTTTGTCGTCTTAAGCCTCAAGGCCCAGTTGTGACAACAGCCTGAAGAGCGTACGGCCGAGGTATTAGGGAATAGATCTAAACACAGGAAATTCTTTAAAAGCCGGTACCGAACTTCTGCTCTTCGACTTACTTTTGCAATGGCCCTGCAAGTCACACAGGAGGGATGTGGTGCCACGGTGGGAGGCACGTGCCCGACACGGCGGCAGCACACGACAGAAACACACCACGGAGCTTACCTGGCGCTAAGTCAGTCACTCTGATTCCGATGGAAAGCCGGAGAGCACATTAAAGTCAGATAACGGTAAAACAAGACACAAACACTAAGCAGGGTCAGTTTTTAAAACTTTTTTTATTTTTTAATTTTTTTTTAAGTTTTTATTTTATATTATCTACAAAGTAAAAGTTTTCTTAACTTAAAAGTTACATCACTGTCTCACGATAGTGATTATCTCATCAAACGTGATTTATAAATAATAATTCATCAGTTTGACGATTAGAATTTTTTTTTTTACTGAACCTGTTTCAAGTTTAGTTAGAAGTAAAAGGGATCTCCAAGTCTTGATTTTTAGTGATAATAGCAGCAAGAATCACTCTTGTTACTTCTTTTGCTAGCTGATGAGTTCATAACTTTGAAGGGTCATTAAAAAATAAATAACTTCCAGTTTTCAGCAAGCAGAGTTGGGGCACTTGCAGGACTCAGATACAGTGCATGGAATTATGGAATAGCCCACAAGTTCCTAAATGCCTCTACTCAGTCCGAATCTCTCCCACTGCAAGATGAACTGTTAGCATTCCTAGTGGATGTTACAAGAAATCAATTTTTTTTTTTTAAACAAAATAAAATGAAATTCTAGTTTTCTGTGCTTCCAGTTGGCAGAAGCAGTAGAAGGAGGGTATTTGGCCTACAAAAGGTATCCAGCCTTTCAGTTATTCCAGATGAGCCTTACAACTGCTGTTGGTGGTGGGCTTGTACTGTAAAAAAAAAGTTCAAATGTAAATAATAAATTGGCAAGCCACACAACAGTTTGCTAGTAAAGTGGTCACAGGACAACTACTGAGCTGAACTTTTTTTTTATTTCTTTTTTTTTTTTTCTTTCTTTCTTTCGTTTTTTTTTTTTTTTTTTTTTTAATGAACAAAACAAAACCCTGCATATCAAGATGTCCTTTGGATGCTTTTTTCCCTACCTAAACCCTCAGAAAGCAGCCTTGTTCTGCTCACACATTCCCCAAGAAACAAAACCAGGTAACTAGTTCACTACAAAAGTTTAGAGGCTGTTTGGAAATGAATAATAAAGAAACCTAGGTAAGGTTAAATTTAAAGTGGAAAGAAGTCATACAGCACCTACTTTTGCCAAAAAGTAAAGCTGCAGAACATTACTCTGAATTAAAGATTAGACTTCAATTGTCACTTTACTTGAGTCATTAGAAGTCCAACAGCCCTACCCCCAAGCAACATTTTCACTCCTATCCTCAAGATGGATCACTTTAAATTTAATAAAACCCCAGATCATTATAAACAGGCTACACAGACAGTCCATCCCCCACAGCAAATTCGCGGCAAAACTTGGAAGAACACAGTCCCACAGTGCCAGTGTCTGTATAGTTATCCATTTCTCTACTTCAGCTAGAGAGAAGCAAAGTCTTTGCTAAATTAGCTAGATCTTGTATGCTTATCTAGGCTCGCATTTGGGCTGGCAAAGTATAAACGCAAAATGCAGAAACAGTTTGTCTTCAGCAGCCTGCCACTCTAGAAGGACATCTTAAGGCTGTTTTTTGCTTTTTTTTTTTTTTTGTTCTTTTCCCCAAATCTGGTTCATAACAGTTCTCCTCACTACTACGACCTGGCTCAGTTAAGGTGCAGGTCTCCCGGGCACACACTCCTCACCTGAAGGGTGCGTCATATAGGGGAAATGTGTTGTTGTCGAGACTGGAATGGGCTGTAGTGCACTTTGAGCGATGGCGGCTTGGGGACCACCAGGTGGCTGTGTCGTCATTAGCATCATTGGCGCATGGGCAGTTGGGTGAGAAGGAACCATTCCTGACTGTACATGAGCCTGAAACAAAGAGCTCTTTAGTATAATGGTCACGAGGAGGCACCACTCCTGGCCACATGACTGTCAAGTTTTTTCCAGCTGTACCAGTAAATCCAGAGATTTACTCCATTTTAACTAGATTAGCTATAGGGATTAAGTCAGAGATCTTAAAACAAAAATAATAACTAAAAAAAAAAAAAA
>VZSF01010024.1:0-49329 GCA_013398295.1 Chionis minor | reverse complement strand
GAAAAAAACTTAAAAAAAAAAAAAAAAAAAAAAAAAAAAAAAAAAAAAAAAAGAAAAAAAAAAAAACACGGCTCAAATCCTTACTGTTGGCTCCGAGTCACATTCTCCATTTTAGCCATTTGGACAGTGAGTGCTGGGAGAAACCGCCAGCATTAAACAGCAGAATATTTAAAAAACAAAACAAACAAACAAAAAAACGCCAAACAAAAAAACCTCAGCAACAAATCTTCAAAACATTACTGTTAGTAACCTAGATCAAAGCACTTCCTATGCAGAGAATGCACTGGGTACAGATAAAAACTTCACACGCACTGGGAGTCTGGCATCCCTTCCTCAGCTGTTCGTTACACAAGTCCACATTCTTTCATGGCTCCCTGCCCTGGAAACCACTCTCTCCAGCGACCTGTGCCCACATCATCATTCATCTAAGCAGTCATTCTAAGATGAGTGATTTCACCCCTTTATACTGTTAGGTCAACTTTGTTCTCTTTCCAGTTAAGCTCATCACAGTTAAGGTCCTTGTGTAATCTAAGCAATCATAGTTAAGTCTCAGCAGAAAAAGGAGATTAATCTTTACGATGGTTGATCACCTTCTGGAAAACAAGTTCAGTAACTTGTCAGTTGGTTTCTTTAGCTCAGAGCAGTTCATGACTCTAGAGGTCATCAATTTTTTGGTTTAAAAAGCTAGTAAACACTAGTTTCTTAAAAGCACAAAACATTAAGGAACTCTTAGAGCTCTCGGTGGGTTTCTCTTGAAGCGGGGGGGGGGGAACATTTGTATCTAAGGTTTGGTTTGTCCTTCTACCATATCCCATTATTGGAGCACTACAGTGCAATAATCACAGCCTCACGAGTTTCACATGCCAGTAAAGACAGATAGCAGGTAGTGACTACAATTTTATTTCTTAAAGACAAAAAGGTTACTTGACTCATCACAGACATTCCTCAAACTCTTTATCAGCCTTGCACTGTATTAGTAGCACTCAAGAAGCCTTTAAAGGCAGGAACTGCAATTCAAACCTCACTCTTGCTCTAAAAAAAGGCTTAGAAGATAAGGCTGTGAAACAGAGATACCTTTCAGGATCAGCACCATTTTTACTTTGACAAACATGCTATTATAGAAGCCATCATTATAAAGCAGATATTCATACAGCAGCTGTATTCAATACACACATTGGGTAAAAATTTCTGCTGTGGCTCAAACGCTTTGCAAATTGGCAGCTGACAGTACTCTGTAATGAATTTTAAAGTACTGTTTCTCAAGTGAGATATCTAACAACTCAAGATTCAACTGATAACCTAATGGGAAATTCAACTGATCCCCTGTGTTAGCCTAACTGAAATTCCTACTAGATGGTATTTCAGAATTATGTTCAGAAGCTGGAAATGAGGCTGCCAAGAAACTATTAAATCCAGTGATTAGTTTCCCCACAATGGAATAATTACATGCATTTATAATTTCTTACAGAACTGTAGTTATTCCTTCATTTGAGATTTTTGAGGGGACTACTTCATTTCGAAAAGTCAGTTAGTTTGGTGTAAGTATCATGGATTACAGATTGTAGTTTTCATCCTAAAAAAATTACAGCAGAAGAGACTGCGTAAGCCAAAAAACAAGGCTAAAGCAGGCTTTGCCTGCGATTGCTAGAAACCCCTGACTAAGCAGCCAGTTCTGACTAAAAGTTGCATCTGATTTGCTTTAGCAAGGTTTGCTTATTAAGTGCTTGGCACACAGAAAGGAAGGCATCCTATAGCACAGGCACGGGCCTGGCCGTGACGTGTACAGCACAATTCATGTACGGTTTTACCTTTACGCAGACCTCAAAACAAACATGTTTCATGTTTCAAGGCACAGCACTGCTTGCAGCAGAACCCAAGGGTTGCATGTAAGGCACCCCGAGAAGCTCTACAACCTAGGCATTCACACCAGTGCCATCACACCAGAGCTGAGCAAGTATCTTGTTACTGGAAGAAACCAGAGCCTGGGAGGACATGGCAAGATGCCACAGCAGTAGTCACGTTTGGACATCCTCTCCTTATCCTCCCACAGTACAAAAGCAGAGAAATTAAAAGCCTAACAGAATTAAAAAAGCTGAAAACATCAGTGAAACAATTCCTAAATAACTACTAATTCACTGTCTTAACTGACTGTCCCAGGGACCAAAGCAAAGATTTTATCAGAATTCTGCAAGGGACCAGATAGCTATTATACTAACCTCCCTAACCGCAGTTAGTCACGACATCCCAAACTACTGCTAACCTGTATGAGAAGGCATAAGCCAGACACCAAGTACTTGGTCTGAAGAAGAAATTGTGCAGGCAAATTACTGATTAACTGTCCATTCCTTGACAAAGCACACTAAATCCATGAGATTCAGTAAACATCAGAAAATCTTTGTAACACTGCTTTCCATAGAGCATTTGATAATCAATCATGTGCTTCCCTTCCCAAAAATCCTTTTTTCAGCAAGCTGACCACAAGAGAGCAGTTAAGAGAAGTCTGTTTCTGATCCTGAAGCAAGGACTGTCGTTAAGTTGCCCAACAATCATCGGGGATCTTCTGCATAAGCAGTTCACTTAGAACCACACACAGACACATACACACACGCGCACACACGGTTTTGTCTTTCAGCAAGGATTGTCTTGCAGTCATCTGAACTGAATCTCACCTATCTGCTACTGCAGTGCCTTGCTACTCCCTAGTAATCCTGTGTAATATCCTTCACTGGATGTTCTTATATAAATTTGACTACAATGCAGAGCCTAAAACTGCCACCAAAAGCAGCAATTCAGCCTTCCTCCACTCAGCTCTCACCTCCAACCTTTCTGTATGCCAGCTCTTCCTGTGATCATGCAGTGAACCTGAGCAGTGAACTGATTTGACTGAGAAATAGCCTAAAATGGGGGTATGGGAGGCACACTTCAGCTGAATCATGTCCCCAGTCTGGTTTGCTGCATGGCCAAACAGTTCTGTGAGCAGAATGGTAGGGCAGGACAAGGATGGGAGCCGGGAACTGGGAAGAGAGCTCAGTTTCTTTCAGTAGCAGTGCCAGCTTAAGATGTCTTCGTTAAAACTACAGTTGTAGATGCACTGGGTGTTGGAAGCTGAGGTCCAAATATCTTGTAAAATTCTAAATAAAGGCAATGTACAGACAGAAACCTAAATAACACAACAGGTAGTCTGTGCTGAGAGGTGACAGAATGGAAATCACTTCAGCAGGCCCGACTGTCCTAACTTTGTGGCATTAAGACATTTAGTCTTGAAGGTTGTTAAACTGTGTTTACCTGGGGGACATGGGCCATGTGTGGCGGATTGGTATATGCAGGTTGAACATGGGAGGGATGAATGGTGAAGACTGTTTGTTGTGCTGTAGGAAAACTATTTTGTGGAGACTGCGTATTGGAGCCTGGCGTCATGGAAGGTGGGGTTGGAGCTAGACCTGCGTGGTAAATTGCCGACTGCTGTTGTGGGTTTGCCAGGTGGAGTGCCTGAGCAGCCTGGTGCTGATGATGCTGCAAAAAAATAGAAGATCATTTAGGTTATGGTCTAGAAGTGAGACATATTTATTCTATAAACTAGCCTAAGAGAGGTCTGCAAAACTGCTCTCAATACTGAATCTTTTACGTGGCAAACCTAAGGATTTCAATTCCACCGGGCTCATTTTCTACTTGCAATAAAAAGTCATGTGAGCCGGAGTTTAGAAAACAGAACCCAGACTGCCAGGTGAAAACAAGGAGAACCTGCACCCATGGAGCTGGACATACTTCGCAGTTGCACTTAGCAGCCCAAAGTTTTCACCAGTAGGTAACTAAGGCATGCAGCTCTAGCATGAGGACTATTTTGTTTTCAGCTGCTTGTCTTTGACAAAATGAAGTCGAATGCTTCTCAGCATTTATCTGCTATTTCTACTTGTAACTCCACTCATTTTAAACCTCTGACAAAATGCTGATCCTTCCTCAACTGTAATGCAGAAACAAGCCCCTGTGAAGGGGGAGAAATGAAGGGTTGCATTCTGATACTGGTCCTTGCTAAGGAAAAGGGGACACCACAAGTTTCCCTGCTAGCTTATCTAACAAACTATGTCATGAGCCTACTGCCTTTAGAGTCCTAGCCACTGCAGAAGAGAAAAAATAAGTTATATAGATCTACTTCCTTCCTTCCAGAAAACAGGGGTATCTAGACAAGTCCCGCATGAGATCTGTCACATGCAGTTTGTTTGCTCCGTGCTACCATTTTTCCTCTCAAGGAAACCAATATATCAATGTCAAGCATCAGACACGTGCAATACCTTCCAGCAGAGCACGATAAAAACAATTTAAAGACATTCACTCCCTTGTTACCTGCACGGGGCTAGGAGCAGGGTGGCTTCCAGCATGTTGGCTTTGTTGCTGGCCAGTTGGTGTGGCAGAAGGCTGAGGATGCGGAGGATGCGGATGCAGGGTAGCATTAGGGTGGGCATACTGCTGAGCAAGTGAGCCAGTGGAAACTAGGATGAAAAAGAATAATATTTAACACCAGATACAGAACATGCATCTCATCAAGTCACCACCTGCACTTGAAGATTTCACTGTATCTCAAACATACTCTAAATATATTCCCTCCCCCTTCTAAAAAAAATATTTATCTTGCAAATAGCTGAGTATCTTACCTTGCTTTTGTGTAGTTTGGTTTTGCAGGCAAGTCTATAAATAACCATAATTAGACAGTTCATCTTCCCTAGTTTGACAATGTAACAGATACTACATAGAAAAAAGCAGCATTTCATCTTTTGTTTTGTCAAACAGACCAGTTTAAAATATCAAATTTATCATTTTCATACAATTTAGTTTTTCCTGAAATATACTTTTCAAAAGGTGTTACAAGCCATTTTTATTTCCACCATCCAAAAAATTCTTTGGCCTTATACCTGGCTAACCTCACCATGCTACTCTTCTGGAAATTGCTCACAGTACAGTCAGTGTAAAGTATACACACTGCACGTATGCTTAAAAGCTACAGGGGGACACAGTATATACATATCAGCTGAGAAAACTGAGGCTGCTTGAACATTAAATTTTTGCTGAAGCCAGTATCTTGTACTAAAATAACATATCTTGCCTCTCCCCTCAAGGCCAATTAAAGAGTCTGTTCTGGATCACCACCATTCTGAGGGCTTCTCAACGTTGCCATGAAATTCTTAATTCCTTGAAATGGTAGCAAATAAGGTACAAAATTCCAAAAAAGGAAAAAATCTTAACAACATAAAACTTTCACACCAGTGAAACCACATCTGTTGCTACAGCCATATCAGTCTCCAACAACAAACTAGTATCAACAAGTCCCTCCTTGAGGAGTCCTGCTCTGTTCTGCTTCAAAATGGGCCACGCTAAATAGTTTTGGGCTTTATGACTTCTGAGGGAATCTAAGAAACTATGAAAAACCATAATGACAGCAAGTCTTCCTTTAAACATAAAGCATGCAACCGGAAAGCAAGACCCTTAGAAAATGAAGATGCTTTGCCTGTTGCTCTCTAGTGCTTTTAGATCTTGTGCAACATCCAGCCCACAGTTTGCACCTACACTTCCGCGTGTGACAACGCGCACTACTCGCTCCAATATTACAGCTTGTCAAGACCCTGGCTAGTTGTGCTGACAACAGTGCTACAAGACAAAACAGTCAAAGCAAACTATCAACTGGCTCCTGAATCGTCCCTGCAACTTGTTTTGGTACCTTTTTGCACTATCCATCAGGTTACAGCTTTTCTAACGGGGTTTGCGTTATATGAGAACTTGATGGCCTGTCTGCAGCACACCTTTAGAAGTGATGGGTTTTCTAGTGGTGTTGCCCTAGTGAACAAACCTGAAAAGCAAGGCACAGGGTAAAAAAAACTTCCGAGCGTAACAGTTAAGCTGCAACCACCTGCCCCGTGTATTCACGGCTCGTTGAGGTGTGTCCTCTCACTTTTAAGAGTAACTGTTTACTGCACCTTCTGAAGGGTTCCACTGTGCTGGGCTCTAAGTTCACAAATACAAAGAACTGCCTGAGTGTAAATAAAGGATGAAAGACAAGACAGGTGAAGAAAATGGACAAAAATGTAGCTGCATCAGAAAGCACAATACTATTCATCAAAAGCAAGTCTCAAGAAGACAGCAATCCTACTGTGACCATTAACCAGCCTCGACACACTACTCCGTTGTGCAAATACTTGTTTTCCTCCAGTCTGGTTTATTATAAAGCTTACAAAGACTAGTTCTAACATGTTGAAACTCACTAGAATACACATACAGTATCTTTTTGCCTAACAGATTTTTCTCCCCTGTACAGGCCACTACAAAGGTCTCGCCTTTAGAAAATAACTGCCTACCACATTTAATTTAATGTCTCTCTGCAGTCTTGAAAGCTCCATTAAATCTTCACTGAGCAAATGGTCTAACAGTGACATGCACTAGAGTTTCAGGCTACTAATGCAGATGAACTTCATATACCTTTTAACCCTGAATTCTTGCAGTCTGAGTGTATCCTAACATACTTATCCATGAGCATGTAAGGGTACTTAAGCATGAGTTTACAAGCATACTCACACACTGCGAGCATTTCTGATTGAGAGGGGTTTTGAAAACATCTGAATATTTTCCATGCACACTGTCAAAACTACCAGTATCTTCTGCCATAGCACTTTGTCAGGCTTTCAAATGCAAGTCTTTTTTTTTTTCTTCCTTCATATTACTAATAAAATTTATTTTGCAGCAGCATCCCCACCACGCTTCTATGTAAAAGCAGCTTTCAAACACTGCTCCTTCTTACAACCAAGTGACAATTATCAATGGGAACACTGATCATTTTTACAGCATGAAGTTTACAGCTTCCTACGGTAGGAAAATTTCTCAACCTCATTATTATACACACTCTGAAGAAGGCCAAAAGTTATTATCTCCATCAAAGTAAAAAAAAAAATAATAAATGCATAGAGGGATTGACTTGCTTGCCAAAGGGCACGCTACCAGAAATCTCCCTCAGCCACAGAGCTAGCACGCCTGACTACAAATTAACTTCAACTCCATTCAAGAGGTTTTAAAATGTGTATGAAAATTAATTCCAAGTTGTAAGATATTCAAGGCTTCCCACATCCTGCCACACTACTTATGAGCCCCTAAAATAACACGATATTCCCTTAAACCATTTATGCAATTCATCTTTCTTTTCTTTATAGCCGAGAGAATAAGAAACTAAGTTGTTCTGAAGCAGATATATTACACAATAAAACTTAACAATGAAGAATTTCTCTCTTAAGAAACCAGTTAAACAGGGGAACAGTACTCTAAAGAACAGATACAAGAGCAGGGGGAAGATCAAGTTTTCGTCATAGTAGCAGCTCTTCCATAACCTTCTAGTATCTTTTATCCATAGCCTTGCATTTAAACTACTAGATTTTTTTATATTGAAGAATTTTCATTTGCCTAGCTTCTCCTCTGCCCCATTTTATCTTTCACAAATTACTCTAATAAGCTCTACAAGTTTGTTTAAAACTAGTTCAGATGCTGCTGCAAATTACATTTTAATAGTAATATTAAAAGTGCCTTTCAAAAAATGGTATTTGGACACTTATCTAAATCCTGTACTGACAGTGCATACGAATCAAGAATGGTTCAGGGCGAGTGGCAGCCAGTCTGAAACACGTGCACAGATCTTTGTTAGTTCAAAACCACAGTTCAAACTTCAACTCTAGAAATACAAAAGGTTTTCCATGTTTAGCTAGTGCAATTAACAGTTCATGACAAGCCAATGAAATCTATGAGACTAGCAAGCCTGTGAAAGAAGTCTTGCAAAACAGTCATGAGAAATTCAACTGCTTAGCCATAACTAAAGCACTTTCACTGTCACTTTTTTCAAGAATTTTTGTCTGTTCATCAAAACAGCTCACTATATATATCAAATAGCAAACAAGATAAGACAAGGGGTGGAAAAAAAGAAAAAATAAATTAAAAAAAAATCACCAATTATCCAACATTTTCCCCCAACTGTCAGAACACTGGAGTTTTTCCAAATATCCATCTAGTATAAAAGAAAGTGCTGAGAAAGCTCTAGGAAAGGACAAAACAGCTCTGCATATCGCCTTGCTGCAAGAAATCTCAGCTCATTCCAGCACAAATACACTGTTTTACTCATCCTTTATGCCCTAAGTTCCTCTCCCCCAGAAATACTCCCCAGGCTAACCTGCTTCACTTCAGCACCTTTTTGATCAAGTCAGTTCCTAACAGGAAATATTTAACTGCACTAACCTTGCAGAGATACACAGCGAAGGTAAGTGATTCAGTAATGAAGTGAGCAAAAATATCAGATGGACTGAATTAGTGAATTCAAATCTACAAAAGCGCAATCCATTTTTCTGAGAGGCAAACAAGTAGTAGTCAGCCACCAAAGCCACAGAAGGAGCTGAAATCAAAAGAGGTCAGAGCAGCAGAAACCAAGCAGAACTCCCAGCTACAAGGGTATATGCAAAACTCATATAATGTAATTTCATATTTTCCCTGGTAGGAATTTCAATGCTGCCAATGGTGGTCATCGTTGGTCATCGTCCAAAGATGCACTGAAGAGCCTATTTTCAAGAACTGACCAGTGAACAAACTTCAAAACTATTGCCAGACCCAGTAAGATGGTGAGGATAACTACATTTAAAAGACCTGAATGGTAGGAAGCAAAGAAATAGCAAATGTTTCTTTCATAATACAAACATTTAAAGAAGTCATTTTACACAGGTAGAGTGGACTTCACTTAAAAGATTATCCATGAAAGGAACGAGCTCATTAAAGTTATTTCAGTGCACCAAACCAAGACGCATGAAAACAGGACAGGTCAGCATCCTGGAACACTAGTTCATGCCGAACCATTTCTGTACAAGGAACACAGGAAGTCTGTTCCAGAAGAGATTTTTGGAGAACAAGTGGTATTTCTCACATCCCTATTGCATGAGCTAACTCAAAAAAACCCCAGAAGAGTGCTGGCATAGGCTGCATGGACTTGCAGACAGACACAGCAACAAGTCTCACTGCAGGACAGGAGCAAGTACGAAAATATCCTGAAACTGCAAGTCCTCCTTTCCCATGTCCTGGGTGACAGCTACAGTTCATCCTGCAACCGTACCCACCCCAAAACCAGCTTCCTCAAAGTGCTATGATCAACACCAACATACAAGGCAGTATTTTTAAGTTATCTGCCTTTTCCAGTACACATACGCAACCCAAGTCAGTATTAGCTGTTGTGTACGGAGAGTGTGGACAACATCAGCCCCTCTCCCATTGCTTACACTGATGCAGGTCAGCAGCAACACCACACAGGAGCACCGGAGCCAGGAAACGTAACTGATAACGTTCATCTGTCGAGGAGGAAGCAAACGATGCTACGCACCGGCAAGGAGCCCTTGTCACTCTTGTTACCATAATGACAAAGTACACTGTTCACAGCACTCCTTCAGTGGCACCAAAGCAACTCTACAGAAAGCTTCCTTCACCTCAGCTGCAACTCAAGTTATTTCCTCCCAGGGGCTCAGAACTTGAGCCACAGCTTTTTAAAGAGATGAAGCACAAGATACTTCTCCTTTTAGGAAGCTGATTAACTCGCCAAGTTTTAAAGTTTGGACCATGAAGGAGAAGGGGCGAGGCAATTCACCTAGGTTTTAAGCAGAGGCTATCCTCATGCAGCGCTCACTTCAGTTGCAGATGAAAAGACTGGGTAGTAAAATCTGAAATTATTCAACGTGCAAAACACATTTTTAAAAAAAAATGACAGCTTCCTGTGGTCATATATATCTGTTCAGCAGCTTCATTCCCTGTCCACGGAAAGGAACCTTCCTGCGTTTTCCACATACTGGTTTGGTGCAAGGAAACTTGTTCCCTCAACACGTCCCATTCCTTTAACATCTGTTCTTTAGAAAGTGCTTTTCTGTACAATCAAAATTAGTACAAAAAACCCAACTCACTGGCAAAGTAGAAAGAAGGGCCTGTCTCCTTGCTGTATGGTATTTTGGGACATGCTGAATTTGGGAAATAGAAAGGTAAATTAGCCTCTTGCCACGTGCATACTTCCCGTCTTCTGGAAAGGTCAGTGTCTTTTTTTTTTTTTTTTTAGATTGTAGAACCATGCAGATATTTTTATTTACTTAAGTGCTATTAGAGCTGGATATTTAGTTTTACAAATGAGTGGAGATGAAACAACAAGTCTCAAGTAAGCCTTCCTTCTTAACTGTGACACTGAGGTCTTCAGTTCTTAATTAACACAAAAACAAACTTTATGTCAATTAATGGTCTATTACAGTCCACTGTAATAAGAAGGTTAAAATGTAATTACACTAAAACAGAAATTGGCCCCTTGCTTTTTCAGCTATATGACTGTCATTCTGAACAGTTCCAAGACACTTTTGGTGACTGGTTCACTCTTAGTCCCTGGAGAATCCTCTGCAGTTTATATTATATCCACCATTGTACTATGAGGGTAATAGAATTTACTCTACTGCTGAGACAGAAACCAGATAAAGTTAGAGACAACACCAGACCAGTAAAACATATGCAGAAGGGGAAAGGGGAAGGGAGAACGGGGACAGGAATGAGAGCACAAAAAAACAGGAAATGCATCTGTATAAAACCAAGGTCTGGTTTTACACAAGTTTGTTTTTAAACACAAAAGTTAAGTTTTTCAGAGGACTCGTTATCTGAAAACACAGGCAATTCAACTACATGGTAAAACTAACATAAGTTCATTGTCACAGGAATGCATATATCCACCCTCTAGGTAGATAACCGAATTCCCACTAACAGCACAAGACAAGTTTGGGTCTTTGTGCGACAGACCAAGCAGTCAAACTGCAAACCGTGGCCAGCAAACTCTCCCAGCCCAGTAACATTGGTATCAGGAAGATCACACAGAGCCAACACCTTCGAGACAGACAGTACGTTCTGAAACCAACGTGCAGTATAGCAGCATAAGAACGACAACTCCGCGTTCAGGTGTGTGTGTGTGTGGCAGTTAAAGGCGTGTGTACTGCTCTGCTTCAGCAGTGCCTGCGTTTCAAACTTCCCTTGACAAGAACACCTAAGTGGCTCACGTCTCCAGAAGTTACAAGCTGAAGTGTGTAATTTTTATCATCTGGCTGATAGGCAGGAAGAAAGATAGTTGCTTGAACATCGTCCTTCCCAATTGTGTTTTGAGAGGGGAAGAAACCCAACGATTTAAACACTCCTCTGTCATATGTTTAGATGGGTCTACTGGTGACCACGCAGCTCAGCTGCTCAGCTTCTCTTGAGCTCTTGTCAACAGTGGGTTATGAAACAGAAGGACACGGTAACAACTGGCAAAGAAATCCCAGAAGTGCAGAAACATCCCATTAAACAGCATTAGACACAAATACTTTTCTTTAAACTGGAAAAGTTCTTATCAACAAGTGTAGGTCACTGTACGTATCTTGGATTCAGCTATCTCTTCACGAGATGGGAAGGAAAACAAACCCCAAACTTTTGGGAGTGACAGTAGTTCACTTAATAGATCAACAGGCATTCCTCTTCGCTGGCAGGCAGTTACTACTTGCCACAGGCTTTCAACTCGTCCCAAACCATTAGTGAAGATGGAGTTCCAGATCTCACCAGAAAACATTTCACACCTTAAGAATACTTTTTAAGCAGTGCCCCCCAGCCCCCACATCTCAGTGCCGTTGTCCTTGCAGACATCTTCTTTCTACCACATACTTAGGAAAAAAATTGCGTGAATTTTGCAAGAATTATCTCAAAGAAAGTACGAGTACCTTGAAGGATAAAAAGGCACTATAACCCACTGCATCCTGATACCAATGGCGCAAAAATAAGTTTAAAAAAAATCAGATAGGAATTTTAAAGAGCCAAAAGGCAGTTGTTTGAGCAAGTGCTCCAGAAATCAGAAGCAAATGTTGCTGCTTCTCAGGAGGTTGGTATTCTGTACTTTCAAATTAGTTTTAAAAGAGAACCAGACTCAATGTGTGTTGGTATATTTAGTTCAAAGACACTGTGGGTAAACTTAAGATTCCCAAAATACAGAACATAAATTACGGATACTTTCTTATAATCACTCAATCAGATGTGAATGATTCCAGCACGTTGTTCTTTAGCTAGGTACTCCATAAGCAGCACATATTTATCACGTCAGGCATTTCCACATTTTTCCCAAGCGTTCCCGTATCAATAAATGGAAGCTGAAGTGAATACATTACAGATGGACACACTGTGAGGAAACACAATCCATCTAGAGGCAAGGTCTTCAAACCACTCGGCACGTGGAAGACTTGCAAAAATCTGAACTGAGATACTACTGCACTACATCAGAAGTCATTTCACGTGTAGCTAACTGTAAACTTTGTAGGTTAAGGGTACACTTCAGCCAATTCATGTTCACTAGGCAATAAACACGTCTGCACATGGCAAGAACATACTCTTAAAAAAAAAAAAAGTGTCTCATACGGAGGTCATGATCCAGTTGGGTTGAATGGTTTCAACAAGAATTTCAAGCACTTGATCATTTACTGGGAAGGTGGGAGAATGTTGAGAAGAATCACCAACTAGCTACTCGAAAGAACACAGGAGGACATGCAATTTCCCTCAAATTAGGTGCTCTTGGAAAAATTGTATTTAATTACATGGCAGGAAATACCAAAGAATTCTCAAGTTTGACCCAACTTAGTTGCTTGCACTGGTAGATAGTCACATACCTACAACATGTAAGTTGCAAAACCAACACAGAATGAGATCTAACAGTTTTAAGTTAGAATATCAGTGAAAAAACTATACAGACACCTGATCAAAGCCAACCAAGGGAACGGGCTTGTACTTCAATGCTGTAGAACCCACTGGTTACAGAAGATAAGGATGGTGCACAATGGGAAATTGCTAGGAAGTCACATGCAACCATTCTGAATCAAATCTCAGCTTGTCTCATGTTTGGTTTTATTTTAATTGGGATTTAAGAGGAGTTTTCACCAATAAAGGTCTGAAAGCCTTTGATCATTCACTTTATCGGAATTCTATTTAATCTAATGAAAAAGCAAACAGAAGATCTGTTTACATGGACACCTCAAGCACAAGAGTTGAAAAGATCAAAGTAATACAATTAGCAAGGACCTGTGAGAGAAAGACTTAATCTCCACCAGTAACTTCCATCTCAGCTTCAGCACAAACGAGCTGAAATGTTCTTCCTCCAAGTGTCAAAAAAGGTTTCTATTATTTTTGTTTCTTAGCTATGTTACCATACCACTGCAGAGATCTGACAGGATGTTTTCAGATGGGTAAGACACAGACTTTTAAAAATCAGAATTAATTTCACGCTAAACTTCAGATTCTTAGCCTTGTAAATTTTCATGACACATCATGGACTTCCATTAAGTAGCAGTGTAAAACTAAGCATCGGAAAACATACAAAGATGTCTAAAGGTACAGAAAATCTTTTATTAGAATCTAAGTCAATAATATACGTGACTCGATAAAAGTCTTCCTCAGATGCTATAACAAGTATTGAAATGCCACGTTTTCAAAAGACCATCTGCTGTTTTGACATTTTATGACAATTTCCAAGCCTTCTAGCAACCTTGATTCTACCTCTTTAAATAGCATGTTTTGCAGTGAGGTTTTTCCTCTGAATTGGGCATTGATTTATCATACATTTAAAACGCTTTAGAAGTTCTTTCACATTTTACTTTGTAACAAGGTAACCCATATTTTCAGCACTTCACTGTAAGTGAAATACGCTCATCTGATAACGCTGGAGACTAATTGTCAAAGTCAGAGCAATACATGAGCTGTTTCATATGCTTATTCTTGACTTACCAAAAAAGAAAGGTAAGCAACACAAGTTTTATTTTGCTTAAACAGCAGTGTTCATACTGTTAATAATGCTAGTAGTATCATAAAGACAGCATTTCACTAGTTGTCAGAACTAAAGTCAGGTTTTGAAACTGAGGTCATAGCCTTGCAATAAAACAAGTCCTAATTATAATCAAGAAACAATCAAGGGATGTTGTGTCAAGAGCATCAAGAGAACTTGAACAAACTTCTTTCAGTAGATATTCTTTAGCAGCTCCCAGGTTGAAATTTCATCTTGGTCACTGGCATCCTACTGAAATCAGCATACTTGAGTTTTCATTTTAACCAGGTGGCTCAGTTTTCAATGCTCTGCTCATCATCTTATGAAATATAAACCACATTTACTGGTGTAATCTGAGTGATACCCATGTTTGAAGCTTGAGATTAAATACATCCCTGCACAACGTAAGAACTTAAAAAGTTACATATAACACAAAACGTTTCCTACCATACATAGCATGCGTCTGTTCATGCGCACCATACTGTGTTGCAGAAGAAGATACTAAACCAGGCTGTGCGTGTGTTGGTGGTGCCATCATTCTAGCGTTGCCCTGTATTACAGGGCTATAAACATGAGGATGCTGCATTCAACAGAAATAAGAAAACAGACAGTTAACTGGAGGACCATTACAAAGAAACAAGTCTCATCTAAACAATAATTATGTATTTAGAAACAGTAATAGCTTGGCCTTACTAAAGTGCAGAGCAAACTGGACATTTCACCTATCACAATTACCCCAATCGCTTCTAAAAATTTAAGGACATTTTCTGCAGTGGGCTAGAAATTGACAAAAACAACTGGCCTATCTAATTTTTGCTACTCTAATAATGTAGAAATCTTAGGTATGTAATTATATATTTATACGATTACATATGTGTATTTAAAAGACTTTGAAGTAAGAGGAGTAAACCGAATAGTTTCTTTTTAGAACACATAGGTAGGAGGTGGCTGTGACCTTAAATGAATTCTTCAGAGAGCTAAAAAGGTATTATCAATAATAAATGCCAACTTCTAAACTGACCTTAAAATTTGTTACAGGCTTTGAAGCACATTACAACATCACCACGTATGCTCCAGAACACAGAAACTGTTCAGAGTGACTCCTTACAACTGGAGACAACAGGGTATTTAGGACTGAGCTGCTTAATTATTTCTGGTTTGACTTGCTAGGTACGCTAAAAGGACTCTTACCTGAGACTGGTAGTGTGGCACATGCTGCACAAGAGGCTGATTAGGAAACTGTTGGGGACTATACGCAACATATTGTGTTGAATAAGCAGGTGGCGTAGCTACAATCGGAGGGCCTGCTGCTGAGGCAGGATGCATCATGGTGCTCTGATGATGCTGGTCTTGCCGTTGCTGTGGCATATTTGGTACTACAAAGCAAAGAGTGCCTCACATTAGAAACACAGGACGAAGAATGACAATGTTCCTGAAAGGTTTTACATTACAAGTCACTGCAACCGAGTATAATGCCCTCACCCCTCACCTTTAACCACATATTAGAGCTTTATCAAAAAGGAACAGCATGAAAAGGAGTTCCCCCGAGAAACATTTTATTTTCATCACTGCCTCTGAGCCATGTATACAGCCACAAACCCAGGCCTGCTTTTTTTGTGAAGGAAGGAAGGAAGGTGGAGGGAGAGATAGACTGACAAGAATCACAAGAAAAAGGTTATATCAGGATACCTACATTAACCAAATTTGATCCTGTCCCCTTCAAAAGGCTTAATTCACCCTCTATGGGAACTACTCAGCAACTGTTCCATCAACTGGAAAGCTGAGTCTGTTGAAATTACTTGTGCTTATGGCTGAGAAGAGCACAATAAAGGTCTCCGCGCAGCCGCAATCTGAGGTATTCAGGTCTTTTAAGCTCTGTGCTACCCCTCAGGATAGCAGAAAGCAACTTTTAGGTCAACAGTCAACACTGAAGGGGACAAGTCAACCTATAAGAAGAGTAGGAGGAGTTTAAGCAGAGGGAAGAAAGATTCAGAGAGCAGAGCACTGTAGTGTGGGACTACCTGAGCTATCCTGGTAAGACGACCAACCGAACCTTGGCAGCAAGGCACTCAGAACAAACTAATTCAGCCTACTAAGCAACAGGGCATGAGAGTTTGAGGTGAGCTCCAGCTTGCTGCAGTGAGACTGCTACTAGGAACTATGCTAACTCAAGCACCTGTAAACTCCACTGCCATAGGCAATGTAGACAGACCCCTTAGAGAGAGGAAAGGAGGGAAATGTTGAAGATGTCAGTGAATTCTCTCAATTACAATTGTATTCACACTGCAAATCAACAATAGAAAAAAGTACATACAGGACCTAATTTGAACAGCTTAAAGACACTGAACTGTAACTCATGCAGCTCCTTCAGGACTTCGCTGCGCACAGAAGGGATATGCAGAAAATAATAAAATGTAAAAAAGGGGATTTGGAATAGGAGAGTGGCCTCACAGAGCAAGTGAGTACACAGCAAAATGTTTCTGATTAAAACAATCAGTGTTACCAACCAAAAGATTTCATGGGTCAGGCCACAGTAAAGTTAGTGTGTTTTAAAATAAAAGTACATTGCAGGCTTTTGTCTTCCCTACATTAATAAAGGCTATTTATTTATTTCTAAACAGCAGAACTGCTCTTTTAAACAATTTCCTCCTCCAGTGACTGGAGCTGGAGCACTGGAACCTATCATCATCAACCACTGTATAAAGCTGCAAGAAAGCATGCACTGTGTAGAATTAGAGCATTATCTGAAACATGACTATAAAAACAAGACCATCATTTTTCTGCTCCTTCGCTGCACTGCACAGAAGAGAGTGCATCTCGCCACACATGTTCTTGTCTCCATAGCCCCAGGTGTCACTTATTAAAAACACGGTACTGTTAGTCCAGCTGTTCAGTTACTATTGCAGAAGGAATGCAAAAGAACAAACTGGAACCAGCAGTAAGTTCTTTCCAGAAGAGCAGTATAGCATGCTCTTTCTGAAGAAATCATGATTTTCCTTGTTGACAAAAAAAAAAACCCTCTATGAAAGCACCATTCAGGGCTCTGCTGTAAACCAGTACAGAAAGTTCCCTTTAAACAAACCTGTAACATTTAAGAAATACATGAGACGATCAGCTTACCCTAACCGTTCCAAGTAACAGAAATGTTTTCCCGTTTGTCAAATCAGATTCCAAACCAAACAACTCCCCATACTCAAACTTATCATGTTTTGGCTGAATTAATCTATCTAGAAATGCATTGGAATTTGCACTTACTTCCCTTTATGAAAAACAGCATTTAAAATATCAATTGAAACCAAATTAACATGGATTATAAAACAAACATACGTTTGTAATCTATTCATGCTGCATGCAGACTAAGAACCAAACAGGCAGTATTATTCTCACCTTTACCTGCTCTATATGTCTTGGCTTGGTTCACTGGCATGGGCGTCATGGGAATAGGATACAAAGGCTGAAACAGAAGGAAGAGTTGAAGCTATGATATCCCTTTAAAAAGTAAGTGTGTGTCTGGGTGGGGGCCCCACTCAGCTTTGATGTGTTTTACTCTTACGTTACATGGTTTAGTGAACTCTGCCTAACCTATGGTATTTTCTTGGATCACTGTGATTAAGTCTGCATGTACAAACAACTAAGACCATACGGTTTGCAACAACCAGTCAAGTAATGATACTGCTGCTACTTCGGGCAATGTACGAAACCAGACAGCTTTGTAACAGATTTGAAATCCTAGTAATCCCTACAATGGCCAGAAATTAGTGGGACACAGCTGGAAGCTAAGGACAAATAAACAGTTGCTTAAAACTTAAGAGAGAGAGAGACTATGCTTGGAGGACTGGAGAGGAAATCTGTACAAATTAACAATAAATGTGAGTGAGAGCTGCTGGAATTTACAAGTGTTTGAGACTATTAGAACATCTAGGTTGAGGGACCACTGGGAAAAGTCAGTATTTACATAGCTAAAACTTAGCAACAAGGTATCTGTGCCCATATTTACAACAATAATACAAGCTGTAACATTTCACTGTTTTAACTTAGATCTCCTAAGCCTCCTCAACTTTCTGACAATCACCTGAAAAGTGTTAACAAGTCTGCAGCACATGCTGCGCTTTACCTGCACGCCTGGACTCACTGGAACTGGGTACATCATATTTGGTGCAAAACAAACAGGCTGAGTGTACACTGGGGTTGGCTGCTGATGACCCACCATGGAGGGGCTAGGCTGAGCTTGCGGACGAGGGGAGGTTGGCGTAGTAGAAGGTTTCGGCTACAAACAGAGTTCAGCAATGAATATGCAAGATTAGCTTGATTATCCTCCAGGTTAAAAGGTCTGCTTATAAAGATCTACTCAAAGGCAATGTTAAAAAGTATCAAATCACTTACTTGAGCAAAAGATCGAGGGTTGAACTCTTTTGCATTAGGATTAAGTGTTGATTTTCTAACTTGCCTAAACACAAAGAATAAAAAATTGTGTTCAGCGTTATTCTTTTACAAGCATATCTGCAGAACTTGCTAACAATTAAAATGTAAAGAGCTGAAGTACCTCATTTCCATCTGTGAGTCAGATATTTGAGAACTCAAACAACATACAGCATGCAAAAAGCCACTCTTACTGACAGTACTCTTACTATACCTGTCCATAAAAAAGTTTTCCCGTTGTTGATATTACAGCTCACATGAGCCAGGAAAATATTTGAATAAGCATTTAGGTATGGATTAGGCATCAACGGGATCAGAGCTCTATATGCAGCTCTGCCACTGACTCATGAGATGATCTTCAGTACAGTCACTTCACCTGTTTTCTCTGTATAACTGAAAACTTGTATCAGCCATATGAACAGTAAGATATTACACACTCATAATACAAATGGCTAAATGCTAATAACAGATGTGCTTATTCTAAAAGGCAAAATTACTCACTCAGAAGTATCTTTCTTCTCCTCTTTATCCTCTTTATCTTGTTTACTTCCAGGCCCAGATGTCTGTACACCTTGTGAAGTTACCTCAGGCCCTCGCTTTTGCTCAGAACTATTACTTATTGAAGGAGAAATACTTGGACTATTAGGTTTGCTACTGCCACCGTTAGAGTTAGTATTACTGCCAGTTTCTATGATAGATTCTTTAGGGGTTGATTCTGTCTTTTCTTTAACTACATCTCTTGATTTTTCACCTTCTCGGGTTTTGTTTAGCAGCTGATCCACTGCATCTGAAGAAGGACTTGACTGTAACTGAAAAAAACCCCAAAGAATATATTCAGTAAATTGATATACAGAACTAGAGAGAGAATCTAATGCTAACACATACACCGAGCAAAATACAGTCCCACAAGCTTCAATCATCTGGAAGCGACCTTTTAAAACATACTTTTCCATTTCTACTAGAAAAGAAGCCTATGAACATTGACAATGTTTTAAGCCTACACTGTAAAAGAAGCTATTCAGCAACTCAATTGACCTGTATGTTGATTAGGAAGTGACACAAAAGCTTAAGACAACCCTCTGAACTCATCCCCCTCTATGATTTAACAGTAACACTTGAAATGCTAACCTGATTTAATAAACCATTATAACCAAGAAATAAGTAATATGAATTCATCTTCTATTTTCCTGCACAAACCCCTTTATTTAATTTTGAAACAGCTCTTCTATATGGAGTGTAAATGTGATAATTATTTGTATCTAACAATCAAATAGCTTTCAAGTACTATTCTCAGTGTACAGTCAATATGCACATTTACATGTATTAAGCAATTGTACTAGCAAGAATCAGTATTGATTTTATAATATCTAGTATGAATTCTTATAGATATTTTCATAAATTAAGCACTATTAAGGACCTGTTTTCCTGTTAACACATGAAGTGTATTCAATTCATTCAAATAATCTGGATGCACATGAGAACTGTGATACCACTAAGTTAACACACAGAGAAACTTACCCTAAAGTCATTCTTAAATTTCTTTAAATCATCAATCTGTTTTCTATGTTCTGAAACAATTGGAGATACACCTGCCAAACAGAAGACCAACATCGTCCATTTCTAATACCAGTTTTATATACAACCTCTACACATTACTACGTTTGCAAAAAGGTAATGCTTGCATATCTGAAAATGAAATACTGTGATATTTCATCTGTAATTTCATACAATTTCATGAACTACGTGTATGAGCATACAAAAATACTCTGTGAAACCACAGCGTTACGTAACTGATAGATCTATAGTTCTAACGCATCATACTGAGACAGAAGCCCTGAGGTGCAGGGACTGCAGAACTCGGATGAACACAAAGAAGCATCTAAGAAAACCCTCAAAACATAACATGCCAGCATTTCAAGACACAGCAAGTAGAAGTGGAACACTGATGAAGGTTAGGTTTACGGATAGACTTGATCTTAAAGGTCTTTTCCAACCTGAATGATTCTGATTCCAAGTTCAACAACATGAAAAGATTTTCTGAGACAAACAGTGCTGCAGAGAAAGCCAGACTTAAGGCATAACAGGAAGAAGTACAGTTACAAAAAACTATGCTGACCACGGTGCTCAGAAGTACTGTGACCATAGCTCGAAGCAGAAACACTCATTCAGTCCAAAGACAGCTAAAAACCAGCTTTGTGAGCAGGAAGAAGAAAAAGAAGAAAAAAAAAGAGAGAGAAGAAAGAAAACAAGTGAAGAAAAAAAAAGAGAGAGAGAAGAAAAGAAAGAAAACAAGTGAAAAGAAATCACACCAACCACATGAGCATCTCTATACTTTGTGTTGATGAAATGAGTCAAGAACAACATTTAAAATTGTAGGCCTGCCACTTCACAACTGCATGACCAAATTTTCACGGTAGAACACCCAAGCCAGACTGTCTCCAAGTCTTCCTTAAAATGATACATAAAGCAGTTAATATAGTAGGTTTAGCTCTTGGAATTCCTACATTACTGAAGTATATACAAAAGCTTTCAATACAAACCTTTGTTTTCAGGTTTAGGAAAACTAGGAGAAGTCTCACTTGGCTTTATATTCTCCTTGTTTCCAGTTGCAGAATTTTGCCTCTGGTCCTGAAGCCTAGTATCTTTAGCTAGAAAAGAAATTGCCAAAGTTATTCTCTTAAACACAACTCAAACTGACCAAAGAGAGATTTTGCAAGACAGAAACAGAAGAGAAAGTTAATGGTGTTTAGCTTACAAAAGAAAAACCCTAAGTTACACATTTTCTGCTACCTAGTTAGGGCCTGGAGGGTTATCCTTCCCCCCTTCTCCACCAAATGAAAAAGTCCCAAACACATCCCTGTCATCATACGCAGAACCTTAACTATACTGAAAAAAACTATAAACTGAAAATAAATTATTTTCAATGATCCAAGCTCTTCATGCAGAATGCTACAAAGATTTGACAGTTCTTGGGCATTTGACTGTACTTTTGAATTCCTCCCCTCCCCTCCCTCCTCTCACTATGCTCAAAATAAAATAAATAATTCTTTAAATTAGAAAACAGCCAGGCACTCAGGTTGAAAAAAATTCTCAATTAAGTCAAACACATACAAGCACACACTCCTTAAAGGACAGAAGAAATTAAGCACACAGACTTATCAAAAAGCCGCTCCAACCTTAGGGTAAAGCTGGCATCATGAGAAAATGGGAACTTGTTACACAGTAATATTAAATGCATCAGGCAGCTTTGCTCTTCTATAGACATATTCCGTGTCAGGCATTAGTGAAATGGAGCATTTCCAAGCTAGCAAGGGTAACTTACCTTCGCTGGAAGGAGTAACTGCTCTGTTGGATGCAGGGCTGGCAGGTGTAGGAGAGGCAGCTGGAACAGGCATGGCAACAGATTCAGTGGGAATAGTACCAGGCTGAGGAGAAGGCAGAGCTGGTCCCGTGGGAGTGCTGCTCTGCCTTGGAGACCTAGGCCTGTGTGTTTTAGGGGATAATCTCGGAACTAGAAATAAACAGGAAAAAATAGTTATAGCGTAAGTTTCCTCATCTGCTCAGCAGTTTGCTTATTACTAAAATTACTAAAAACATGCTTTAGAATACTTAGTGGAACACTATATAGTAATGGAAAACCTGTTTACCTTTCAGGTACATCTCCTAGTTCTTTACAACGCAGCATTTCAGATAAGTGATGCAATTTTTCTGCAGATTGTCCCCTAATATATATCATTGCCCTGCAGTCCCACCGTGAAACTGCAATATGCTCCCCAGCCCGCCAGCAGTACAACTACAACAGCTCACATTAACACAGTTTCAGGCAGAACAGAAAAGGTGGTCAGGTCTCCATACAAACAGATGTAAAACATTTTTAAAAGGGCTGAAAAAACACATCCATTTTACAGCGTCCTCTTTTGGAGGTTTGCCAGCTGAAAAAAAAACAACATATCCTATTGAAAGAGGATTATTTGATGTATATTTTTGCCCCTGTGTTAAAGCAGCAAGGAAAGTTGTATATTCTTTAAACTGTAAATTGTACCTGCTGCTTCCTGCTAATCCCACTGTGGCTAGTTAGTTGCTTTACGTCATATATTAACTTCAAGTGAGCAAGGCAAAAGAGAGGTAAGTTGTTTTAAAGTCCTACTTGCATGTTAATATATTAATATATAAAGTGGGGTGTGGGGAGGGAAGATGAATCAGAGATAATGCCAGAACAGAAGAGTTAAATCTTTTCCACAAGGCAACAGGTCTATGGGGGTCTAATTCACACTTTCTTCCTGAAAAATACATTCCCACTACCCTCCTCTAGAATTCCTAGCACTGCTAAAAAAGTATCAGACTCTGAACTGTCGCTCACCTGCCCTTCGAGTCAAGAAAGTGCCCAGCTGCTGACAACTCACTAGAACACGGTCCCGACTACAAAAGCTCAAGACTAGGGCCTGTGTCACAAGACTGAGCTTTAAATTTGAAGTCAAATATTATAAAAATACGTTAACTGATTCAAACTGGCTATATCTGCTACCACAGTACTTAAGACAAACACAAATGACCACTTAAAACCTGCATCATTTTAAAAGGAAAAAATACCCAACTTAACTTGAGAATATCATTTCATCTTCTAAAACAAACCTTCCTCTATCCAAACACTTCCTTCATTTGTAAACCACACTTACCCAGTTACACTGCCATTGATACAATGGAACTTATATAACTTTTCTTTTCAGTAACTTCCCTGAAAATTACTTCTTTCAACAACAAATTCCCACATTTTTCCTTCCTTTCTCTTCATGCACCATCTGACTTAACTTCTCTGCAGTTAAGACAATATTGCACTTGAAGGACCGACTCACCAACTACATTACTAAGCTCTCTGGGAACATCCTTCTCCCACTTCATTTAAGCAAGCTAAGTTAGCAGACCAGTGTTTACTCAGAGCCTGAATTGCCTATAAATGCAGTATTCTGCTTAGCATTCCCACTCTAAAGAGCCCCTGGCAAGCCATCTGCAATAAGCCAAGCTTTACCTACCCCCACTGACAACTGATGACCACGTCCCACCTGAAGGGCTGCCTCGTGCCACTGCAGTAGTAGATGCTTCCCCTGGTGCATTATGAGATACAAATTCTAAGCCACTTGAAATTGTACCCCTACCAGTAGAGACTCTGTGACCTCGAGGGTGCCGTTGTGCCTTAGGAGACATCCGTGGAGGCCCTGAGAAAAAGAAGACAACCCCACACAATAAGTACTTAATATCCATCGCTGAGACTACCCAAACATGCTATCTGCTTTTAAAAATGGATTTAATCTATTAACTCTCAGTAATGCAGTAATACAATCAAGCAATTTACACTGACATCGACTAGAACCAGGGATCCACAAGACTAAGAAGGCCAAGCCATTGGTCCAGCCAGACTACCACAACACTCATCGCCTTGCTATGACAGCTCCTATTCACTGATATTTAGAAGCTTTGTCAGAATTGAAACAGGTATGCAAGTCCCAATATGAAAATATTTGAATCCAAGTATCCAATATTGCTTACTGCAAGACAAGCCAAAAAGGTTAGTGGCCCAGCTCCCTCTGATATGCATAGTTCCAGGTTATCAAACATTTTCCAGAAAATAAAAAATTCCATCGCTTTTGTCAGGTGGTCAGTGATACCAAACATTTATTTACAGAGTAGTCACCACTGGCTGACCAATGCTCTGGGGGAATTTCAGCAGAGCTTTCTGCACTGAGGCTGAATTGCCTGCAGCAGGTCACAATTCATTTACAAGTCAGCAAAATTGCAACTAAACAAGTTATTGTTATCCCAAGGTTCAAGTCATGCATGTTTAACGCCAGAAGCTAAAGTCATAAGTGAATATACAGTAATTCTGAACAGCATATGCAGCTGCCACAGAACAGTTATGCTCAAGTCTAAGCAGCAATACAGTTCATACATCCTAACAAACGTTTTCTTTACAAGATCAGTTTCAAATGTTGATACTTCAAAAAGGAAAAACCGTGTACGAACAGAAGATAATCTGACTGATTACAATTCATTTTTAATGTAGGTCAATAATAGAGATTAGTTCAGATAATGGCTTTCTGGTTTCAGATAAGGTTCTAAAACATTGAGTATCTCTTCTGGTTACGTAAATCTTTAAAAAATGTCAGCCTCTATTTTAACCATCAATCTAAAGTACACTTCAAACCCAAATTACATACAGGCAGGTATTTTAAAGAATACACACTTTCCAGCAATCCTAGTAGCAGAAATTAAACTTTGCAGTAAGCAGCAGTTCACTGCGTGCCTGACAAATCAATTGCAAGTGGCAAAAAAGAACTGAATTTGCATGCGGATTCTCAGTATGTTACTACACAAAAAAAGCTCACATTGATAAATTGACAGTAGCACACTATACAGACATGCCTACTACCATCCACTTTCTGGTAATGGACCATCTCGAGCATTCATCAGGCAAGCTGTGGAACAGCGTTACTGATTCAATTAGTGGGATGACTGTTCCCTCTCCCGTGGCTCCAGCGGAGCCAGTTACAGCAGAGACTGCAGGTTTCCAGTGAGTTTAGTATAACTGGTTTGCATCTTTCCAGGCTTGCTAGATTGTGCTGTGCAGGTTGGTTTTTAAGTGCATTTAAGTAAAATAATAATTTTTAAAAATGTGTTCCTTACTGTACCCTCAGAGAACTAATAAATTTAGCTCAGATACTTCTGCATACAGTTACCAAAGACTCATGGGTTAGCCTTTCTCTGCATATTATCGATTGCCGGGGAGCTGACTTACTGTTCCACCTCAGTGCAAACAGATCTGAAGTTTTCTACAGATTCACCTTTGAAACAGCTTATCCTATCTCATTCCACAGTACACTTCTCTGAATACAGCTTTTTTTTTTTTTTTAACCGAAGGTAATTCAATGATTTAGTTAAATTTGAAACGGCTTTTTGTGAAACGACTGTATTAATTTTTTTTGGTATTTTATATAAATTTTTATTCCTAAAAATGCCCTCTAAAGTTATCAGGTCCTGCATGTTGCTGTTGGTTAAGACACTGAGCAGCGTTTACAAAGCTGAGTTTATTTCATACCAACTTGGGAAATGTCACAGCTTTATTTTGTTTTTGTAAAGTTCTTCAAATAAAAAGGTTAATAGAAATAGTCTGATAAACTAAAGTTAAACACAAATTATAGGTTAAGTAATGAAGAGGAAAAACAATTTTGTAATTAAACTCACAAAGGAGTTAAACAAAGACAAACAAAAACATGAACAAATCGTGGTATTGTACCTTCTGAAGACATGCGTTTAGGCATAGTAGAGACAGGAGCTGGAGAACCATGAGCAGAGGGGTGAGACGGGGGCCTGGAGGGCCGCGAGGGGGGCCTGGAGGGCGGCCGTGTAGGGGTGGCTGCCCGAGGTGGAAGAGAGTTGGGACCTGACTGGTAGCGAGAAGGTGGGCGAGAGGAAGGAGATGGGCAAGGCGATGGCCAGGGAACACCTGACAGAACAAATGATATGAAGGAAAGTATAAAAACTAAAGAAAAATTATGGGGAAAAAGGTCAACAGAAAAAAAAAAGTAAAATATGACAAAATGATTTTTCATGTTTAACCCTTTGGGGATAGGTTAGTTTATTTCTGCAACCAATAAAATAGGCTCTGCAAGGTTATTTCCTCCGCTTCAGGTCAAATTTAACATCTGAATGTCACAAACTCCCCAAAGGGTTAATTAGGATCTACAAATACTACTAAGGAATAGACAGTAAAGTTTGATCTGTTAGCCTATTATATATATGTTCTACAGTACGCATCACTCTTGACAAGGTCCTTAAATAGCTACCAGAGGTTCTCAAACAGCGGTTCACATATAGTATTGACTATAAAACTGCTACTTTCAAACCAAATGATGAGCAGTATCAATTCTAGGAACTGTATCTTTACAAAAAACAGCGGTGTTCAGTGTCTGAATCCTGACATTTATGCCTTATCAGTTATCTAAAGTATTAATGTCATATTTTAATCTAGGATATAGGGTTCTTTGTTTCCAAAACAAAGAAACTGAATTCACAAGCCATTCTGAGTATTTTAGGTATATGGTGTTCATTCAGCAGACTAATAGGATGACAGAAACCACAAACACTATGAACAAATCTCAACGTTACATTGTTTGGGCAAGACTCAGTTGTACATCCTTTATATAGCTGACTCTGTATTTAAAAAGGAAGTCTCACTTACCTTTAGATGTTTCTTAGACTTCCTCTCCAGATAGAGGCACTTGAGTATTACGTATTTTTCATTTATTCACAGCAATCTCATAAAACAGCAATTTTAACTTCTAAAAATAATGCCTCAAGGACAGGCTACTGCTGAAATTCATCTCAAAAAATGGTGTTTGGTTTATGAAACACCGATTCCTGCTACACAGTGCTTAGTGATGGCTATTTACAAATAATTATTACCCACATGTATAGCAGAAAATACTCAAATAGCTATTTGGAGAGAAGACTTTTGATTCCTTTTCCCTAACACTTCTCTTACTTTTCCAAGAATGACTTTTGCCCCCGACATCACCATAAAGTCAGCAAGTTGCTTTATTCTTTTTCATGGGAAACAGAACTGATCCATGCACCAGAAAGGAGGAGTGATGCTTTCTCAGCTGCCACCTCCCTTTCACTAGATGTCAGCATTGCTATTCCTCCACACAGATCTTAGCAGAGGTAATACATAAAGCAATTTTCACTCTTTAAAACTGCATACTGCACCATCATCTAAGACAAAGGCGTTTGAGAGGATTATGAGTTAGTAAAACCCAAACAAAAATCACCACCTCTGTCTTAAACAATGAATGCTAATCTAGCTTGTGAAATAACATATCCTAAGACCACATCATACGCGGTTTCAACATAATTAGATAATTGACTGCAGTTTTATAAGGCACATTGATTTAGACTTCAGATAGTTACCTCCGTTAACTACTCTTTGATCTGCTCCAGAGTTAGGACTGAATTCTGAAGTATGGGATCCAGACCTTGAAATTGATGGGCCCGATCCAGACTGGCCCATTCTTGGTGAGTTTTGTCTTCCACTTCCCCAGGACAGGACATCTCTATTCCTCTGTCCAGGTGGAATGTATTTATTTTCTCTGAAACACAGCAAATTTCTATCAGTGATAAGACAGAACTGAAAGACAATGAAAAGTACCCGATCGAGTGCTCTGCTGTTATTTTCCATCTTTCTAAAATCAAGCTAAAGGAAAATTCTAAATGCTATCAGATGTTGACCTAACATTCACCTCATGAATTGGCTTTTGATACTGACCACACAGTCCACTTTCTATGAGCCCACAGATGCTGTATGATTTAGTACTAATGCCTGAAATGCTGTGACATACCAAAACCACTGCCCTTTCCTGTAATTTGGTATGAATTCACCACAGTGACATATCAGAATGGGGAAGTCTGTCTCACTACAGAGATAATACAGGCCCAGGCAGAGGTGTACAAGTTAGCAGGAGTGCCAAAAACAGCACTATTGTTTACACAAGGTTCCTAACCTAATCAGCCCTGCTGAAAAAGCACAGTTTCAACGAGTAAATTGCTACTGTACCAAAATATGTACATCGTTTAAATAAAAATACTATTCATAGCATAGGCAAGTACCTAGTGTTCACACCATGTCCTTCTCGTTCATTAGCATTTCTCTGAACAGCAGTATATTTTTCTTCTTCTGTTCTTTCATCATTTTCCAAGGCAACTCGAGCTTTGTATTGGGCACTTGATTCAATTTCCTCTGCTAATTGAGTTGCTCTGGCTTCCCGTTTTAAAAACTCTTCTGAATTATCTCTTTCTAATGGCACCCTAAAAGACAATGGAAAGGAAAAGAATCTCTGAAAGGCATGCAAAAGCACAAAGAAGCTACAAAAATTACATGGCATTAATTCTAACCAAGTCAGAGTAAAAAAAAACTTGCTTTTAAGTCAGCAGACTCGCTGTCTTTTTTTAGTGTATGTATGTCAATATTCCTGGACTGGTCTGACGTTATGTGCAAATTCAGTGTCATTTACCTGCCTAGAGAGCTGAGGTCAGGGTGCAGAGCTTTTCCATATGACTTGCAAAATCCCCAGTCCCTACAGCCATGCAAAGACTCCCAACTTTTAACACGGTTGAGTATATTAGTAATAAGAAGCCTTAGTCTGTTGTTGAGATGGGAAGCTACCATGAGACCAAATTTGAATTTCTTTAGCTATTTACACATTCTCAACAGACAGAAGAGTCCCCAGTCCCACTGAAATTAAAATTACATGCTTAATTCTTTGATAATTCCAGACATAGAATTTTAGCTCTCGCCATTATGAACAACTGCAGAAAAAATGAATGCAATACGTTAAATCATGGGACCAGAAACCCATGACTCATTTGCCATGTCCTAGGACCTCAAAACCATTGATCCTGTCTTCTGTATTAGGTAATAGTGTATTGCAAAAAGCATATGTAGCTCCCTTAGGAAGGCCACCAAGTAGGAATTCAACACACCAGCTATGAAATACTGGAAAAGATAAACTAGAGAGGTACATCATACCTGGCACTTCCTTCTGTCCACCTGTGGGTTTGGTTTTTACTTGCTCTAATTTCTGTTGAAGTATCAGGTTTTATAAAACAACTTTGTGCTTTGTCTTTGATTCTAATTTTGAGTTCCAAAAGTTGTTTCACACAACCTTACTTTAGAACAGACTACATAAAAATACAGAACACAGCTGAGGCTTGGACCACGCCACACTGGGCATTATATAACCACTACTGCACATATTTCAAAAAATATAAAAAAGAACAAAGAAAGTAGGTAGAGAGACAAGCCAAGTATGAAATAATATATGCAAGATTACTCAAGTGTTGGTCACAGAACTAGGAAAACAAGTGGCTTTGCCAAATTCCAAGCCAGCACTCAGCTACTGCATTGCAAGTTTTTTTCCCCACACGCACATTTTTGGCCAGCTGGGACATCTACCAGGACATCTACCTTATCAATCGTAACTGCAACAGTATTAAATAAAAACCTTACCCTTCAGTGTAAAGGTTTGGCTCAAATAAGGTATGTATGAACACATATATAGACCCGAAGTCACGGGCCTCGCTTACCCTGTATTAAGCATACAGACAAGAAAGAAGAACACCCAATATATCCCGATTTATTTAAAGTGACTGAAAAAGTGAAGGGATGTATGCAGTAAGACTGATGGCAATGTAAACAAGCAAAAGAATGATTTTACATTTTCTAACAGGGAAAAGGCCATTAAAGATGAAACAAGGGGATGAGCAAGATTACATTGTTCAGAACCCTGGTGATGAGAGAAGCATGTACAGCGGCTGATCAACATACTAACGCAGCACGCTTGCTAGAACACAAACTCATACCTTTGTGTGGTTTGACAAACTATACCTGCTAATGCTTAGCTCCAGGAAGAGAAAACAATCAAACAATAAATCCTTTACAATCCTGCTGTTGCAGACATAAGCATTTAGCTACACTGCTGCTCATCATATACTTGGAGAATCAGGAAAAGTTTCCCAGTTTAGCAGACTGATATGTAAAGCAAACTGCTTGACTAGAAAACAATGGGATTTGTCTTTGGCGATTTAAAGCCACCTTCATGTTTTTAATCTGTTTCCATTAACATCCATAAAGCAGAAAGATGGGAGACTAAAGTTCAAAAGTACAAAAAGTACTTAGAGCCATGAAGTATACAAAAGAACAGCTTCCCCTGGATTCAAATGTAAGCTGAATAAACCATTTTGATTATCACCATGTTACAGGTCTATTTTAACAAAATAGTAAAAATAAAATTGTTGAACCAGAGACCTGTAAGACAAGTGCTCCAATTCTACATAAAAATCAAAATACTCACTTCAGTTCTTGGACATTCAAACATTAGTTTACACTTTGGGGGTTAAAAGAGTGGGAAAACATTAAAGACCTTTCACAATGGCTGTTGAACATCTGCAATTGATTTGTTTTGCAGTTGCAGTTAACATTATAGCTGCAGACTACTGGGAACAGGTCCACACTGCCAAAATAGCCAGAACAGGCTTTATATTACTTCTATATTCAAGTTACTATTATATTATAACTGAAACTTTAGTTTAGATCTGGACAAGTCTGCTAAACAAGTTATCCACAGCACACAAGCCCCCTTTAAATATCAGCAACATTTCAACATTCCAGTAACAACCAGATGAATTGTCTCAATAAAATTAGGGTTTAGTCAAACTGTTCTGCCAGGTTAAACACAAACTACAGGTATAGCAGCTATGTAAAGATAGATTATAGTTTCACAGTTTGGTATTTTCCATCCTATTCATGAAAGCTTTTCTAAGAAATAAGCATTAATGCATGCCTAAATTCAGAAAATATTCCAATGGGAATGAAATGTGCCCGTTTAAGGGAATATACAATTACTACATCTAACTATTCACAGAACGCTGGCAAGGTTTCTTAAGCACTATTCATTCATTGCTTTTTCAGTTACTCAATTCCACAACTTTAAAAATTATGTAAAATTATCTTCAGAATACAAAGTTTGTCAAACGAGGGAGAACATGAAATACAAATCTAGTAACAAAATATTTTTGAACTTACGTATAAGAAGATAAACTGCTGTCATAAGTTGATACTACACCATAATTTTCTTCATTGTAACGAAACATGTCATTGGGATCCCATCCATTAGACTAGAAGAAAATGATGCTCGTTTTTCAAAATGACACTGGAAACACATTCCCTTAAAATTAAGGGCTGATGGCAAAAGTTAAACCTTTTGCCCTTTTTCCTGGACCTATGAATTCACCGTCCAGATGATAAAGTTACTAAAGCCACAATTTATTTCAGGGAACTTTGTTCATCAGATTTTACCTTCAAAAGCCAGTTTTTTGTTTATTGTGGTTGTCTATTGCTGGTGTTTTGTTTAGGTACTGTGCCCCTTCTGTACTAGAAGATTACTGGCTAGCAAGAAATAAATACATAAATGCCTTTTCTGGAAAGTGCAAATTGACACTTCTGAACATTGTTAAGTGTCCCTTTCTGTGGCAAGTGCTGAACCTTTTCAAATGCACTACTAATGCAATTATCTGAGACACACACACCACAGGCAGAAGACCCCTGTTGATCTGCACAACTTCCCCACTTTAGGGAAATTGCTATCATAGCACTCAAGCACAATGATAAATGTTTTGAATGTTTTATAAAAGCGCTGACAGTATTAAGTATTCTAATAATATCAGCTGTACAATATGTACACTAAAATTGACAGGATAACTGTTCTACCCAGACGAAGTTAATATGCTCTACGGTAATATGACTAGATTCTCCTCTAATCAGTAATATTATCTTCTTTCTTTAACACAGTGCAGTCTGAATACCTTACTAAAAAGAATGCACGGTTGAGTAAAAGCTGACTTGCTGTGACATATCAAGAAACGTCATTTGAGGCCATACCCTTCATCTAACGATTCATAATCTACTGAGATTGTATCTGTGCTTACTAAGTCATGGGTCAGACTTTCATCAATTTCCTTCATCTTAGCTCAGAGACAGTTAGCTAAGCACAATTTCACCATAATTTCCAAATGCAATGATAGTCAGACAGGAATGCTCTGATTAAACGTAAATCACTTCAGCATATTGCTGAATTTGGAGTCCTTAATAAAAGCTCCTCTTTCAGCCAGTCCATGAGTCAAACAAGTCCCTTGCCACAGGGGCTGCCATTTGTCAACATTTACCAAAAGTGGCATTTGAAATCCAGCTATTCTTATTCAAATTGTAAAAAAGCACTGTGGCAGCTGCTAGCAAACGCTGAACATACACCCATACAACGCAGGCCAGTGATTTCAGTCAAAAGTTCACTGCTAAATTAAATTTAAGGAATTGTTGCAAGGCATGTCCAGAGAAATAGCTTATTTTCTGTAGACTGTTATAGATGATAAAAAAGCATTACTTACAACATCTGTCTCTAATGCCTCAAGCTCCTCAGTAGCGGTGGTCTCTCCTCCATCCCAGGGTTCAAGATCCTTTTCCTTGTGTTCACCATTTACTTTAGCGCTGATGGCTGAATCAGTAAAAGCATCTACAACGGAGTGGGGAGGGATGGGGGTAAAATCAATTTGGTTAAGCACAGGAAGACACTGTACACACTAGTTTACCCGAGGAACAACCAAACACAGCTGAATTGCAGGCACATTAAATATCATTCACCTTCTCTTGTAGTTGCTGTATTCAGTAAGACTGCATAGGAAAGGTCCCTACTTCATACTTAGAGTAACTATGAAAGTACAGAATAACTTCTAATACATCAAAGAACAGCAGTAATTACTTTCACTTATTTCAAAATATTTTACACAATCTACATGTATGTTCTTTTAAAAAAAAAAAAATCACAAAAAAACCAAACCAAGGATCCCCGTTCCTCTAGAAAACCCAAGACTTGTATGTTTTTCTGCACACTAATGTATTATGCAAATATCAAAAAAGCAACCCAATCCTATTCCCTAAATAAATAGGCAGAATACAAATTCCCTTCAAATACCCAAGTTCCTTCTGTTTCCGTGACTCCTCAACATACCAGCATGCACGCACAGACTTTTACTCCCTTTGCAGCATAACTCAATTATCCATTAGCTTGGTGCACCCGTTCACCGTGACATGAACGGAGATGTCCTCTTTCCTGCAAGAGCTTTTTCAAGAAGCAGCTTACCCAAATCCCATAGCAAGATTCAGAAACTCTCTACCTCTTGTTCTCAACAACATAGGAAAATAAATATACCATGAGGTGCATTAAGCAGGAAGGGTCCGCTGTTGTTTATATAAATTACAAAAACGCGTGTTGGAAAAATAAAGATCATGAGCTTTTGTTTTCACTTGTTCATGTTTCATTCAAACCAGACTTAAGAAGGAATAATACTCAAATATTAAAATGCTGTAAAAAAACCCCAAACATACAAAGCCATTCATCAAGGAAGCCAAGCTTTTATATTTGTAAGCAAATGAATCTCAGAGCTGCCTGCAAATTCTAAAATTACTTAAACAGAAGGAACCTTAAAAAAATAAAATAAGCTTGATATAAGCTTATAAATAAATAAATAAGCCTAAAATAAATAAGCCTTCAATCTAGAATATCCTATTATCATTCTACTCATAAAATAAGAAGCAAACATTTCAAACCTTTAGAAAAAATGGGATCAAACCACCAGGCAGTACCAGATAGGGAAGAATGTGGCTTAAATTAACTTTTGGCAAGATCTGAAATCTTATGAAGAAAAATGAACTTTAAGGCCATGGTGAAAAGAATTCACAACATATGAAGCTGGCCACTGATGTTACAGTTTTTAAACATTTTTTAAAGAGAGACTGCTGACATAGCTTATTATTCCTCGTTTTACCCAATTTCACAGTGAAGTTCTGCACATATATTGGTATGATCCGTCATAAAAGTTAACTATGCTTAGTCTGTCTAATAACACTCAGCACTATCTCATGAAATGCTCGCTCAACTCATACACAAAGACGAAAGGAACTATGGGTAAGCAATTAAGCGTTGTTAATAAGCTTATAAGAAACAAAATGTTACAGAAGATGTACAAAAAATAAGAGCTTATTAGCTAAACATTCATTTCAAATACAAAAGAATCATTAAAATAAGAAAAGAAAGCCAAATGAAAGAAAGACACCTAACCAGGCACACCACTGTTAGGGCTCATGTGAAATTGCAAAAAACCTGCATCAATCACCTTGCGAGATGTCACAGCCTGCCAACCAAAGCTGTGACAATACCTACGCAGCTGGAGGTTAACACTTTTGAGTGAGATTGTATTTTAGCTCGTCACTAAATGCAATGCCTTTAGCAGTTCTGGGACTCCCACATTATGGGATTACTTGTAAGCTGTTCTGAAACAGAGTCATTGTGTCATTTTATTACCTACGTGCTGATGCAAAATTTCAATCGTTGCATTTTCAACTGTTCAGAATAGGTAAAAATCAAGGGTGAGAATAGAAATCACCAACTAACTGCAAGATAGTCTAAATGATTCTGTGAAGTTACGCATGCATGTTTTATAGTGCCATAAATATGCGAGCGAAGATATTAAGTTTCCGTTATATATTATGGTAACAAAAGCATTATGAAAGGCAAGATGCAGAGACATAGAGTGACTGCCAAAAAAGTTACCTGTTTCTGAAGGAACTACAACAGATATGGAGAGAGAAAAAATTGGAAGACGTCAGATATAAATACAGGTGGATTTTTTCACATTATATGGCTGAATTCAGGCAAAGCTTTATGTCCCTCTCACAGACATATTCAAACTGATTATACATCTCCCACCTTGCAAAGATCATTTCCATAGTAAAATTTCAGGAATGTTCCCACCTATTAACAGCCCCATATATTTCCCCATTTTGCTTCACAAAAAAACCCCACCTCCTAATAGCCTACAGATTTTTATGGAATACCGACTTGAAAGACAACATCTCTGTTTCCCTTCACACAAACAGCTTTTAAGATACACTATAAAACCAGAAGATATGTTTAAATGTCATTTGAAAGTACATAGTAACACAGTGCTACCTCAACCCAGTTAAGCAGTAACAAAAGGGCAAATTTAACAGGGAGATGAAAGTAACACACTTGTATTCTGAAACTCTACATTCACTTATCAGTACCCTGCAGCTAACACTGCCATAACCCAGACAGACCAGCGCTGCTTCTGTGCTTAACGTCATTAATCCAGCGTTTCATGTCTGATCCTCTCAGATTGGACATTTTACACCAAATGCAAGTTGGAGGCTGCTTATGTCAGTTAGGAAACTGTGAAATTTGCTTCCATACTACTTCACTGTGGGTAGAGGGAACTCTTCTCCAGTGAAATTAGACAAACATGAGTTAGGAGGACTGATGACAGCACCTGATGGAGGTAATCATCTGTATTTTAGAAGGGTTTTTCCTTAATTTCTATTAAATTACTTCATACAAACTCCATACGGTACTGTGCCATTTTGGATGTCGTGAATAAAATACTCATTTAAGACTAACCTACTCAACCCACTAATTTTCTTATTTAAAAAGCCATATAAACATTCAGCAGAGTGCTGTTAAAATTATAATGATACAGATGAACTGGGCGGGGGGGAAAACAAAACAAGACAAAACAAAAACTCCACAAACTAACAAATGCTACAGATCTGAGTAAAATGTGAACAGTCAATGCTAAGTTTCCCAGTGGAATCCCGTACACTATGGGGCACAGGAAGCCTTACTGCTCTTCATTTCTCTCTCACTTCAGAGTGAAAGTCACAAATGAGACTGCAACATCAGCTTAACCTCTACAACTCAAAGAAAATCCAGTTAGGAGAAATTCAAGCTACAAAGGGAGACTTATAGTCAGACAGTATGGTCTCATGAGCATCCAGGCAAAGTTTAAATGTAGCAGAATGGTACCTCAAGGCACAGATCACCATTTTCCTGGAACAAACAGCTAGGCAGGCACACGGGACACCAAGATTAAAAATGCAGCAAGTCAAAAAAGACTTTACCAAAATTAATGAGCAATAAAATAGAGAAAAAACTAATTCTACAAATTTCAGAACAAAAATATTGCTCTTAAGATGCATTAGTAAAGTAGAAGCTAAAACAGGAACTGCTGCCACAAGTACCGACTGGCAGAGTAATGACAGACGCGATACTGACTGCACAGGCTCTGCCTCCCCCTTATCTGGTGCCTCACATCTCTGAGCTGTTGAATGAGCAATTCACATGACACCTTGACACGGCCAAATTTTTAATCAATTTCTTCTCTACATGGTAAAACCCAAGTTAAAGATCAAATGAAAACTGGTCTAACAAAGAGCTTGAGCAGCAACACTCAATTAGCCCCCCACTGCCTCTGTACCTGCTTAATGTGACACCTTGTCCTGGTTTGAGGACACACACGCATCTCCTAAGCAAAGAAGTCTGATATCAAAGACATTGCTTCTTGTTTTAAAGCCTGCTAACTGGGGAAAAAAAAAATCCCAAGGACAATTCTATGCAACAGGAATTCACATTAGGTAAAGGCAAATTAAATATACACATTCTGAGAAAAACCCAGCTTGGACAAATTCTTCAAGTGTGTGCTATTAAATGAGTTAAAGAAAAAAATGCCAGAATATAGCAATTAAGAGTCCAATTAATGTCAGTGTTTAACATGCTTGTTTTTGCAAACATATTTTGAGCTACTAATGATGAAGAGCACAAATACGCAATTAAGTGCAACTCTGCAGTTCAAATGCTATTAAACCAATCGGCATTATGTGCCAAAGGTGTTCAGGCTGCACACTGCAAGCTTTGATCAAGTTTAGCGTGGCCCAAAGTAAACTGAGGTTTCGTCTCAAAGGTTTCAACATTAAACTCTCATTTGTTTTGTAACTACTTACTACTGATTTGAAACATTAAAACCAGTTACGACCAGCTTTGCAGAGCCAACATTTCCTTCCTTTGTTCCTAATATGCCTACTGCTATTCCCCTTGCAACACTTTCTCTGGAAGGATGCCACTTTCAGTGCTAATTCAAGGAAAAACGCAAATAGCCAATTCTCTTCTGCTTTTTTTTTTTTTTCACTGGATTTGTAGTATTTTTCTCAGAGTGCAGTAATGGCGCCAAAAAACCAACAAAAACATTGTAGAAGCCTTTTACTTTAACAGCAGTTACGATGCTGAATTGTCTTGTCTTTAAAGAGAAGCCAAGAAGGCAATTCTGAAGCCTTACTCAAATTTGAATCATATGCAAACCAGCACTGTTGACTGATCAGTGTTTAGGGCTACAGGAAACGCTGCGAGAAGCTTGTTCTGTAGAACACTGGAGAAATATACCCTCCTGTTTCAATCACGCAACCCACGTAATCTAGCAACTGCGAGACCCAGGCACTTCACCTTTGCCTCTAGGAGGTGAAGCAGAAAGACATTACATGCTAATATAGAGCCAAGAATTTCAACTTGCACATTACAGTGGATTTTTAGCAGTCGACTTCCACTGCCACATGCAGAAGACAGCGCCTATCCCTCTTTAAATGCAGACCAAATCACCTGAGTCTTCCGATGCACGTTTCTTTCATCAGCCTGCCAGTACTGCAGAAAGTCCCAATTCCACAGTGAGACACCCTCAGGTGACTCTTTTCCATTCATTTTGAAGCCTAACAGGAATCTACATGAGCACAAAGGTCTATGCAGACTGACAGAGTTGCAAATAAGGGCCCAGGAAGTCGGGACAGATTTATCTTTTAAACATAAATGGTTAGAACGTCTCTATCCATGCAGGCCTACTATTTTTTCTCCTAAACCTTCCAATTTCTACAATCTGGGCAGGCACCACATTTTCTCCACTGGTGCACTTAAAGGTGCAATGTCATGCTTGGCACGAGCAAATCTAAGACTGCTGCTTCCAAACGGGGTGGTTTCACCCACCCCAAGCCTATACTGTCGTTACCTCCCCTGCACTCACACTCCTGATGTAGCTGCAGGATGAATTATCAGCTCACTGCTCCAAGGCTGCACAAGTACGATAGCGATGAAAGATGCTTGGCAGACTATTTCAGATGGTTCTTTCAAGAGACAGCTGTATTTCTCACTCCTCTGAAAGGAGAATCCGTCCCATTCCCTTTCTCACCACCTGCTGCTCTTTTCCAGTACTCTTCCAGTCTCTTCTGTCTGCCTTGGTCCGACAATGCAGCTATCGTCTCTGCTATTCAAGTCTGAGGGTCAGTCAGAAGATCAAGACCCACAGCCAGGAGTATTCTTTGTCCACTCTCCTTCAGCTCAGCAGAGAAGCAAACACCAGAATAAAAATCTGCAGAACTCCAGATACTTGTACTGAACCAGGAACTCAGGATGCACTAAAAATTTCTAAATTCTTTGCAGAAATTATGTTTATTCCAAGGCCTCCTCAACAGTCTAGTAGTCTCCCAAGGGGCAGGAAAAACTACATACACAGACCCCAACGAATCCTACTCCAGGTAAGCCTCTCCTAAGGCAACAGTGCTTGTGAAGTGCCCTTTTGTTTGACCACCATTTTTAAGGAGGTGAGAGCAAGCTGCCTTTCTGACCAAGCATGACCAAATTATCTACAAAGTTGTCTGTGAAAGCAAAAAAACATTGAGGGCTAGGGAATTTTAAAATACTTGCTCCTGAGTATGTGCAACACTGTCAAAATTCTCTGGGCACCAGACAGTAATCATTCCCAATACAAAGGCAGCAAGGAGCACCATCTCCTCAACTAGGAGTTCAGACTCCGTTTTTACTGTGAATCACACAGGCTCATCTGACTCGGTACCATGAAGATTTGGGTTTATTTGTGAGAACAAAAGGCCAGCAGTTCCTGCATGCATGTTCATACACTTCCGTTGTTTTGACTCCTTATTTAATTTCCCAAGAAGCAGAAGGCCCTTCGTTGCTCCAATTTACAGGTGTGATCAGAGCCTGACTTATATTTTCAAGTATCATTTCAAGATAATACATTTTTGAGACAAAATGGAAAGCAGATTAATTTACCCACTACGAATTATCAAGTTTTGCAGCCTTCCAGTTTATCTTGCTCCAAGTCTCTACAGCTTTATTTCAGCTCTCCTCTCCAGCTACTTAAGAGATTTAGATTGGAAGACATTCCACCTAATAAAGTGAACTGAGCGACTGTTCAACCTGAAGCAGTAATTTTCTTCTAGAGAACTTCCATTGAGTAATTATTCGTTTAAGTCTTGTATATTCTTCATTCCATCTGCTCAAAATCTATAAAGATTGGGTAACGGAGAGCCCAGTTTGCATTTACATTAAAGTGACACTCATAGCAGACCCATTATAAAACAGCTCTCGTGTAATTTAAATTCAAAGTCCCATCCAGAACCTGAAACTTATCTGCATTTCAATGCTACATTTGTTCTGACATTATGCATCTTCTTCTGGGAAAAGCAAATTCCTTGAAACAACCAGCCTCCCATTCTTCAGCTTTAAATCGGGCAAGAACATAGTCATGTACAAACACAAGGTGAAAAGAGAAAGATCTCACTAAAAGTCCACCACTCCCTGCGCATCTCTTAAGTCACTACTACATGGGAATAAAGCATGTGCACTACAATAACCACTTAGCTCCCCGTGACAGGCATTGATCAACCCGAAAATGCACACATATGCTATTTCACTCCATGGCACAGAAAGCTACATATTCGCTTTTATTCCTTAACCCAGCAAGTCAGGAACAGAAGTATAAAATCCCTTGAGATTTGTCACCCAAAAAAAAAAAAAGCAGAGGAACCAGAGCTGTCTGACTCATGAGCCTTTTAGATTCCAGAAAAATAATTAAGGTCTTGGGGGTCAGACATTAAAAGTATGAAGACTGCCTGTAAAATTGTTTAATTCTGACAGTTTCAAGCCACGTCTTCAAGATTTTAAGACCGCTTGCCTGCCACCTCACTAGCTTCTTCTGTATTTTGAAGAGCCTTACCTACAGATCTGCAAGTAGTAAAGCAGAAATTAAAAACACAAATAGTGGATTTTCCTAAAGAATTTTTAGCTCCATTTGCAGTAGTATTTTTAGAGTATTTATATGAACACAAATTTAGATACAAAAGTTACGTAACGAAATATAGACTTTATATATACACCAACTCTGAACAATAATGTTATTATAAAGAATTTGTGTATTCATGGATTCTCACATAACATTTAATAGGCTAATTTAGAAAGACATTTACAAAAAAAAAACCCTCCCACAAAATCTGTAAAATGTTTTGTAAGACCACTAAGGATTTGCTTTGCAGACACCTAAAACAGCTGCTCAAGGCAGTGTGCCTTCACAAAGGTTCTGCAACCCACTTTTAAAATTTTGATAAAATTCTGATTTCGGGAGGTGCTGAGCACCCACTCTTTCCATTGACTCTAATGGGATACTCGGATGTTCCACACTTATTAAGAATCAAGAGTCTAAATGTGAACTTCAGTTTTTGGATCTTAAAACAGTTACTTTGAAAATCTTGACTTATGATCTTAAGATACAGACAACTTTAAAAGCAAGTATACCTCTTCTCGCATAATTGGTATCCATATCCTTAAAATGCACCATAACAAAATCTGAAGACTTGAACAAGATACTCTCTAGTATGTCTTCACGTTTTGGCCCCAAACTGGATTCTGCAGTTTTCCGATGAGCAGCATCAAGCACTAAATCACACTATTAGAGATATAAAAAGAATACACTAACTTAATGCACGATAAGCTACTCAGTAACTTCACATACTTGCAAAAAACAGGTATGTACAATAGTTGGCAAAAATTAATCCGCTTGTGTAAATCTACACATGAATAGTCAAAATAATTCATAATAAACATTCAAATTTTAATCAAACACTGATTATTCAGTATTAAAATATTTTAAAATAGGGAAGAGTCAAAATGAAAAAAAATTACCTTAGGACTGTAGGTTTTAAAAACTCCTTCATATATACCACCATTTTTCACCTGTACTTCACATTTGGATCCCTGAAATGCAAGAAAAATGAAAATACAGCTTTCTCCCAGCCTGACAAGCAACATGTGAGTGATTTTCTCAAAGAACTATTTTCACATGAGTACAATGTGTAAAAATACAGCTCAGTTTTCAGTCAAATCTACTCATTCAACACTTGCCCATTTATAAATATGCCACTGTGTTCTGCAGATGCAAACAGCTGGGCGTGTACCAAAATTTGTTATGAAGGGACTTAAAGATACTCACAGAAGCATATTTGGTACTCACAAGACTCTTGACCAGTTATGCACACAAACAACTTTTTGTCAAAAGGAAAATCTGTGCACATGTGCAGGTACAAATAAGGATGAAGGCTTATCCTGGACTATAGCAGATGTGGGACAGCCTGTGTTACTTAATTTTGGCATATCAGGATTTCCCTTAAAATCTGGGGGAGAAAGACTTCCATTCCCTGTAGAAAGACTCATTTTATTTATCAATAACCTCTCCAAAGACAGAAAATTCTGAGTAAGACCAGGGTATGTAAGAAATTTGCTGTATCTCCACAAGTTGTATTTGAACCTTTCCAAGCCAAAAATACAGAATAGCTATTACTGTTACTCTTTAAATTTCAATCTTGGCCAAAGATGCCTACTGCTAAAGTTTAATATTCACTCCATTATATTACAATTAGTGGACTAGTTAACAATCCTATGTCACTATAGAAACTGTCTACCCTCCTTCCAAACATGAAGACTTACAACAACTGATGTGAGTATGTGAACCATTCTCATGTTTGCATAGATGCCATCAAAAGAAATCTGTAAAATAAAAACGACATTGTCATGAATATGAGAAACAATTCAAAAAGTCAACGCGACAAAAATAATGCAAGCTTTCATCAGCATATATAGTTCCTAGAAACAGTGGTCCAAAACTTTCCTCAGTCAATATACATAGAACTTACGTCAGATGAGTTTTCCAGAGGACCCTTACCCCTTTTTCTGATGAATTAAAGATCTGAACAGCCTTCCAAACAAGACAAGCATTACAGAGTGCCCGTAATGTCACTCAGTAACGACATTCTCTTGCTAGGTAGGTGGAGGTTACATGGACATACTCCTAACTGGAAAAGCCCTGCTAACATCCCTCTCTGGTTTAAGAACCATCAAAAAGATAAGATACTTCAACTGCTGTAAGTAAAAAGGTGCTTTCAGGGCCTGCTGAACTACATCTTTTCATCTAACAGACCTGACTACTTGCATTAATAGAAGCTAAAGTCATCAAATCAGAGTGCCAAAGAGCTACAAAACCTATCGTAAAATTAGTCAGAAGCGATTCACTGCAGTATTAGGAACTGAGATCCTACCTAGCAGAGCTGACCTAATACCACCCAGGTTGCTAGATAACACGCTGGCATAAGCATACATGAAGTGGCAAGCATGTCTGTGTTTTGTTGCAAAATCTGGTTATCTCCCTGTCAGCTTCATGCTTGTGAAACAAGAGATGCTGAAACGTGCAAGGACCTCACCATACTTTGAGCTTTTTAACCGACAACGTATCTGTTAAACTGTCAGCTACTTAAAGCACTTACTCCTGCATGTTAGCCACGCTTCCTGGTCCAGAAAGACATGTTGAAGGACACTCCTATGCTCAGCACTCAGTATAGAGGATGTAAAGACTAACGCTTTTATGATGTTTAGTGTTTGCATATGACCTTTTTCACTACTCCTCCTCAAAGCTTCTTTATTTCTACTGAAGAGTCTTGATATCCTCAACAAACATTTACGTAAGTAAACTGTAGTCCTTTTAAACTTTCCTACCTCTGCCCCATTCCCCAAAATTAGTTATCCTTGAAAACCAGGCCAATAGCAAATTAGCAAATATTTGATTAGCGCAGTTCAAAGATCCACTCTTTAAATCGAGATCCACATCTTTAGCTTTGATAAAATTATGTTCTACAAGTCAAGCCACACCTATACTTCAACAATATATAGTCTCGACAATAACTAAAGCTATAGATTCAGGTTACTGATAATACTGGGTTAGCTAAAGCTAAACAAAATTACTTGTATTTAAACGAATGCTGTCTTACTGTCATCTGTTCAAGGAAGAAGCCAATGTTAAGAGTCTTCAGATAGGAAGTAATCCGAAAGCACTGCCCCAAGTTAAATCTTACCTGTATCTACAACTATAACTCCAAGAAAATGCAGAAGATCTATGTTAATGCAGTCAAAAGTTTAAGTGACCCTTCCCTCCTCCACCCTCCCAGGAGACTTAAACGAATGCAAGATGCTCCATCTTTAGAAAAGCGTATTTCAGTCTAAAATATTCATCATGGTATCCAAAGGAAAAAATTGAGAGAGTATTCCAGTATCTACTATTCTTACATTGATACTTGGGTTCACTGTGTACATAAGTTGTTTCCTCATATCTAGAAGTGGTACAATCAGGAAAAAAGATATACTTACTGTAGGCTGAGGCGGTCCTTTGCCACTGCTGCGACCTCTGAAATTAAATACATACATGGGATATGATTAGAAGAAATACCAGAAGAGGTTAATTTCTTGACAAGTAAGAATTCCAAAACCCATCTTAATTTAGTGTTGAGAATGGGATCAGAGGGAAAAACAGCACTCCCCTACTGCAGAACTTGACAACTACAGGGCCCCCCACCATTTATCCTCCAAGCTACTGACCTACAAGCAAGTAACATGACTTAGTAGGCAAGAGGGTTATCTACAATAAATTAAAGGATGAAAGGAAGAAAATACTAAGCCTATGTCATTATAAAAATCCAAACATCCTTTTAAGCAGAATCCAGTAAATTAAGCAAATTCCAAAACCAAAGCCCACTTTCAGGTGGGTTCCCTGCTTCCTCCAGAGTCCCTTGTCGAAGACTAGAGGCTCAGGACATTGTCACTGTCTGTCTGATTAAGGGCCACCCAAACTACTGACCCATGCTGTAAACTACAGAGGAGTCCTGACTGTAAGGGCCTACCAACAGAGCTTGCTTAGAACTACTATCACAATCCAGCATGTCAAATTAAGTGTCTCCATACCCTCAAAAACACTAACTACTTTTAATGCAAATCTGTCAACATGTAGCACTTGTGACATTTCAAAAAGCTTTTAAATTCATCTGTATGCTCTTAATATCTTGCAAACTGAGGTGTGACAGTCTGCGCCCTCCACCTCAGCTCCTTCAGTCCCAAGAGCATCCCTGCACCTAACACATCTTCAACTTCACTGGCATGCCTGATTTCATAGTTACATCCTTGCACCAAGTCCCAGTTTCAGACATTTCTCACAGTGACTTAGATTTGTATCACAACAACTTCAGGAGTACAGACTGTAAAGCGAGGCAAAATTAAGTCTTCTGGTTTATTTTTAAAAATCCATTTTTTAAATAGAACCACCTTACAGATGCACAACCATTTAGAGAGACTCAAAGAATCGTGCCTACGTTTCAAAATATCCATTGACACCTAAATCCAACTGAATGTCAACCGCATTCAATTACTTTTGAAAACACTATGCTGTGGTTGAATACAACCTTGCTCTCAAAACAACATGCCCTTATAAATAGGGCTCTTGAGTTAGTCAAGAAATCAAAGGAATTTCTCCCAAAGAACATAAATATTCCTCCAATAAATTCTGCAGAAAGAAGCAAGTCCATCAGAGAACCATGAAAAGCCTTAATGAGGAAAAAAATGAAAACCAACTAAACTATCACCTGACTCGTTTAGAAAACAAGCTTCTGAAACAGAAATGTAGTCTCATACAGCATCATGCACACTGATGACATTTGCTGATTGGCAATAACTGCAAATTTCAGATGTCTAGCTGACATTTTCAGAATACTTGCAGAGTACTAATCTCACGAAAAAAGCCTACTGCAAATAGCCTTTATTTAATTACCTATCAGCCTTAACTTTCCATAAGGCAGCGTCACAACTTCAGACTTGCTGTGGAGACAAGCAAGTCTCACCATTTACTAAGCCTGCCATTTGTCAAATGGCCACCTACAGCATGGTGCTGAAGTGAGCCCTTCGGAACCTGACGCATAATTTTTGCATAGTATTCAGATGAATGATCCTCTTCTTTCTGAAAGTCATTTCACTAGACATGAAACACCCAAATAAGAGAGGTACAGTCCAGTTCTAATTTTTCCTTTTATTACAATCAAAAGCGTCAACGATATGGTCCTTCAAAGAACATGGCCGAAGTCAGTTCCCTCTGTTGGTCTCAAAGACTTTAGAAGATACTCCTTTCTACCTCAGCTATAGAAATGGTCCAAAGTGAAAGAGTTTGCTGCCTTTGAAATAGAAAGCACTCCCATTTTTAGTGACAGGTATTCTTAGAACTTAAATAATTGGCTTGCTACACTGCTCAGAACATTTGGAGTGTTCCCTTCAAGCCACTAACCTAGAGTCTTCTAGGTTCTCCATCTCCTACCACATTTCCAAAATTACTGTTCCTACCCACGTTCTTCAAGAAACAATCCAATTGCACACATCCACATTGGCAAGAGGTCCTAACTTCTACATCAGACCAAGAGTTAAGCTACCTGCAGAAATTCTACATAGTATTCTGATCTAACAAATCTCTTTACAGACCTGACCTCTTGTTTTCCAGTTACAAGTCCTTTTTTTCCAATGGTTTGCGTTTAACAAAGACATTCACTAAGATAAAAATGAAAGACATTCACCAATTCTGCCAATGCTACAATTCAATCAAGAATGGGTGCATCTTCTGCTACAACCATGGCCATCAACTTAAGGTTTACATTCCAACAGGTGAAGATTCAAGTTCACACTACCCCTCAATGCATCATATGAAAAAACCAACGACCTTTACAAAAGGAGAAAGTTGATGGTCTTTGCCAGAAGGTTACTACAATTTAGACCAGGAGAATAACACTAAGAAATGAAGGTGAGAGAAACTAGAAGGGTCAGTGGCAATTTGGCACTGCTACCTAAAACCACCTCTTGATTATAGTCAATACAGTAAATTTTAAAAAATACATTTCATATTGCAGAAACGTGGTTATGGGTAAGCCTGGGAGAAGGCACAGCAGCTTGGCAAATCCAACTTGTAAACCCTTTGCTTTTGGGTAGCAAAGTCAGAAAATTGCTGCACCAAAAAAGTAAGGACCCAAGCAATTAAACTTAGTAGGCAACTCATTGCAGGCCAGCAGTTACACCTTAAGAGTGAAAGTCTCCATAAGGGCTTAATCCCAAATGCTGCACAATAAACATTTTCCCCAGCACCAACTTGCAAATTTTCTTCTATTTTTATGAGCGCTTACTATCCTATTCCTCAGCATCCCTCACCTCCCACCCTAATGTTGACATGCCGAGCAGAGCGTTCATATAAGCAAAACAAGGTCACGGATTTATATTTTCCCAGTTAAGTGAAAACTAATGCAAGGGACGCAAGTCTTTCCAGGATACGAAAGAAGTCTTGGGCTTTCTCTCCAGCAGCATCTTCACTCTACTCTGAGACTAAGAAACGAATGGAACCATCCTGCAATTGATGTCTGGAGCAGAAGTGCAACTACAAAGACTTTAACAGAGTAAATAGATGTTTCTGGAGCAGTGGCTGACATTACTACAGCTTTGAAAACACATTTACAGGATATTCTAAAGAACTTTCATTACAAGTGCAGAGAGCTGGTAAAGCTTTCTTCTAAGGGAGAAATCAGAAGTACAAAGGTTCATTTAAGTGCAGTATTTGTCTATACAAGTCAAATGAATTGAAGCTGTCAAATTAAGATTATACAAGAGGTCCTGCAGCATTGTTTTCTGTAGTTTTTCTCCAATACTGACATTAATAGCATCAACTCCTGCCTCTTTACAAGGTGATAACCTCTGTCAAGTTCAAAGAGGTAAGCAACCTGACTCAAGTCTGACCCAGTACACATCCATAGCCTGTGGATGGACTTAGTCATTGAAGAACCTTCTCCATATTCACTGCCATGAATCATTTGTTGAATTAAAGCTCACTCAAAAGTGAGTACGTAACATCGTACTAGAGCACATGAACAGCAATAAGGAAAGAGATCTGCAGGTTATCCATTCATTTTGCTCAGCAGTTTAGCACGGCTGCATTAAAACCGACTCGCACAAAGACGTTAGAACAAACTAGAAAAACTCTGACTGGCACGTGTGATCAAACCTCCAGAACAGTCACTTCCATTATATGAGAGCGCCTCAGCACTCGATATTCCCAACTACTTCTCTCTGAACAGAATGGACACCTCTCTTCTGCCCTTCACTTAAGCCTTTAGTTAGGCTAATAAAAAAGGATGTCAAGGAAAAAGGAAAAGAGTAGGCAAGAAGTGTTAAGTCTGAAAAGCAAGCTACGCAACACGGGATCATCTCAGTTTTAACTTTTCAATGGGAAAAGCCATTTATAAAAGACAGTAACTTAAGAGTATTCTTAAAGGTCTCACAAGTCCAGTTAGGCAAAAAAGTTACCAAATAAAAAGGAGAAAGACCTTCTGCCACAATTGTAACTAGACATGTAACCATCCAAAACCTGAGTTTGAGGTGTTTGGCCTTCAGGTAAAATAATAATGGGGAAAAAATGATAACAAAAAAAGGATGCAGAGCTTGAAGGAATGCTGGGACAGAGGCAAATTTCAATCACCAGACATCTAACCTTCCTGTGCTTGTATAAGGCAAAACTGAGCTAAACCACAAAAAGTATTAGATAATGTTTTGACTAGCGTATCGGAGCAGGTTTGGGTATGAGGTCTATGTTTTCTCCAATTACACTTCAACATGCTATTGGCATCCCCCTGCAGCCCTATTTCCCATCTGCCATATTGCACATGCAGTTGCTATTAAACAAACATAGCATTTCACTTAGTGCCTCTTTACAAAAAAAAGGTATTAATCCTTCTTGTTTTTCTTGAAGACCTTTAAAGATACCTTCCATTTGTAATTTTTTCCCCTTATGTAAAAGAAATTAATATAATGAAAACAAATACTAGAATATCTTACTTGTTCACACAAGATTTTACCTTTTCTAATATGAAATTCTTATATCCATCATTATGAAACCACGGCAACAAATGTACTGAGCAAAGTTGACCCTCCACTCATTATCAGACGTAGAAGGGCCAGGTCCCCAATTAAGTCTTACAGTAATAAACACACAGCAGAAAATTAGGTCCAGGACAGTTAACTATCAATGAGACTCTACCCAAATCTAAGCCTTTCAGAGCAACTTAGCCATGAAACGTAACATTTTTTTGCATCTCAAGAAGGTAAGAAACAGAATGCTAGTGCTGCAGGGAATCGAGCTGCAAAACTGCTAGGAAGAAAGCTTTGGCATGAACTGGATAAGTTTAAGTTTCTATTAAATAATAGAATGCTTCAAAATGAAACCAAGATGCAGGCCAGCTAAACCGAAATTTGGTTTTTCGAACAGAAAAAACCCTTAGCTTTTCATTTACATGAACAGATTTGCAGCATTTGAATCTGTACTCCCAAAACACAAGACTTTTCTTTAGGACAGCAAGAGTAGTTCTCTGAAGGTGTTCCATGGGGCTCCATCAGCCTGACGACTGATTTTTAAGGACCCTTCATTCAGAAATAACTTGAAAATGTGATTAACAAAAAAGAGAGAATGAACACCTCTGACAGAGCATACCAGTTGTTAGCAGCCCTGCTAGAACTTCCTAAGGACTTCTGAAATGGAATTTATCCAACAAAACTAGAAAGGCAACATTGGTGGAAGAAACCCAATGGCTTTAATCTTAAAACTTGAGAAGAATTGTTGCTTAAGTGCTCACCTTGTACTGAATTTAAAAAAAAAAAAAAAAAAAAAGCTGTAGGTTTTGTTGCCCTTCACGTTAACCTCTACGGTGCCACTGTGTGTTGGCAGGGATAACTGTTTAGCACAGCACAGTAAACATCATGTTCAATCTAGACAGCCGTATGTAAAAACTATTAAATAATTTCAATGGAATGTTGAGGTATTATTGTTGTTATTTAAGATTATTTTGTCCTTTTCAGCCCTACCAAAGCTCTTCCACTTCCAGTGCCACAGACTGATAACAAAGTAAAACCCTATTTTCCAGTGATGTCCAACAATGGGACCACTGTAAATTCTGTTTTACTGCCAATACACAAAACCGTGTAAGAATAAAAAGGCCAGTTAAAGAGCAAGATGAATAAAACTTGAAACTGCTCTGAGCGACTATGACCTTCAAAACTGTTACCGTCCTGCTCTGATTATTTCTTATGACCCCCACAGCACTAGAAAAATTCACAGCACCAGAAAGTGGTTTGTTTTGGGTTTTTTTGCCCCCTCGCCCCCCCAAAAAATACATGTGAATTTGTATAGCTAGTGCTCCCCGAGCAGGAGCAACCTCTTCCAGAGGCAGTATGAGACAGCAGGGCCTCCGCAGCGTGCGTGGGGAGGGGGGGAGGACACACACACACAAATATATATATATTTTTTTTGGGGGGGTGACTCCGAGCCTGCTGCGGAAGCCCGACCCCGCGCCCCGCAGAGCTCTGAAAACAGCG
>VZSF01010023.1:0-88981 GCA_013398295.1 Chionis minor | reverse complement strand
GGGTCCCGTCCCCGCCGCGGCGGCGGCAGTGGAAGAGTAAGCGCCCCCGGGGCTGGGGCTTCCCTGTGCCTTCCCAGGGCTGCAGCCGGTTTTCTATCAACGCACAAACGAGAGAGAGACGAGAGATGTAAATTAATCAATACTAGTTTATTAATTATTTCCCCTCTCCCTTATTTTTTTTTTTTTTTTAAAATACTACGGTCCGGGGCGAGCGATTGCTGTGACTCCCCCGGTGGGGAGGCTGAACCCGTACGTGTACGAGGTGGTGGCGTAGCTGGCGGATAGGAGGCTCGACACAAGCCGATGAACATTAAAAAAAAAAAAAAATCAAAAAAAAACTGGCATAAAATTGTTTCTGTGACCCGGGAGGGAACCCAGCGGGCTAACGAGCATCCCTCTTGTCGCGGGACAGATGGCGGGTCCCACGGTTGTACATGTACTGGAGTTTTATTTAAAACTTTTTTTACTCAGATGTAGAGTATATTCTAAAATAAATGCAAATGTATTAACTGAAAGTGACTTAAACTTTTTGGTATGATTTACATTTCTTTAATTAAATGCTATTTTTAACATCTGGAATTCTTCTGTTGTTCTTCCACATTATTTCCAGATCTGCCTTACTAGACACAGTTCTGCATGTGCAAGACGGGGGTTTTGTGGCTTTTTTTTTATTTACCACCCCCCCCACCCCCCCGCAGTTATGTAGTGATAACTCAGCATATCTAAAATGGCTGAATGACTGTATTAACTGCACCATACATGGCCTGAGTTTTGGTAAGATGTTCCCAGCGAGACAGTCCAGTTGCTCTGTGTGAATGCTGGCGTGAAGGTCAGTGCCCCTTTAACAAAATTCGAGAAGATCAGTCATGGTTCCTTTGCAGGCAGCGATTCATGGAGGTTGGAGCAAAGCCCAGGAATGACTTGCTTTTTTCGGGAAGTATCTTAATGTACTCTGCTCTCTCCCTCTGAGTAGGTCTGGGATACTTGCCTCCCCCAGTTCTTGCGTTACTTTCTTTCCTCTGTGATCTTTCTTGGATACTGGCAATTAATTGGTTTTATGTTATCTAAATTGTATTGATTTCTTTCTGCATTATTTTTTTTCATTTGCTGAAGTAATGTGCCTTGGAATTGAGTGTGTATATCCTGTCCTAATACTAAGCTCTAATATTAAAAGTGTACTTACTGATTGCAATACACTGTGTGCGTATCACAGGGGATAGCCATTTAATAAATACCTATGTCCTTCCATAACGTATGAAGTTTTCTGCTCAGGCACTGAAATGCCAAATTCGGAGACCTCTCCTTATACTGGAATTTCCCTTTGTGTGATTGCCATCAATTTCAAGGATTGTTTGGTTTTGTGGTTTTTTTCTTTTAAAAACAGAGTAATTTTTCTCTCAGTTTTAAGTATATTTTTGCTTACATTGAGGTATTCCCTAGCAATTTGTTTTCCAGCACAAGTGTTAGAATGTTGTAGTAAACCATGAGCACTCCAGACATGGTACTAGTTGGCAGATGTTTGTATAGTTATAACAATCGGCCTACATGTATGTTTAAAAATACATATTTTAGAAGGTTTTCTTTCCTTCTAGGGTAAAGAAGAACTTTGTAAGGCTGGATGATTTTCTAGCTTGGCAACACTTGTTCTTTTCGTAATGTTTTTAAGTCCTCTTCCCCTCCCCTCTTGGGAAGACGCCAGGAAAAAAGTCAGGAACAAGGAGAGGGATTACCCTGGTTTCCTAACACGTCAGCTCGCCAGTTTTGCCACAGTCTAACTAACGCAATGCAAAAGATGTGGTGCCTTATGCTGGATGGTAAAGTCTTGTTCTCCTGAAGGCGAGGGTGAGAGGGAGAACCCCTTCTGCTGCCCGGCTCCCTTCTGCCTTGCGCTCAGCCGGCCAAAAACCGCGTTGCAGCCCCTGCTCGGCGGCGCTGGTAGAACCTCAGACACGAGCAGCTAGCGCGGTTTCAACAGCGCTGCTTTTCGGACGCCTGGTAACCTCCTGGTACGGATTTAGACAACGCTGTTTAAATGTTGCACAAGAGGCAATGTGGTGCTGATTTAGACCATGAGTAACACCAGAAAAACAGTATTGCAGTAGTGCGGGAACACCATGAATATTACATCCGTTCCCCTTGCATCCAAAAAAAAGGAAAGACGGGAGCAAAGTTTTGGTGGCGGAGCAGCTGAAAACCGGCGCTATTTGGCAGCAAAGGTGGCGTTTCCTTACAAGGGAAGCTTTGGTTAACGGAGGAGGTAGGGCGATGCTGCGACTCGAGGGTTTGCCTTGCCCCAGTGACTATGACTAACCCCCAGCTGCCCAACCGCGCATGGCTCCCATGTGGGATCCCGGCCACGTGGCTGGCGGCATCCCGGGTAATCCCGACGCAGCCACAGCAAAAAACTGCTGAGGCTCGTGCTGGCGGAAGAGACGCTGCCACCTCCCACCTGGGAGCTGCTGTACAATTCCCCCTTTTTCAAGGTTGCGGGAGAGGAGCGAGGCTCTCAGGGATCAAGAAAACCATCTCGTGATGTGGGATGGGGCGGGAACCCAATGGATAAAACCAGGGATGTATTTCTCACGCAAAGGAGAAGGGACAGGACTTGGCTGTTGGCTGCTGTGGAAAACAACTTGGCCTAAAATGTTGGGGGGCGTGGGGGGGTGTCAGGCGACTGTGTAAATGCTCGCTCCTGACATTGCAGTCAGCGAAGAAGAGATGGCAGGGTCTTAGCGCTCAGATTTTGCGCCTTAGATGCTGAATCGGGAAAAATTTCCATTAGTGGTGCTGTACAATACAATTAGGTTTATTATTAGGAGTTATGTTTTCCTTTGAAGGACTGGATCGTTTTAAGCGCTCCTGATTGGGTACTGCGTTCAGCAAACCTTTAGTCTGCTCCAGTGAAGTGATTCCGATACCCGTAAGTGATAACGACAGATGACATCAGTCTAACGTAAAAGTGTCTTTATGATGTCAAATATTTTGATAAGCGGCTTTGTCTCCGCACCAGCCACGAACAAAAAGGTGACTTGCCAGGCTACAGTAATCGTGCACAAACCAGGGGAATATACATATGCACTGTGAGAAGAAATTGTCATTTTTAGATCGCTTAAGTGAAATAGGCTCAATATGCAGTAAGGCAGACATTAGGATAGTAATAAATAATGAGATTCAGAACAGTTTGCACTTACAAATTGATTACAGCAGAAGGTATGTTACAGCCAAGGAGCCTCAAGGACGTTGCTCATGGGATGCATCAGTTAATATATAAAGTGCCCAGTACGTGTCATTATAGTTTATGAGTCAACTCTTGTTTTTGTGTATACAAAAGAAGCNGGGGGGGGGGGGGGGGGGGGTTGGAGGCCAAGGTTTTGTCTTGAGGCATGTGTATATGTGTGTATAAAAATAAGGGCAGTGAGGATGGGTGTGAGTTCCGTGGGAAGAACAGCCTTTCAAAGGCTGCTTTGACCGCTGACTGCTGTCCTGGGTGGATGGCAGGTCTGTTCCGGATTATGGTCCATTTCAGGAATCGTTTCTCCCTCTGTCAGCATAAGGTTTTCTCCATTCCCCTCCAGGAGTCGGCCCCCATACCCCTGTCTGCCCAGAAGCAGATTAAAAGGCTGAAACCAGTATCGTGACACCCGCTTGGACCAGACCCACCTGCTGCAGCCCCTTGTGCTGGAGGGGTTGTGTTTCTCCTCGGCTCCCTCCCCGCTGCACAAGCCCCTTCTGCCACCACAGAGGTCACGCTCTGCTCCGTGCGTGGTGGACGGGGGCAGATGGGGCTGAATCAGGCGAGGCTGTCATCTTCCTGCTTTTCCCCTGAAAGCTTTTTCTTCTGGAAGGTTTTAAATAGATCAAGATATCTGTGTTTTGTGATTTGTTTCCTGCACCACCAACCCCCCTCCCTCCAGACTCTTGCACCAAGACACAGGAGTCATTAGTAGCTCAGCTTCGCTGAAAGATGCACTACCGTTAATGGCCAGATGGAAGGTCATATTAGGTTCTCGTTATTACAGAGTTAAGCTCTGCACTCTGTTCTACCGGNAAAAAAAAAAAAAAAAAAGGAAAAAGAAAGGGAGAGGAAGCCTCCCCTCTTTGTGCCTATGGGTTCGGTACACAGCTTATCTTTGTGGAAAAGTCTGCAGTGATTTTATCCCACAGCCTTACTTCCCTGAAGCACTGAGTATAGGGTAGGGATTGTCTGGAAGTACTGCTTTTTATTATTTATATCTTTAAAATTTATATATTTCTTTTATTTATATCTTGCTAGCAGTGTGCTAGGTACTACATTCCAAAGAGCCCAAAGATCTTAGGTGCTAATACATACAGGGAAAAAAGAAGAGCATGGTCAGTTATAACCTGCCATAAAATCTGAGGGGAGTGCAAGCGAGGTGAGCATTGCAAAAGCAGTTCCAGCTTTGTGTGCGTTCTCTTTTGTTTGCTATTGTCACCTATAAACAAGAAGAAATACCTGAATGCATTAGTTCTAATGTTGCAAAATCATCTTCCTTCCAGACCTCAGACTTGCATAACAAGTTTGGGTCAAAATTAATTTTAAGGAATGAAGGTATAAACTCCTTTCCAAAAGGAAATTTGCAAATAGGAGTGCAGTAATTGTATATCTTTTTGTTGGTAGCCAAATACTGGAATCGACACTCTTTATGAAAAGCAATATTGCTTCCCCGTTCAAACACACTCATACTTATTTGACTCAGAGTGATGAAATGAGTTAAACACCTTCTAGTTTTTGTGCTTTTGAATGCTGCTCTGGAAGAGATGGCACAGAAAAAGCTTGGAGAGCTTAGAGACAGAACAGGTGCCTCTATTAAATCACAAAGCAGTAAATGAGCTTGCCTCGTGATGTTTGTAAGGTTTGTCATAGTATCAATTAAAGCATTGTGTCTTTTTATCACGTTTGTCTATATACGTCTGATTCTGACATAATTCTTTCTTTTTGTTCTGGCCTGTTTTACCTTAGCAACTTTGGGTTACAAACACCAGGGTTGGTGTCCCACAGGCAGAGACGCACCACTTATGACTAGCTGAGCCTTCTTAAGTGCATCTCCCTTTCCATCTGTGTTTGAGCTGGGAAGATGGGCAGAGCGCATAAAGCCGTAATTCGGAGTATAGCGCAGCAGCATGGCACCCTCCTTGCTGTGGGATCGCTCTTTGGTCATTGGCATACATGCTGGAGTGGGAAGAGGGCTACAAGGTGAAGCTTTCCCTCAGGAATTTCCTCCAGATTGTGCTGTCGTGAGGAGGGAGAAAGGCAATGGGGAGGTTTCCCACTCCATAACCAACAAGGTTTTCCCCTGGGAGCAAAGAAAGGGAAATGATGGAGCATCCCTTCACCCTTCCCAAGCTGGAGGGCTGGTGCCCATAGACAAGGGGTTTCCACCATGCTCAGGGCAGAAAATATTTATGTGAGGTCCAAGTTGACAGCTTTCATGACTTATCAAAACACCTGGGAGTTGACAGATTAAAGATTTGCTGAGTCAGCTCTCATCTGCCAACATGCAGGTGTTGCATGGATGGAGGCCGTTTCAATGCAGAGATTAGGTATGTTAGGTAGACTACACCCTTCCCACTTTTTTTATGGGTCTGTAGGAAGCCTGACCCATCAGCTGGTTTCCCTTATACCACACTCAGAGGAGATTGTACTGGAACCTAAGTGTGATATTATTTTTTTTTTTTGTTATGCAAAGAAATAGTTTTAGTTCTCAAATATTTCAGGGTAGCATTCTGCCTGCCTCTTCTCTTTTGCAGGTAGACGGTCTAAATGCAGATCCAAGGAGACGTAAGGTCTCAATTAGACATACCTCGGCAAAAGCATTTTTTCAACTTGTAATATCTGTGCTTCTGAGATACTGTATTTCATCTTACTCACATTTGAAATGGCTTCCCCAAACTTGTCATCACAAAGAGGGGAATGAGCGTCCTCCCCTGGAAGCCTGGAACTGAAATCTGGTTTTCTTCAGTTTTCAGGTGGGATAAGCAACCTACAGAACTTCCTGTGCTCTGGACCGAGTTAGTTTGCATTTCGTCCTTATTATCAGACCATTTCAAAATGGGAATGCATGTACTTCTCATGGCACGTACTTCTTGAGCCTGAGTGTATGCCACTAGCTGAAGAGCTAGGCAGACATACACTAGTTAGAGTACAGTGACACGTACAGCTGTATTTGGCTTTTTTGCAGGGCTAGATACAAACATGCCCATTTAGAGTGCCAAAGCTAGAGGCTGACAAAGCCACCAACTCAATGCAGTTATCAAGCTTGCTAACCACAGAGGAGCCCGCTCCTGCAGCTGTCAACAGCCCACACGGGGAAAGTGCCCCAGCCTTTCTTGGAGTCAAACACCTATCGACTTCACACAGATTTTTTTCATCTGAGCACCCATCAGTGGGTAATACTCAAGATGTCTCAAGCCACCTGCTTTGCTTCTTGCTTTGCCGTGTGTGCCGTCCATCCCCTTCTCCTCACGTAGTCTTTCTTCATTCCCCGAAGGCCATTTCTCCTAAGGACTTGTCCCTGTGTCCTTCCCAATTTCTTTTCCCATCTCTGAGAGCTTGCCTCCCTGAAATTCCTGGTAAACCAAGCTCATTTCATCACCCAGACAGGTCTCAGTTTTGAACCAAACTGTAATTGCTAATAACAGCGTATTAGGTGATTTCATGATATTTCCTTGTTTGAATCGTGTAATTAAACCTGGCTTCTTTTATTAACCTGTTATTTTTCATGTGGAGGCACTGCTCTTTTGAAAATGTTTTAATAGTGATGGCTGATCACCAATCCGTACTTGGAGAAATATCAGAGTGCCTAAATAGCTGTGCTGAAGGCAGAGCCAACAATGCAGAAAGCTGGTTTCTGTTGCTAATGTGTGCTGTGCTCATCTTTTGATGTGCCCTAATAATTGTCATTAGTATTAATTGTAGTGTCACACTCACACTGAGAGGAAAATACACCCTGTAGCGAGCCTGTACAGTGACAAGGAAAAGAAAGATCATGGCCTTTGCAGTCATGATGCTGGCTTTTTATTCAAGTTCAGCATAATGCAGAAAATGCCTCATTTAAAGAAGTTGAGAAGTCTGGTTTTAATGAGAGAGATGGTGGGTTTCTTTCAGCTTTCAGTGGTGGTGTTAGTACAATATTTAGCAAAGACTAAAATAATTCCTCATCTAGGTGAGTGTATTCATTTAAGTCTTATTTTTAAAACCAAACTAAGAACACATGCAATATTTTCAAAGGGCTACGTATTTCAAGATCCAGAGGTGGCTATTGCTTCACTGGCTTCAGCCTATGCAGCACCAAGAAGGCTGGTCCCATCCTGTCCCCCGTCCCCCACCCCTAGCCCTATGAACTCTCCATTTCCATTGTGTGGGCACCAGCGCTCATGCAGCCATGGAGTTACCAGACCATGCAGCTGATCCAGCTGAAAATTAGCAGAGGAAAAAAGCTTTCAGCTGTACTAATTCCCTCATTCAGCAGAAGACGAGGCTGCATTAGCTGCGGGGCTGGTGTGGAGGAGGGCTTGGGAACGTGCTGCCAGGAGGCAGATGGCACCTCCCCTCTTGGCAGCCACTTTCACATAGATCGGATTAAGCAGGTTGTGAAAGTGCCATCTGAGTCCCATCTTTAAAAGAGATTTGTGTGCTGGTGAGTTTGAGTATCACTGAAACCAGCGGCTGCTCGGGTCCAGCTCCCAAGCAGGACTCGGGCAGGGCAGCGTGTGCTGATGTGCCACCTCGCTGCCAGGCACGGGCTCCTTCCCTAAGGAGGCAGCGCGGGCTCCCCGTGCCGTCCTCCTGTGCGGCTGGGAGCGGGACTCGACACGAACCGCTCGGTGCAAGCACTGAGGAGACAGGGCTGGTTACACCTCAGCCCCCTAGCACTTGGATGCCTCCGTCCCCCCGCGGTGGCCATCACCAAGAGGAGATGCTTCCACGTGGTCTTTAGGAGCGAGATACTCGGCTCCTTCGGAGCGCAGCCGACAGCGATGCTGCCGCAGCTGCCGGATGGCTTCCCAGAAGTGCTGCGTCCCAGCTCCCCCGGGGAGAGAGCACCCAGAAGGTGTCATGGGACAGCGAGGCCGAGTACATTATGGTAGCAATTTCGCTTGGTAGGGAAGGCTTTAATATTTATGGGGTGCGTAGGAGGGAAAGAGGAAAGAGCAACAGCAACACTGGGTTTGTCTTGTGTGCGGGCACCGACACACGCTGAGTCCCAGGCATCAGCACAGGGGCAGAAGCCCAGGAGTTGCCCTCCCTGAGAGCGCCCTGAGCATAAGGTCTCTCTTGCTCTCTAATTAAAACATGCCATGCAAAATAAGGCTGCGACTGGAGGGCTGAGAGCCAGGAGAGCAGGTTGCTCCTGAAGGGACTGGAACCACTCTTCAAGGAACCTCGAGAAGTGAACTTGAAGCCACTTGGAGGATCAAAAATAAAGTCTCTGCCAGCCCTCAAAGTTGCCGCTGGGTAAAAAGGCAGAGTATTTTGTGGAGATCCCTTCTCAGCAGGCAGGCTTGGAGGCTGACAAGGCTGGAGGCGTTTCTCTCGGGTGTTGGGATTTAGAGGAGCGCAGATTTCTGCGCAGTTCTCTCCCCTGGCTCAGCTCGCCTTTTGCAGGAGGTAGAATCTGGCTGTGCTACAGGAACAACCAGGCTGCTTCTCTTGCTTCCACATCGCTGCGTAAGGCGAAGTTTTCTGTTGCTGCTGCTGCAACCAGAGCGGGTGGAGAGCTGAGGGAGGCAGCCTCTCCCAGCCAATTTTGCCCAATTATCTCTGCTGGGTAGGCAGCGCTGCATGGCGATGGCTTTCCCAGCCAGGCTCCTTCTCATCTCCTCCCTGTGGCACTGGAGTCTTGCCATGCCCCGTTCCACCTCTCCTCTTTTTCCTCCTTACTTTTAGAGCAGCTGCCTGGAAAACAGGTGCAGGCAGGAGCTTGTACCGTCAGGAAAGAGGAGGAGAGATTGCCTGTTGATTTTGCCAGGGGATGTTGCCTTCATGGGAAGGGAGAGCAGAAGGAAGGCACTGTAGTGAGAACAAGGGTGCTAATCCACAGTGCTCTTCCAACCAGATTTATCTCCCCCAGGGTCCCAAAGTCAACCTTGCCTAGTATGCAAACTCTTTCTGAAAGAGATGCCGAACAGTTCAGTGCCTGCAAGAATAAGGTGCTTTTGTCAGGCTGTAAGCAACATTTTAGGGAGCTGAGAGCTTTGGTGTGAAAGCACAAATAACTATGTTCCTTTGCACTGTTGTGGCTTGTTGGATGAAGAGAACGGCACAAAAATCTTTATGTTTTGAAATTAAATGTTTTTATTCTGCTTTTGCATCTTTTACCAGATCTCAGACCTGGAGCAGTGCCTAGATGGATGTTGTGAGCCCTGATGAGCCTGGCAATCCCCGGCAGTTGTTGCACAGGCCAGGGAGCTGCTGTGGAGGTCTACGTGACCCTGGCCAGCCTTCCTGCCCAGCTTTCCTTCATACGGAAAGTGGGAGGCAGGGGAGGATGTTGTTCACCAGGCCCTCATCTGACGTGGAGTCAGCATGCAGGGCGCGGAAGACACCTTGATGTCCACAGTGCCCTTTTGGTCTGCATGTACGTAATGACTTACCCAGAAAATCCTGAGGAAGAGTTCCCATCAGATATGTGGCTAAGGGCCCTGACCCGTGGGCTGAACGAAGCAGTCACGCAGGGTGAGGATGTTGATGGTGGTGGGCAGCCTGCCCTCTGCAGCAAGGGCTGGGCTCCAGGGGCTACCACACTGGCTCCCTCCTCCTCCTCCCCCCCTGACTTGGTGGCCAGGGGACATTTCCACATGCAACAGCCTTCTCCACAAAAACTAGGCTCGGTAGAGACTGGCTGTCAGACTCTGAAGCACTTACTGCTTTCAACTCTGTGTTTTGGACAGAATCTCCTTCCATCTGCACTGATGCAAGTATTGTTTGTATACACAATTTTAAGAAGGGATTTCCCTTCCTTCCTCCTCCTTTTAATATCGCGTAGCAGCTAGAAGCAGGGAAGAGAGACTGGCACCATATGACCAACCAGCTGTCTGTGGACTGTCAGACCATATTGTGGGGAACACAATGTGACTACCTTTGATGCCTGATCCTTCAGTCTTTGTTGGCTAAGCTATACGCTGCCTTCTTTCCATTTAGTTACCCTGAATGTCATGTGCTGGGTCGGTATGTGGTTTTTGTGGCAGTATTTTGAGTTTAAAAAAAAAAAAAGGTAATGTGGTCCATTTCCAGAGCATGGTAAGAGCCCCTTCCTAGAAAAGCAGTGTGACTCATGCTGTCCGAGCATCTATTCCCAAGTCATCCTTTCTGTTGTAGAGCAATGTCTTCGCCTTTCTTTGTTTCCCTTTTCTAAATTGGTTTTAAAGGAACAGAAGCGGGCCACCTTTGCTCCAGCCTTAATGTTGCAAATGTAAGTGGTTAAGAGTGAGAATACAAAAGGATGTGGAGCAAAGCTATGTGTAGATGCCACATGTTGACTACTGTCAGAGAGATGGTGAGTTGTCTTTGACCTCAGACCTCTCAGTTTTCTCTGCAGAGGAAACGCAAATGCATTTTAAAGGTCTTTTCCATTATTTTTGAGTAGCAAGGATATATGAAGATACATAAGTATCCTTCAGTCTCCACTAGCACATCAAGATGCTCTTATGGAGGGAAAGAAAAGCACCCTGAGGTGCACACAGTGCGTGATCCCTCACCTCTGCTGGGGTCCCTTCAGCCCGCTGCAGCAGGGAAAGGCACTGGGGCAAAGCTGTTCTCTGTGCCACTTGAGGCATTTAGCAGATAAGGGCTTTTCTGAGGATGCCTCCTCAGCTGTGCTCTCCCAACGCAGCCAGTCTCCAGAACTGTTAGGCAACACCTCTTCAGGTTGAAATTTGATGTGTGGAGACCTGCAAGAAATTGACCGCAAAAGGAGAGACGTTCTTTCAGGAGAGAGAAAAAAGTGTTTTCATTACTAATCAGAAGAAATGACTAATTTCTAGGAAACCACACTTTCTCTGAATTGGCAGATCTGAGTTCCCCCAATATACAGATGACACTATTATACACTGCTACTTTGCCAGCAGACATACTGCCTTAGTTACTCAGAAATATGTTGCATTTTATTTGACAAGTGGTAAAAACAGGGTCTGCTTTACTTCTCTCTAACATTCTTATTTTTAGGCTATGGAGATACACTCCTATGCATTCACCTATTCAAGGAGGATAGGTTCTCATAAAAACTGTACGATGATTGTTATTGATTTTTACCAATAATATGTTCTTTTTGTCTGTCCCTTCCTCCTTTCCTCTTGTATTATTTATACTGCAGTCCTTTTCCTTCTTGCACATCAACGTGATAATCTTTCTTGCCAAACTACACATTGCTGTTTTTGAAGATTTTTGCAAACAAGTTTCCAGCTACTATTTTGGGGCTGTAATTCATCTGAATGGACAGAGAATTATTGTCTTTTCCTTCCTGCAGATATTTCTCTGAATTTATGGAAGTCTGTAGAAAAGTGCACTATATTCAGTGTTATGGACTGAGGTTAGGACACGCAGCTGGTGTCATGTGGTACCTGCCACAAAGCCTCAACATGGCAGAAAGAGATACTAACTACACTGCCTGGAGTAGAAAGTTTAAGTAATAGAAAGGAAATGATGAGTAGCATATAAGTAGGGTTGTTCATTTTTTCCATCTCGGCTTCTGCTGTAGGAAAGGAGAAAAAATGAAACCTGCAGAAACCTAATTCTGATTGCAAGAATACACATTCTTTACGGCTGATGCCTTTAAAGAACTATGGTCGCCCCAGGGAAAGACTAGGGACTCCAGTAAGGGTCTCTCTTTGTCTTCTCCTCCTGGTTTTGGGGACAGAGGGGAGCAGGATCCACTCCTCTTTGCTATTGTCAGGGCTACTGAATCCCTTCCAGATCTCCTCGTACCTCTCCTGTGATCCAGTCTGGGTGAAGCACAAAGTTGCCCAATTCTGCTTTATTTCCCAGAATAGCACAGATGTTTGGGAGAAGCAGCGGCTGTGGGAAAATGACTTTCCTATGAACTATGAGAAAGAAATAGCTGAGACTGTGATGGATGGGTCCTCCTTTACCCTACTGTCCAGGTCAGCCTCCCAGAACAAAATCCCCTGGGGAGCGCCAATTTGTTTTGGTGAAATACAGATTTCAAGGGAGATCCTGATTACAAGGGAGAAGATCATGTTTCAGGTAACATTGGCTTCCTCCAACATCCCCTTTTATTCCCCTATCTTCTACAGTCCTCTTGCACATCCATGTCTTCTTTTGCTTTGCTTTGTTTGTTTTCTGGGGTTTTTTTTTTGCATTCCCTGTCAATCTCTGTTATCCCAGGGGTCTGTTCCTGCTCCTAGGGTGTTTAATCTCAGTCTTTCCATTGACTTGGACGACATTACATCAGGCCTCCTGTTCTCTTTTGGAGGAGAGAGAGACAGTAAAGCTCTCCTGTATTTAACAGGGTAAGAGCTAAGTACAGTTTTCTGTAACCCACACCTCTGGCTCCCTGTGTCTTCAGGAGAGATAGGGAGGGTCAAGGAGGGAAAAGGCAGAATTACTGAAAAAAACCCCCACACCAGCCTTTTCAACATAGTTTGGAAAGGAAGGGGGAGGGAACAAGAGAGATCCGAATCTTAATATATATTAGATGCTAACATACAGCAGCAGTGGGTGTGGACTGGGAAGCTTGGTAGCTGGCTAGATGGCAGATTAGGCAGATTGCCTTGAGATGGATAGATGGAAAAGAGCAAGAAAGACTCGAGGAGGGGCAGGAGCAGAAGGGTGCGAGGTGAGCGACAGAAAGAAAAGTTCAAACAAGTTGTGGAGAAGACAGAGACGGAGACAGAAACTGGAATGGGGAGGACAGAACAGAGGACGCAGGGAAAAAAATGATGGGAAGATGAAAGCCGTGGGAGTTAATCCAGCTCCTATTAAAGTTGACAACACTACTATTTAGAGATAGTAGTCTTGGCTCACAGGGAGATTTTGAAATAGGACAGAAGGAGGAAAGGAGGGCTGGTAGACAAAAGACAAGAGAAAAGAGAGAGCAAGGAGAAGGAATACACTAAAATGGAAACAGAGAAGAAAGAGTGTTGAAAATGAGCACTGGGAAGCATGCTTCGTATTTTGGAAATATGTTGGAAAAGGGAAGGGAGATTGAAACCAGAGCAAAGAAAAATGCATGACATCATTTTGTGATTTCAGCTTTTCATCCTAGGGGATATGAGAGTCCTGGCTGTGGCCTTGAGAAAAGCCTGTGGCACGTGTGAAGATGTGCAGGGGAGAAAATAATCACAAACTATAGAATGAATTGTTTTATGCAGATTAGATGTGACTTCACTTTCCTCTTAAGTTTTATACCCCAGAAGTGGAGCAGACTGGTAGAGTATGTTGGGGGATTGGGTAGGGAAGATGAGGAGTAGCAAGGAAAAGGGCTAATGAGTAGGTGGTTTCCTTCAAATACGTGTCTTGATGTTGATTGAGTCTGACATCTAAGGAAATGAAAGCTTCAACTGAAGCTCTTCTTGAAGCTGGAGCACTGTGAGGTCTGTCTCCATCATGTTTTCTCTGGCATGTGTGTTCCCTGCCGACAAAGCATGACTTCATGCTTTGGTCTTCACCCCAGGGAGAACGTGAATACTCAGCTGCCTGTTCCCACAAAACCTGCAGAAGCTGGGCATCTCTGGCTGCATCTGGTCTGCAAAACCCCACGAGCGTCTGTGTTCCTGGGTCCCACCGCCTTACTCTCACTCCATGTGGGGGCAAAATACAGCCAAATGTCAGAGCCCCTCTCCCCTCCAGCCCTAGGCTCTGGGTTCCTGAGCAGGAAACATGCAGCACGCTCCACTGGGTACCTCAGCATATGCCACCTCCAAATATGCTTAGCCCAGGAGGTAGGTGCAGTTGGAAATACCAACTCCTTTGTCAAACCTGGGTGAAGTGGGCTGATGGATTCAAAACTTAAGGAAGGTCCAGGTATTCATGTATGCACATAGCAAAATCACATGGATTTTTTTCCTGAAAACCAGGCTTAAAGGAAGGCTCTTGATCAGGCATTCTTTCTGGAGAGAGAAGAGAGCAATGGGCTACCTGCCAAGGGACAATGAGCTGCATGGCCCTATGGTGTGCTGGTCCCATGCCTAACCCTGGGAGAACGCAGGTCCCAAACCTCGGAGCGGTTTGTCATGCAGGAGGGTCAGCTGCCTGAATGCCTTCGGGGTGGGCACCAAGATCTGCCTGCTGCGAGCTCTGTGAGGTCCCTGCGGTGAGTGAGTTGGGACGAGGGAAAACTCCCTCCGAAGTGTAAACAAGATCCATGCCTGTGAGCAGCCCGTTGGTTCTGCTCCGGCGCTTCCCGGCTCCTCCAGGACAAGATCAATACACTGGAGTGTGAAGACACTGGCTTCCACTCACTGCAGTCATACGTGGAGTTCCACAGGGGAAACAGCCACTGGAGACAGCCACAGCTGGATTGTCAATGCAAGATAGATTACTCCACTCCATGGACCGGCAATGCAGCTCGTATCCCTGTGGAAGGAAACCTGCTGTAACGAGGGGGATGTTTGAGTGCTGAGACGAGGTGCTTTTCCATGAGCTCTGTCTTCTTGCCTACACATTTTCAAGGCGTGAGCAGGGTCTGATGAGCTAATCATGTTTTTCTCCTCAGCTTCATGGTAGGCATCGATGGGAGTGGTGTGTATAGCTCCACTGCCTGAACTCCCTGTGCTCAGCCCAGAGCTTAAAGCACATCCCCAACAGGAAAAGAGGATCTTACAAAAATGGGATCCCAAGCTTTAAGAAGCCTAGTAGGTTTATGGCAGCACACTTTGAAGAAAGAAATACGAGCAGGTAAATATATTCCATTGCACACACTTCTTAAAAGCTTGGTGTGGCGCTGAGAGCATTCGGTGTATACAAATTATGGTTGCAAACTTCCCAAAGCAAATTCCTAAGCCTCCTTTTCTTGTAGCGTCCCTTCCCACCCCATCAGGCAGGTACAGTCCCTGAGAGTGGCAGAAAGCACCTACCCCAAATCCTCAAGGTTTGATCCCAGTCCTAGAGAGCTTGCCGTAAGGTAGGATATGGGAAATAAACTCTCAGGTCTTTTTTAAAGTTGGAAAATGAAGATATGTGGGGTTCTGGCCACAGCCATCTGCAGTTTTAGATCCCTTGATTTTTCTTTTCCTGGGCCATTGCAGCTGTATATGCAGCACAAATTCCCCAAGGCTGGAGGGGTTTTTTGTTTCATTTTCAATCCTGGTGCATTTTGTTTGCTGCTCTTCAGTCTGTTTATTGATTCTCAGCTTTTTTCACGACTTTAAGTGCCTCTTACTTTGTACTCCTCCCTTTCCTCCCTCCCCCTCCCCCCAAAACATACCAGCCTGCATTCTTTTAGGCTGAATCTCAATTTATTTACTGCCTCTTTAGGAACATGGTTTTTTTCCTGAGGCTCGCTGAAAAGAGAGCTGACGGTTAAGGGCTTTTTCCCACTGCAGAGAAGGCTTTGCCCTGTTTTCTCATGGTGTTTGTGGCAAATGTGAAGCTGCTGAAGACAAAATGTACTTTTTCACCAGTATGGTTTTGAATCGTTCAGGCTGAAGCAAATGAGAGCTGTGTGCAGGCAGATGGAGGAAGGGTCCCAGTGTCTGGGTACTTTTCAACTCTGGGATGGAGCGTATCAGTTCAGCAAATTGTTAGTGCCTGTGTCTGCATGGGGCAGTTCTCTGGCCCCAAATAATCCCCTCTGAGTGCCAGGACTGGCTGTGCTGTTTGGCTGCTGATCTGTCCCTTCCCAGTGCTCAAATAACTGCTACAAAGCAGCTATTCCAGAAACAACATTGCTGCAAGATGAATGAATTTATTTAATCTTTCTCCTTTGTTGTTGAAAAAGTATGGGACTAATGCATGAAATTTGCTCTGTGTTGATGCTCATGATAAGGAGAAAGATAAACCTTTGCCAATATTTTACTCTCTTATCAAAAAAAAAAAATCAATAAAAGTGCTTCCTGGCAAATAGCGTGTTTGACATGTGGCCTGTCTGTCGGGGTATTCGAAAGGGTAACAAATATCCAGTATGCAGAATACTGGGCCTCCCTGGAAGACGAACAGCTTGGGCGACAGCAAGGGTTGTGCAGCTCTTCAACGCACTGTGCCTTTGTCCTCGACATCTGCTGAGACGCTGCAAGTCTTAAGCACACCGATTCTGCTCCTCTCCCTGTACCCTCTTTCTCGCCGCTCTTTAGATCAGCAAAGGAAACGCCACACGGTCCCAGCTGTACTCAACGTGGTACTGACCCATCAAGGACTTTTCTGGAGTCTAGTGCAGGCTATTAGTGCTGGACTAACAAATTGTGATTTATTCATGACCCTAAATGTGCTTTCAAATCCAAGTAAGCTTTTCAGCCAGCATGCTCCAACCCCCTCCTCATCCTTCCCCCTCCTTTCCTGCAAGCCGTGTGTAACTTGCCCTGAAGTCAGTGCAAACCTGGGGGCACAGTTCTGATGGGAGGGACCTACACCATCTTCACGCTTGTTTATGCAGGTCCAGGTATGGTCAGCAACACTTCACTCCTCTCAAATAGTGCTCTGCAATGTGTCTTCTTCCTTACTGTTTTTCATTAAGGTATGCTGAAAACAGTAGAAGTGGTTGGATTGCTCTCCCCTGATTATCCTCCTGCTAACATAATTCATTGTCATTTAGAACATAATTCGCTGCTAGGGACATGATTAGCTTGGATTAAGACACCATTAAATAAACAAGGCTAGATAAGAGTAAGATGACTGAAAAAAAGAAGGCAGGGTCTTTGTGCATCGGCTTGCATCTTGTAATTAGCCGTGACGGAAAAAGAAATAACTAAAAATTTCTTAAGGGTTGAGGGAAGTCCCGAAGCAATCTATCCACTGTTTTAGAGTTAGTTTGAGTGTGATCAGTGACCTTAAAAACAGTAATTATATAATGATTGACTGGGGAGTGCCTGTATACCTCCCACACAACCTCCTCAATGGTTTCCCCATCCTCCTAACCCAGTGAGTGCCAGTGTAGCGCTCACTGGATGTGAACACCCAAATGTCTAGTTGAAGCCATGGTTCTCAAGCGTTGTACTACATGTCCCATAAAATGGGAAAGTTTAGGAAAATTAAAGTCTCATCATTTTTGCCACCCTTCTCTAGAGTACATGGAGGTTGAGGTGGTAGTTTATCGACTCCTTAACAATGTTACGAAGGCGAGGTAGCTATTGCTGCCACCCATGAGTTGAGGGACGAGTTCTGCTTCAAGAGCTTCGGGTATTCACATTTCTGTTATACCCAAGTGGAATATTAAAATTTCCATTTTTCCAATGGCTGCAACAATATCTTAAAACAGCTAGACAAAGTTACCATGGCCACAAGCAGCAATAGAATACTATTAACTAAACATAGGACCAAACCTTTACGTTACACATCAAATGAGAGTTCATAACACTTTCTACATGTCCTTAGTAAGACCTAAGGACAGATTTAGCCAGGAAGCAGAATGCATCACTGTAAAAACTACTCTTTTAATTCTCCTCAACCTGAATCACTCTGAGTCCAACTCTGCCTCCCTTACAATAAAAAAAGTAGCGTGGTTTTGGGTTGTTCAGAGGGTGTGCTTCCAAGAAAAGTTATCTGTGTAAAAAGTAATGTAAGTGGGCTCCCAAGCATTTATTTTGTAAGTTATCTGGCCTGCTGCCTTTTGTTTGCATTAATTTGGCTGTTAAATTTGATCCACAACTTCACTGAGAATAGATCTCTTGAAAACGCAACTCTGCCCAAAGCTCAGGAGCTGCATAATAAAGTGTTTAAAAGCTACAGGTTTTGACAGCAGTCCACAAATGGTGACAGCAAAGCTTTCTTGAGCATGCGTAGAAACTCAAAATTAGAAGCTTAAATACAGAATTGGCTGATGTACTTTGTTACCAGCTTGCTGCAGTTAACAATGTGGATTAGTCTTTTTTGCAATGCTTTTATGGAGAAGCACAACAAACAAACTTTTGTACTGTAATTTGGCTAAGTGTGTCTAAGCTAGAATTAAATTTGCTCAGTATATATTTTCCCAGTTTGAAAAATTGCACTTTTAAAAAGCCTGAATGAACTTAGTGGTATTGTTTGTTGACCCACCTGGAAGAGGTGACCTGTCGAGATCTGTTGACTTTCCCGGAACAGCTGGAGGAGGCTGGCAGGGGGACGATGACCTGCAGACCAAGAGTTTTGGTGGAATATAGTCTTTCTGTGTTAACTTTTGCATGACATTAGAGGTGGCAGTGACATTAATTTACATACATCTGTTAAGTAAACAAATGGTTCTTCTGTTGCCTTGGCCTTGTGCAGCACAGCCACGGGTACTTTGGGTATGTGCAAGGATATGAGAAGCACAACTACCATACCTTGGAGGGACAAGGGCTGGAATGCGTATTAGGAAATATAAAAAAACCAGCTACGTCTGGATCCCTCAAATCTTGACTTGAACAGGTGAAATTCCTTCCATCAATACAACTGCGTCTGCTTCCAACAACAGTCTAGGGAATTAAATCTTAAAGGAAAAAATTCAAAACGTAGTATAATGAAAACCTGGAGAGGAAACTATGCCTGTGCAGCATATGGTAGCCATTTGGTGTGACCCTTCACTTGTTAGCATTGCACGGGAGCCTTGTGAAGGAGCCCTAGCAACCCAGAACTGTAGCATTTTACAGTACAAATCTACCCTGAAATGGGTCTGGTTAACTTCAGCCTCAACTGTTTTGCTTCCTGAGCGTGCCCAAATTAGGCCAGCTGAATTTAATGATAGAATAAGTTGTTATGACTTCATTGCTCTTTCTCTAAACCAGATCCAGCTACGCTTTGGAAATGTGAGCTGTGCTGGCCTTTGCTTTATAAACAGGAGCGTTCAGTGGATTCTAGCTGTCGCAACTTGACTTTTGGGGTAGGTGAGCCAGAAATCATCCACCCTGATGAAAGGGTGGGTTGACAGGGCCGGTGGGGTTTGCAGCATCCGAACAGTGGGAACCGAGCACACTCTGCACGCTGCGAGAAGGTCCAGGTCCACAGCAGTCCCTCCACTGGCCTCGATTACGTTGCAAGGAAACCTGTGTACGCAGGCAAGCAGGGAGCTGTGGGATGTGCCCCGAGGACCGAGACCACGGTGAACAGAGAAGCAGACCTGCCCCACGGCTTAGGTACAGCTGCAGGGGAGCAGCGTGTAGCTCTGTCTGCACGAGTGCTCCATCCAGCTCAAGGTCTCTGTGGGCTCGACTTACCGCGTGTTGGAGAGGTGCTCCAAAGCTGCTCATGCCCTTCCCGTGCCGGGCAGCTCGTTCACGGCCAGCTGGGCTGGATGCGAACAGGCGCTCCGAGCCCTGCGCTGACATTTTCAGAGCATCGTTTCTCCCGGAACAGAATTGCACCTTGGCACGTGCTGACGCTTCAGCTGGAGCTCTTTTCCTCTGTCTGTGAGCTGGGGATGTCTCCGGCAGCAAGCAATTGCCATGCTGCAAATGAGAGAGGAGGACCTCAGAGACAGGCAGGCAGGCTCGCTGCTCGACTTGTTTCGTACCCACTGGTGCCTTTCATCAACAGCAACAACAAAAGCCCGGTAGACTGTGCATTTGCATGAAAGTCCATATATTCCTGTATATCCCAGCACAGATTGCCAGGAGCCTGTACTTTCTCATTACAAAGTTTGCTGGGATGTTGTAAGTTGCTCTAATTTTCCTCCAGATTTGTTCCTCAAAAGAGCAGAAATAGTGCAGAAATAGAGAGGAAAACCAGAAGGCTTGGTGGGACTTTGCTGCCTGAGACTCTGCTTTTTCACTCTTATGCTCAGGTGGGGAAGTCTCAGGTTTTTAGTGAGCCAAAGAGGTGGTGAATTGTTTTACAGTAGCTTTCACCCAGCCCAGAACTGAAGCCCTCACCTCGCCTCCAGACGTCTGTAGCTTCTGAAACCAGAATTTCAGATCCCACAGGCCCAGGAATTTCAGGAGTGTGACATCTGTATCTGAAATTACCCATCGCAGTGTGGGTCCTTCTCAAATTCGAACATTTTTTATCTGATCTCAATTCAGTATAGCTGTCACAACAGAGAGCCACCAGCCAGAAAGCTGTTAAGCGCTGCACTTAAAATAGCTGAGCAACTAAAGGGTGGGAGCTGGGATGTGATGAGGGGCGGCCTTCTGAACCACCGCCCTGCCGTAAGGGACCAGGCTGCTGTTTCCAGACCGCTTCAGAACAGTCTGTCCGGGAAATTAACATCTCCGTCACCGGGAGAGTAGACTCATCCCTTTGACATGCCCTTGAAACCAAATGGAGTCCATCAGACAGCCAACTGCTTGGTCCCGGGTGAGAGGGAGCAAACTCCTGTGATTGCTCGTTATTGGCTTTGATGAAAAGTCATAGAGTTATATACAACAGCCCAGCGAAGGGCTCAGCTGCAGAGCCACGTACTCCACACCCAGCCTCGGCATTTCACACGTAACTTGCTGGGTAGGGTGGTTTTATTTCTCAGCATACGGAGAATGCTACCCTCAGTGTCTTTTCTCACAGAATTAAATCCCACACACGCTGCTGCTATATGCCCCTCTGGTAAGTAAGTGCAAGTTGCTTCTGTAACTTCTGAATTAAATTGGCTTCCTGGCCTGTGCTGCATCGCAGCTCAGCGCTCTCCTGCGTGACTGGGTGGCACAGCGCATATTTTGGGACGCATTGCTTCTGTTAAAGGCAAATCCCTTTTCTCAATGGAAAATTTTAAGCTATTGCCATCAGTGACATCACGCCTTCTCCACTCCCATGGCCACAAAGGCGTATATTGATAGGCATGACATTTTCCTTTAATGCGTTCATTGTTTCCAGCGTTTCATTTGGGTTGTTGTTGAAAGCCAGAAAAACAATACAAAAGGCAAAGCATGTTAAGAAGGAGACCCAGCCTGCGTGCAACTATGTCGTGAGAGAGAATCTCTGGCTCCAGGCAGTTTTCAGGGAATTTGCTTTCCACGGGGCTTCTCTGGAGTGCCTTCGGATGATGCTGTCATCCCAGCCCCCTGAAACTGCCACCTCCTTACTGCAGCTCACTGCAGTCCGATGCTTGGGATCTGGTGCACTGTGCAGGAATCTGGCATGGGGGTTTTAGAGCCTTCTTAAGAAGCTTTGTGTCAGCTGCATAGAAGATCATACTTATGGGAGTTCCTGAAGCTACGCCAAGTTTGCTTTGTGAGCTTCTCAGGACTGGGACATGACATCCTCAAGGGATATTTGTGGATGTGGGTACAGGGCACAGCACAGACAGGGAATGCTGCCCTTTGCACCGTGTACCTTTCTAAAGTGATAGCAGAGGTCTGAGTGGACTTTGGTTCTGCTTCTTACAATATTGATCCAAGTCCCATAGTGTTGTCCTTTCAGAGAAATTTGGCAGGGGGCTGGGTAGGGGTACTGAGTCTCCTAAACATGTTAATCATCAGGAAACAGAGGGCTGATGAGTGCAGCTGACAGAGGTGAGCTTGCAGGCTAGGTGGAAGGATCCTTGTAAGCTGCAGCTCCTTCCACAGCGAGGTAAATCTTTTCCACACAGTAATAACCACTTCTGTAGAAGAATCTTCTGGAGTTTTCTGGCCATCCTACTCTCCTCCCTACTTGCCTCTTTAGATGATTTTTTTTTTCCCTGAGAATTACCCACAGCACTTCCAATGAGCTGTTGTCTAAAATGATGTGTTAGTTTATAAATAGATAAACCAACTGTTACGTATTTCATTAAATATTCCTTAAAAGCTGCTTTGTGTCTAAGGGAGTTTGCAGACATCCATATAGACCCCTCTTAAAAGTTAATTTGTCTGGCAGTCTGGACAAAACAATACTCCAAAGGTTAATAAGCATGAAATGAATGGCTTGGTAAACCCAAGCTCAATGATCATTTGGAAAAGGGAGCAGCTACTACTCTATTATATGCCGTTGCTGTTAAATCTGAACAAACCTGCTACCTAAGTGAAGAATAGCCCCGAAGAGAGGGGGCCCTAGGTCTTGTCACTCAACAGCCTCTAACCTTGGTCTCACAAAATGCTTGAACTGCTTGACATACTCGTGAGCTCTGCTGGCCGTTTCTCTCAGAGGAGCCCTGTGGGGTTTTTTCACAAATCAAGACCCAGTTAGTTGAGATGTGGCGTGCGAGCACCACGAGGGCTTGCCAGTGCAACCTCTGGTGAGATGGGGAGGCTGCAGAGTGTGGCTCCGCTTGCCCAGGCTTGCCAGAAGCCAAGAGCCACTGGAGGTGCTGGGAAGACCACCAAAAGTCTTCTTGGGCTTTGCTTTGCCCTTTTCTTTAAATGTTTGCGTGGGGAGTGGGGTTGTCCTTTTTTGTTTGTTTTGGTTTTTCTTTTCCCTTTTGTGAAATGCATCTGAACCCTCCCCGGGTGGAGGAGCAGTGCCTTTTGCAGAGAGATCACCCATTGCTGCTGAGAATGGAGAGGAGAGGGAAGCCTCTCCTGGCGGCAGCCGAAATCTCTGTCTGTGGCAGCAGCAGCAGCAAGATTGGCAGCCACAGGCGGAGGCTCCGTGCTGCTCCTGCTCACCCCCAAAGGCTCTCTGCGCTCGGTGCAGATGGGCAAGTTGAGCAGCGGAGGGTACCAGGGTTGGAGAGGGAGAGTGGGCAGGATGGGGTGTGCATCCCCCATTGCAGGCGGTGGTTAGAGCTGATCCACTGCTCTGGGGGTCCCTCAACCCCCTTGTCAGCTCCTGACACTGGGAAACTTGCTCGGCCTTTTCTGACCTGCATTGGTCATATGTGGCTGACAGATTTCCAAGTACCAAACATCCGACTGCTGCCTGCGCTCCTACAGAGACCAGGGTGGTGACAGCTGTGTTTGTGTCCCAGTGATATAATAGCGTACTTCTGCAGAAATTGTTTTTATAATTTTGATGGCTTCTCCCTCCCTCGCAAGCCTGACTCAGAAGTTAAATCAAACTTGTGGTCACGTAGAGTCCCCTGTGCTTTACACGGACCATTTACTCGGTCTGAGATACTGCTGCAGAGGATGACTCCTTCCATTTTGCCTGCTACCAGCACCAAAGGGGACGGGTTAGCCCACCACCTCATTGTGTGGGGTTTATCAGGGGCAGATAGCATGGCTGTGGGTGCAGCAGGCACCGGCATGGAACCGAGGTCGGGGGAAAATGGTATGCCAGAAGATGGGAGAGAGAGCTGGGGGCACGGCTGGCACGCGAGGGGGAGATGTAAGGGGAAGACCTGGCAGCAAAGCGAGGTGAGTCTGGGCCAAGCAAGGGCCTTACTTAAAATGGCCTTTGTCACTTGGCAGCAGCAATTCTACCTGCCCTTTTTATTTCACTTCTTCCGTTTAATTACTCTAAGGAAACAGAACTGAACCAAAAGGACCTTGCCTTTTGCCCCGGGTTTGGCCTTAGGAACTGGCCCCTCTCTGGTGAACCTCCACGAAGATGACTTGTGTGTGTGCCTGTACATGTGCTCTGGTGGATCCTGCTCCTTACTAAGCCCTGGAGAAGTCTGTGGATGTTTTAATATTAAATCCTGACCCTGGACAAGTCGGTTGTTCATGTGCGTCATCAGCTGCGTGGTGTCCCCATGCATAGTAGCTTGTCTGGAGTGAGCCTGCGTGCCTAAGAGTGAGGATAATGGCCAGGAAAGGTGGCTGGGGCTCTCGTCCTGCCCTGCCACTGCGTAGCAGGTTTGAGAAGCACCCAAAATAGTCTTCAGCATTAAAAAAGCAGCCTCCTGGGGAGGAGTTGTATGGCTACCCAGGTTACCCATCCCATCTCCTGTCCTGGAGTGTCTGGTCCCAGGAAGGCTTGCCTATCCCGAGTCACAGCTCAGGTCTGCATCTCCAGGACCTGAGAGCTGTGCCTTAACTGAGAACAGAGATTTTGGGATCTTGGCCAAGAGGAACCACATAATAACCCTAGAAAAGCTGGCGCAGTGAGTTCTGCTAAAACTGCAGGTCCCATGTGGAAGGCTACTCAACAGCTCAGGATCCTGCTTGTTGATGAGGCTGCTGCCGGGCAGACCCAGGTGATGCCAGGCAGGGCCTGGAGCATGTCCCCTGTGCTCACCTTGTTCCAGGCTACAAGCGCTGGGAGAGACCCTCCTCGCATCCCCGGTGCCTGCTGGCAGCTGGGGAGACCAGCCAGGCAAGATGGCAAGCATCCCTGGAGCCCCAGGGTTTAAATGAAACACGTCTAGACCTCTGAATTGACAGCTCTCTTCTCCTCCTGGCTCCTTTCATCTCGAGGAAAGGAAACCAATTTCCTTTGCAAAGTAATCTGAGCTCCAGGAGTTAAAAGTGCTATTTAAAGAGCTAGGCGATGTTGTTGCACAAGGAGCTTACAGGCTGGAGAAAGCTCTCTGCCTTGCTGTGTAAAAACTAGGCTAATAATGGTTTTCTGCCTCATGCAAGCAGGTGAGAATTAATTAATTTTATAAGCAGTTTGAAACACAGCCACAACATAGGTGCTAAATTCTATTTATTAATATTCCATATTCAAAATACAAGACTAATTACTTATGTGCATGGCAAAGAGTGCATTTCTATGCTATTAAATCAATCTTAATGGTTTAGGTAGTACTTACATTTATCTGTACCTAAAAAAAAAAGTGTTGCACGGGATAAAAATTGTGTGCAGGGCTCTCTTAAGCATGATCTTTATTATGCTGTTTCAAACTCATTTCATGCTGACCTTGTCAAGACCAAACATCTGGCTTTTGCTGTAGCATGCGATGCTTCCTGAATTGCCAACTTCCCACAGTAGGAAGAGGCTCAGGAGAAGTGCATGGAGGTGGAGGGGTGGGCAGGAACCAGATTTGTTCCCTGAAGTTCCATTGTCAGTGACAAGAAGGCAGCAGGGGTTTGCGCTTGCTGTGGAGTGCGTTGTGCAGCCCATGTAGGTCTCTGAGCTTGGGATGTAGCAGTCTTCCATATGCGTTGATAGGGATGCAGGGACGCACGCGCACCAGAGGGCTTTAGGCAAGCCTCTGGGTATCACAAGGTCTTTGCTGATGATTTATCCTGCCTGCAGTTAGACCCTATTTCCAGACCTTTAACGAATTTACAAACAAAACAGTGGGATCTTGCACATGTCTTTGGCCATTTTCCAACTGACCCAGAAAACAGGTTTGGCTTTCGATGAGCTTAATTATTTCTCTGTGTGTATATGTGTCAATGGCTTAGGGAAGACGTCCCAGTTGTACATGCTATGAGGTAGCAATTGTCCCTTCCTATATCCTTGTTTAGTAATTAATTTAGAGGGGCCTGGCTCTTAGTGGAGCCCCTGGATGCCCTGGTAGTGAATATGTTCCATGTTCCACTCTAGAGAAAAAAAAAAACAAAACAAAACCCTTTAAGAAGCTTAGAAATAAAACTGAAAAATAAAAATATTCTTCAGAGCATTTTCTCCCTGCTGAGCCTGATAAAGTTGTAAAGGGAACAGGAAACCCTGGAAAGTCTAGTTATGGAGAAATTGTAGCTATAAGGAGATATAGACATACAAACTAATGTAGACAGATGTGAAAGAAGTTTGCTGCTCCAGTTGCTCTAGGAGTTGCAGTAAACTCTGGCACTTCCTAGTTCTTCAATCACACGCACAATGAGGACTTAAACTAAAGACGATAGATAGGGATGCAAAGAATCTCATTTGCTCCCCTTGGCTTTGAATGGGCCCGAATTGGAGTTCAGGGAGTCAGACACCAGGCTTAAGGAGGCTAAAATTTCAGGGCATTGAAAGTAAAATGGTCTCAGTTTGGGTGAATTTTTAGAGAGAAATAGGTCCCTGTGAAGAAATCTTGGTAATGCACAAAGTTCAAAGCTACAAGAGCAAAAGAGACGTCTGAAGGGTGATTCAAAATTATAAACAGAAATTGGAGCGGTGCCCATTGTGATAGTCTGAACTCAGCTTAGATATAGATCAAGAAGGAAAGTTAATTTTTAACTTTAACTAAGATTTTTGCACGTTAAAAGATGTGTTGTAATTCCCTGTGATGCAGCATAATGAAAAAGAGAACTAACATTTAATGATTTCACATTTGTCTCAAAACGTGTGAATATGAGACTTCTGTGTTGACTGTTTGTCACTGGATTTATGTCTGTCTCATCCACGCTTGCCACCGCTTTTCTGAGAATTGTCGTTTGCCTCCGGATAAATCCGTATTAATACTGGCTCTCCTTTAGCTACCCACATGCTAAGCAGGGGGAAACAACAGGCAGATTCTTTCCATCCTGGATGAAAACTGCCTATGGTATCCTTTTTACCTCTGCCCCTCTAGCTGATGTGTCCCATGGGCTCAAGGGGACTATCACTGCCCAGTGCCCTCGTAAGACCCTCTCTTGGTTCCTCAGCGCCTGGGTCAGGATGGGGAATTTCCTTCCAAGGGACATATTAGACTCTTCTGTCTTATGCGGTGCTGCGCGTTTTCTTCCTTGAAAAATTATATTTTCCTTTTTACCCAGACTCATGATTTTTGTAGACTTCATTTTCGCTTCATATGTGTATTGTGAGTCGGGAAAGAAATCTTTCAATGGTTTGAAGCTGCTGCTGACTGTATGGCAACCAACTAGAGCTGACAATGGGCTTGCGCACACGGAGAGCTGTAAATCACTTAAATGTATTGCACATAATTTCCTGGTGCCTGCTCTCCTTGGGAGCAGAGCCCCGGCGGGATGAATGTCATCTCAGTGTGTAAGCTCCTGGGTTTGAGGCTCCGTTTGTTGGCAGGGGAAATGGGGCTCGCCTCTGCCAAGGCGAGGGGAACCGTACGGGCTGCCGCAGGGACACCAGCCACCTGACTTCATGGTAGCCTTTCCCCCTTGCAGCCTCAGGATCTTGTACTTCCTCCAGCCCACAAAGTGCCCGATACTTTATTTTGGGCATGCAGGGCAAGTGGGAGCTCCCTCATCAAGTGCTGCTTCTTAAATGGGCAAACTGGTGGGAAAAGGGTCTCTGAGTGATTGAGGGCACTGTGTGTTCCATGTGCCCCTGGTAACTTGAGATGAAGCCTTATTTCCTCATTTGAGAGGAAAGCTCTTTATTTCACCCTGGAACTTTCTAGACAACATTTTTATTGTGCTATTTACCTTAGTTATTAAGTAAAGTTTCCATGCCCTTGCTAATAATACATGCAGATCAGCATTTGATAGTTTGAAACACAAAGCAAGCAGACCCCACAAGGTAAGAACAGAAAATAGTTTCATAAAATCTCAAAGCAGTAATTTTTTCAGGTTATCTGTCCGTGCATACTATTGCAATGGGACAACGGGTAACCATGGTGGTTGTCAGCGGAGAAGGACCCATTACCGCTCCCGGTAGCATTGGACTCGGAGCGGTGTGGTGGCACCGCTCCCTCTGCACCGCTGGCACTTGCCCTGCCGTGTTTTCCTGTAGATCCAGTCCCACCTGGCTCCAAGAGCTGCCAGCAGACTTGGATACCTTTATGAGCATAGCTGCTTTTTTTTTTTTTTTCTTTTTTTTTTTTTAACCCAGGCGTATTATACAATTACAATGTGTATTTATTTCTACCCTCGCTACTTCCTCTTGAAATTATGCAAGCTGTTTAAATCTCTCTGGCATTTTCATGGAAGGGTGGATTCTGCGGGGTGTGTGGGGGTGTGTGGCAGCCATATCATTTCCTACTGCTGATTTCCCCTGGGGAACGGGGACCAAACACTGGCACCATCTGCACATCTCGGGAGGCTTAAGAACTTGGCACCCCGAAAGTCAGCTAAGTGGGATCCATCGCCCCAAAGGCTGGGCCAGGGGATCTCAAAAGGGAGCTAATTAGTCTCCGTCCTTTTGAACTAAAGAACTGGGACTGTTTGACAGCGATTGCGACAGATTCCTGTCCTTCGGGAGCCGGGCATGGGAACAGATGGGGCACGCGAGCCAGCAGATAAAAGAAACACCTACCCCAGGTCAGTGCTTGCTCTTTGTATGTGTACCAAAAGCCCAATTCTTCTGCAAATACCCGTTTCACAAAACATTGCAAACATTGCATTAGGAAACTCTGAGAAAAAAAAAAGAAAAAAAAAACCCCAAACAAACACAAAAATAATCTGGATGTAGATCTTGCACCTGCTGTGAAGTGACCCTGCCTGATGGGCGCTGGTCGAGGTGGGGAGGTGAGGTGCTGCTCGGTGGGGGGGGGAGCGGCGAGGGCGGGTGGGCAGGCGTCTCTCCTGCTTTGCCTCCTTGCTGGTAAAATTGCATCAGCCCCTGGACTGAACTGCCCGCAGCCTGCCTCCGCACGGCTCGCCGGAGAAAATTGTCCGTTCCTGCCTGCTAGCTGGCCTCCCCCCTCCATATCTGAAATGAACACTAATAAAGAGGAGGAAAAAAAGAAAAAAAAACCCAACTCATGAAAAGCCCACCGACTGGATTTGTATGAGATCCCAGCTTTTCTAGCGCTGAAGTTGCTGAGGGATTCAAAGTGTAGCTTGCTTGCGCTAACTCTCTGCCATAAAAATCAGCTCTGTGGGAAAAAAGCTTCCAAATTTGGGCTTTTAAAGGTAGACTCCAAAATCCCTTCGCAGTCAGCTAAAGACCCACCAAGTCAGGGCAGCTGGATCTGATGGACCCACCGCATGGCTGGGAACGGGGACAGTACCTGCATGGGGAGCAGAGCGTGATTCGGGGAGCTCCCTCGGTGCTGACCACCACCAAGACCCTGAGGTTTCCATCAGCTCCACCAGTCTGGTGGGAGATCTGCTCTGCCAAAAGTTTTTGGCATGGAGTGAGCAGAGAAGGAGTGGGTGTAGGCAATTCCCTCCCAGACCCACAGCCTTGGGTGCTCTGGACACAAAATTAGCAGTCCTTGGTGGGCTCCCTTGCATCCACCTCACTCTTCTCTCCTCTCATGTTTGTTTAGATGAAAATAAGAAGACTGCTGGTGTTGGATTCTTTTTCTCCCTCAAAGTGCCTGTGCTGATGGGCCTCGACTTACTTGCATCTTTTGGGCATGCCACTGGATTTGCAGCGTAAGCAGACCAGGAGGATGGGGAGAACTGAGGTCAGTTCATATCCAGGACACATTTCAGCCTGTATCTTCTCTTCCCTGCTTTATTCTTTTCTTCTTCCCCTGGAAATTCAACTGCTGCCCCCAAAGCTTTGTCGTAACATTATGCAGGACAAATAAATATAACCAAATTATACTTCGGGGACAAAAAAGAAAATAAAAAACCCTAACTAGTTTAAGAGAAGCAGCTTGGCAAACTTTTGATGGAGTTATGGCTTTCCTTGACAGTGTGCAACTGGTCTGGACAACCAGAGAGATCCCTTCAGCCCCTGTGTTTCCAGTGCCAAACACAGCATTGCTGCTGGTCCCAGGACACAGCAGGTGGGCGTGCTGGAAAGCCACCTGGTGTTTGGGGAGTGGGGAGTTGATACAGGTGTGATTCAGTTCTCCTTCTCCCCACCTTTTGCATGAATAAAGCAAGTCTCTGTCTCAGCATCCTCACGGGTGAAAGGGCTGGGGACGGGAGGCGACAGGGCAAGAAGAAGGGAGCAGAAAAACCAGGTGTGGGACTGAACAGAGAAGAAGTCACTCCTCCTCCCTGCCTAAGTCCTCTCCAGAAAGTTCTCTGGGACGACCAAAGGTCCCTGATACGATTGCTGCTACACTTCCTTCTGCTGACTAGCAAACTCTTTTCTGTGTTTTTGCCAGGCCACGTTTAGAGAGCTGGGGAGGGGCAGTGTATCTCTCCCAATATCCCGATCCAGCAGGATGATGGGGGAAGAAGGGAAATTGCCTCTGCTCGGTCCCTATTAACGCTTTCCCCCCAGTGTGCCTTTGGCTGCCTGTTTCTCCTAACTGGCACCTCCAGTTTTTAGTTATATATCACAGTTATCTATAAAATATTTCAATATCCTAGGCTGGGCTGCGTTTGTTGAATAAATGCTATTCACCCTAGAACACACAACGCTTGCTGATGCGTCACACAATTTTTGGTACAAGCAGTTTCAGTTTGGTCTTCCCTCACACTGCGTGGGTTTAAAACATGTAAAACGGAAGAGGAAGTACTTTAGGCTACGTGCATGTGTGCGTGTACAATCACGGTGTGAAATGAAGGATACTTTTAATAACACAGGGCATGATGTACTTCCATGAGGACCAGGCTACCAGCACCCTGCAAGGTGTGTGGGGTGGTCCGTAGAGCTCCAAGAGCCTTATCCCCCCACCGCGGAGGTGCTGGGGTGCAGGCAGGGGTGCTGCCAGCAGCTGGGCACAGGCTGGCACCGTCACTCTCCTCCAAGTGCCCTGGGGCAGAGCAACAGGCACGGTGGGCTGGAACCAAAGGTACCTGAGGAAACCAACCGTGCCCTGGAAGTGCCTGTTTGTTTATAAAAATTCAACGAAGACAACATCAGGCCCCTTCCAACTCACTCTGTCACATAGCGCGCTGTAGACATGTAAAGCTGCCGTGCCTGAGTGCAGACCTCCCTAACTCCTGCTGTCCCTTGCATGGCTGGTAGGAGTTTCTCCAAGGCTGGGGAGGCAGGCTCCTTGGCTGCAGCGGGCTCACCACCTGGGAATCCTCCTCTCTGCCTCTGCAGAATGTATTTCTTACTTGAACCAGCTTAACCAGGCTGGCTTCAGGTCTGTCAGGCTGCTCGCCCGCGCCTGGCCCCCGAGGTGCCTGTTGTGGGGAAGGGTGTCCACCTGCCTGACATCCAGCACGGCCCCCTGGCTGATGGCTGTCGGAAGGTCATAGGGATGGACGCTAATGCTGCTGGTTCCCAGCTCACTTGGAGACAGCTCTGTTTATGTCTTGATCTTTAATGGTCAATCGTTACACTTTAGATGCATCCTCCTGACTTGTATTTATCCCTTCTGGAAACAAGTTTAGCCTGAGACTGAGTGAGTAATGGTAAAAAAGGAAGAAAAACATTGAGAAACTGGGTTGAGCGTCTCTCATGGCCACATGTAGTAGTACATCTGTGCTATCAGACCTAGGGAATTTCTGAAGGTCCCACGTCCATATGCTGCTGTAGGGCCAGGGAGGAGGCCACTTGGAGACCTAGGGCAACTTTCCAGAGCACAAGTCCTTTTGGCAGGGGGATGGGGAAGGCACCATGTGCTCCCTTCAAAGCTCAGAGGCACTGAGCAGACCCACTATCGCTGATCAGTTGGGGGCAAAGCAGGGTGAGACTCAGGCCTCATTAGATTGGTGTTACTTTTATTCAGCTCATATATTTAGAGAGAGCAGAACTCTTGTGCAGCAGCCATCAGTGCCCAGCATAGGGCCTGACAAGACAGAACAAAGAAATGTTTACGATGAGGGTGGTGAAACACTGGAACATGTTGCCCAGAGAGCTGGTAGATGCGCCATCCCTGGAAACATTCCAGGTCAGGTTGGACGGGGCTCTGAGCAACCTGATCTAGTTGAAGATGTCCCTGCTTATTGCAGCAGGGGTGTTGGACTAGATGACCTCTAAAGGTCCCTTCCAACCCAAACCATTCTATGAGTCTAGGATTTTATGATTCTATGATTCTATGACTCAGCTTCCACTTGGGATTCCCCAGCCTCATCCTGGAAGACAGAGCTCCCTCCTCTGAGGAGCGAGCAAACCTCAATCCTGTGTGGTCCGTCCTCAGCTCCATAACACAACAGTGGCTCCAGGCAATGTGCAAAGCTGCTGAAAACATGCAAATGCCCATTTTTGTGCAGGGAAACAGAGGCTGCTGCTTCTTTTTTTGGAAGGAGCTGGACCGTTGCCTGGCAGATGTGCTGCTAGGAGCTTGAGCTGCTGCTGGAGTCTTGAAGGAGACATGTTCAGCTCTAGGACACATCTGAGTTCACAGCAAAGGGGAAAAACAATTGCTTGAGTAAAGATGAGCAGACACAAAACGTAGAAAAGAGCTATGGGTTCTATCATGGGACCATATGACAGAAAACATGGATGTGGGGATCACAGGAGAAATCATTATCTGGAAATTGATAATATGGCATGAAATAGTCCCATGAATTCAAAGTTCCAAACTATCCAGTCTTGAGCTTGATTTAATAATCACAGCTTAGCTGTGAAGTAGGAGGAGGGCTTTTTCTTTGCACTGTGAGTTCCAAAGGACTTTGGAAATGAGCTATGTTACATTTTCAAGCTTATCTGGTCTATAAAGAGTTTTTAAATGTTTGAAGATGATCACATAGGAAGGATTGGAGAAGAATGCTTGGCTTGTTTTAAGGAAAATGTTTAGTATAGCTATAAACGTGGGAGCTAAGAAGTTTGGCCACTTTCAAACTTTTCTCCTTGCTAAAAATAGCGTCTTTGGTATGCAAGCTTGGGCCACAGCTTAAGAATTGGATCTAACACCTGCAAGTGGTCTTAGTTGTTTTTCTCCTTTTTTATCTCTTTTTACTGTATTTTAATTTGCTCGTGAATTCTGACATACAGGCATAACTTTACTATGATGGGCCAAATATGTTCAATACCATATGTAATAAACCAGTATATAAAATATAGTGCCTCGATATTCTTATCTTTCATTTGGATTTTATTTGGCATTCTGATGGATTCAATGTATATCTGTACCTCCTTTCAGCCACTTTATTTTTTTAACTTTTTTTATTACGTAGACATGAAATTTTCTCTTTCAGTTAGAAGCAAAGGTCATTTCACAGGGCCAAGGTGGAGTTATTCTGCTATTTGTGAAAATGCCAGTCAGAAAACTCTTACATTTTGGGTTTTTAGTAAAAATGTGTTTTTTTCTTTACAAAAAAAATGATTTACAATTCTGTAAAATCTCTGAGACAAGAGTTAAAGTAAACCTATTTAAAAGCAAAGAGGAAAAAATAAGCTAAGTGATCAAAAGAAGGCTGAAATGTTCATAAACTCGCATATCTCCAGGGGTGGGTGCTTTAGCTGGCATACCAAGTGCCACAGAGGTTTCAATAAAAGCCTGAGATCTGGCTTTGTGCCTGCTAACAAATTAAAAAGGTGCAAAACCATGTTTTCAACCAGGGATAGTTTTGCCTTTAATTAAAATCAGCAAAAGAGGAAAACTGTGAACCTGGCCATGCAGATTATGAGCTGGGAACAGGATAATCAGCCTGGTTGATGAATTTCCCAGTGCTAGGGGTCTAGTTGCTCTTCTGCTCCTGATGCAGGGACAGAGAGTAAAGTCCTTGCAGAGGTTGCCTTGGTGGTGGACCAAATGTCCAAATGTCCCCATGCCCAGAGAAGCCCTCTGGAGAAGTTGCAGAAGGTGGGGGACTAGCTAGCTGACCCAAAATTGGGAGTGGGAGGTAAATCTGAAGATCTTTTTGCCTTGGAAACAGGGAAGATAGTCCTTTTAAAGAAAGACATCTGGTGCCGTACTTTTGTTCCCTTCCCGAGTCCAGCTTGGCCTCAGGGAAGCCAAATGGGCTCAGGGAGTCGGTGGGGCAAATGCGTTCCACGTGGGCAAGTCCTCTGCATGAGCTGTGCCCTGCTCAGGTGTCCCAAGCCCTCTGCATGTGGCTGTACAACTGTGGGGGATTGTCACCACCTCAGTGGAGTTACACATTGTGGGAAGGAAGCATTTAAACCCCTGCCTGCTGTAGGGACAGCTTTTTGGATGAATAACAATATAGACAGTGGGTTGGCAGTAATGTGTGAGGGCAGGCTGGAACTCAGAGGGAACTTTGCAGGAGTTTTCCAGAAAGGCTGTGTATGCTGCTGACAGGTTCCTGAGTTTTATTCATTAGCTGCATTTTTAATTGACTTGGGTTTAACCAGATTAACAGTGACTTCAAATCCTGTGAGCAAGGAGTGCGGAAACAACAACTACCAAAAAAGAAACAACAGCCTTTATTACATATTGATAAAAGACAAAGCTTTGCCGCTCACCTAAAACTAAGTGAGGCCGAAGGGTTGTTACCAGTGAGGTTACAAGTGGTGAAATTCAGCCGTGAAATGCTTCAGGGTTGGGACAAAGTCTCCTGCTAAAGTCAGCAATGTGGTGAAGTACAGGATTGTAACAGCCATTCTCCCTGCTCCCACAGTTTCCCCCTCAACAGGTTAAGGCAGGGGTGTGTTATGTGCCCTGGACAGGAGGGCTGGGACTTAGAACAAGTAGCTTTTATTCCCACTTCCCTGTTTAGTGTGCTCTTTCCGCCTGGACCATGTCAACAAACTTTTTCTTCACTTTTCAATCAATGGGCTTGACTCCATGGAGTGCTGTGATACTTAAAGTAGCTGGACAAAGTGGCTGAAATATGTTATCTACATGTAAAGTGCTCTTTTCTTTTTTTTTTTTTCCTAAGATAATAAAAGTGGCTGGGGAAACTGGGTGCCTGGAGCACTGAGAAATGATGACAAAATTAATTATGGCCATATGGAAAGCCAAATAGGACCAAACCCCACTTTATTACCACTGGGAGCACAGGTTTCCATGAGGGGGGATATGGGCGTTTCCAGAAATTCTCACTAGAAGTAAATGCTTTTACAGTGAAGCAAAATTTCTGGGTGAAAACAAGAAAGCAAAAATAAATCTCCATACCTCTGTTGAATATGAAGAAGGCTGAAGTGTGCTCTTGTGCGGAAGGCGAGCAGAAACCCGAGTACTATTTAGGTCAGGCTGTAAATCCACTGAAGCCAGAGGTTATTCACCGGAATTATGGGGCTAACAGCACAGATCCTGTTGTAAAATTGAACTTTAGCTTTTATTCATTTCTCCACAACTGTTCCGGGTACTAGACGTTTCTCAACGTCCTCTTAAGTATTTTGTCTTGGAATAGAAATCTGGAGATCATTTCCATTTAACCAAATATTTATCCTGAGACTTTTCAATGATTAATGTGGATTTAATCCCCTACCTATGTGACTGAACATGAAAATGCAACTACCTAAATAACTAATTATATCCTTGAAATCTAGTTCTCCTTTTCCCCTTTTTTCCTAACTATTTTAGGGACATCTTCCCAAAAGCAAAACTCTGCTATCTTGGCACTCCCTGCCAGTCCAGTTGCCTCTGCAAGCCAAGGAGGGCTCTGGCCCTTGGATGTGCACTGACCGAGAGCTGATCCCCCAACGTAAAATTACTCTTACGAATGAGTCACTGGGTAGCGAGCTCAGCGTGTTTATTTTCCCTGCCCTGCACGATAAGGGATGACGTGTACTGCAGATCTCGAAGCCTCTAATGCAATTTAAACCTGCTTGGAAGAAAGAACAGAGAATAATATCAAACTTCATTTCACCGCACTAAAGGGAGAAGGTGCCATCTGTTCTTTATATTGCCGTTAATGAATATGCAGAAGAGACGGACCCACTCGCCACCCGAGCGGCGGGCCGGGCAGTGCACTGCGCTGCCATAGGAGCAGCAGGAAGAGCAATTCCCAAAGGGACATTCTTGCAACCACCAGCGCATCAGGTACAGACACGTCCCTCCAGGGAGGGGAGTCACCGGCAGTCAGACCCCGCATTAGGACCTGCGTTTGCCTCAACGCCAGGAGACAGCTTTAAACTGGGAAGGGGTTGGGGATTAGGGGGGATGCCATTTATGCAGCCAGAGCCTCCCAGCAGGAACCAAAATGCTGCCAACATGGAGAGCAACTGGAGGAGGCTCAGCTACGGCCAAGCACTACGCACAAGGAATTGGTGCTAGAGAAAGAGCTCTTCCGCTCCTTGCGGGAAGCAGCACCTTCTTAATCATCTGCAGTTAACTCAGATTAGCTGTGAAAATGCATTGCAGAAGCTTCAGCATGTTATGTCAAAGGAAACAAAGGAGGTGCACATACATCTTTTTGCATGTGTAGGCAAGGGAGGAACGGTTGGCAAGTAATGTCGAGCTGCAGTAACACCTTTATGATTTTAGGAGCAAAGTCTGTGATAAGATCATGTGATAACGAGGGTTTGGACTGAGACCTTCTGGGAGAGATTAAAGGAAGGTGTAGAATTAATGCTTGACAAAGAACGAAAGCTTGTCAAGAAAGAGAGGTAAATCATGGAAGGAGGAGGACAGTGTCTTGACAGAAGGGACAAAGTAAAAAATCAAGATACTGCAGGTAAAGGCTTGACGCAAGGGGTCATGTGAAGTTCAAAGTCAAACCATAGCAAAAAATGGCATGTAAAGAGGCACAGCCTGCGACAGCCAGCATAAACTAACTCCCCAGTAGGTAAAGACCGTGCAAAAATATAACACATTATATTGCTGTGCAAAAGAATTTGCAAGAATCAGTGGACTATGCATAGCCCAGACAGAGAGAAAAAAGAGGATGCTCCTGCATCAAGCAAATCCTGCAGAGAAACAAAACCAGTGCAACCTGACAGGAATTGAACCAGCCATCTGAAGGAAGAGGAGCATCTGTGGATCCCAGGCTGGACAAAGACAAGAACAGTGCAGAAGAACTGTGGTGGGTGAAAAGATCTGATTTCTGACAACTGCAGACAGAAATGCTATTTGAGTTACAATGCTGTTGTGCCTCTGGTCCCATCAAAAGGATGCTTTACTGCCGGGCCAGAGCAATGAAGGAGGGATCAGAGGGGTATCCTCCAGGCGATATGGATGCTCTGAATCCAAGGAGGAGGTGGGAGAACTCATGCAGTGGGGCTTCACAGGGCCTCTTGGTAGACAGTGCTGACCAACAGGAGCTCATAGCATGAAGCACAGTCCTTGGTTCTGGGTATTTTCAGAACCAGAGTATAGCCCTTTTCCCTCCGCATATCAAACCCCAGACTCTGGCTTCAGAAAGAAGATTGTCTCCCAGGGTGACTGGGCAGTGTCTTCGTGCTGTAAACCAAATAAAAGGGAAGAGGGTCACCTCTGAGCAGCCCACTGTCACCCCTCACAGCGGCAGACCTCTCCTTTCCCTCCCTGTCTCACAGGCAGCTCTGTTATTCTCACTAGTACAACACGAGCAGTTTCCAATGATCAGAACATAAGGACTATTTTATCCCCAATAACAGCTTCCCACAGATTTTTTCTTTTTTTTTTTCAGACCATTTGTTTACTAAAATGGTTGCTCTAAAAATATATGGCTCCTTAATTTATTGGTCCACTAGAGAAAACTGCATCTTGTCTGAAAGGCTGTAATAAGGATCTAAGGCAAGGGACGAGCAAATAAATGATAATTAAGAATGTCAGAGAGGCATTCCCAGATCCCTCACCCTCTTCACATGTCAGTAATCCACAACAACCAAACAGAAGCAGGAAGTGGCTGTTGAAATCCCATGTGATGGTCTTGATAGCCAGCCACCCACAGCAGCTCTTCCCTGTCCTCCTGGACACAGGTAGGACTTCTTACCACAACAGTGCTCTCAACCTTTCTGGTGACGAACACTTAAAAAGTTAGAGTACCAGTGGACTCAACAGCACATGTTGGGGTTTTTTTAATAAGCTCTTCCTAGCTCCCTTGGTCACCGCTGCATGTTGGTTGAAGATGAAAAGTTCACGGTCTCTGAACAGTGGGGGCCCAGTTATGCCATGAGCCAAGGCAGCAAAGAACGGGGTCATCGCTGGCAAGAGAGGCCTGAGTTTGAGTACGTGGGCTGGGGGAGCACCGGTGAGTTTTCGGGCAAGGGTCCCACGCCTCCGTGCAGCACGTGCTCCATGTTAGGGCATGTCTACATGCAAAGGGAAAGGGATTTCCACTGGTGCTTTGGTACACATGGAAAACTCCTGCTTTCCTACCAGTTACTCTGTTGCCAAGGCCACAGTCTTCATAGGAACCGCATGTGTTGTTGAGGCTTTGTTAGGACCACATACCTCTTTTACACAAGGCTTTGCCCATAGACTTCTCTGCGGCGCATTACGTACCTCCAAGTGTCAATATTTGATGTTGACCGCTACAAACTTCAAAAAGTAACTCCAGAAATGATGTGTACATCCATAGCTGCAGGTCTGGGTGTCCCCATGTCCTGAGTGAGAGAAGGACCCTGCTCTGAGCTCTGCCCTTGTGCCTGGTGGGGAGCAGCGGTTGCTCACGGCAGGGAGTAGAGGGGAAGACCCTCTGGCTGAGGTGCCATGGAGGCCCCTCACAAAGACCCTCGAGCTCCTCTCAGAAGGAGGAAAAGTGCTAAAGGCAGGCTGGCAGGCTGGGGACAAGGCTTTTCTGAGGATTTCCGGTGGAGCTCTTGCCAGAGGCCAAGCCGAGACCCTGCTGGTCTAGGTACGTTGCAGGTAAAGAAGACTATCTTTCCACCATGGCTCGCTCCGACAGCACGGCTTCGTACAGCCCACCTCTGCATGTGCCCGTGCTGGGACAAGGGGCTCCCAGGCACCCACTGCCTCAACCTCCACTGAGGTTTGGGACACTTTCCCTGAACTCAGCCCTTCTGAGCCCTCAGGGTGATAAGGTCTCCGCTGAAGTCCCTTCATAAATCTCCATCTTTGAAGATTTTGAAGTGCCTTTGTCTTGAGCTGAAAATCCAGCAGTTACTTAATATTTGTAATCCGTTGAGGCCTAAGTGGTATTATACAGTGTATCAAACTATGCATATCGTTTTATATCAAATCTAATGTTGAGTTCACTCTAATGCTCCAAGTAATGTCAGCAACTTCACCTTCGTCTTGCTGGCATTGCGTGTTGCTGGTGAGGAAAAAATATTGGGGTTTAGTTGACACAGTTAAAACCTAAAAGAATTGGTCCTTCTCAAGCGTCACTGTTGTTGACCAGGATCGGAAACGTATGTGGGAATGGCACAGGCAGAGCCCACAGCACTGCTGGGGGCTGAAGCCCCTCTCAGTCACTCACTTCTGACGATCCATACCTACGGTACTGCTTTTTTCCAAACACAGAGGAAGATGTGATCTCTGCTCTTCAGGCACCCCAAACCATCACGGTGTGATTGGAACACTCAGAATCGCAGGATGGGAGCTAAATGCTAAGATTGTCGATGGAATTGCTAATGAGGACCTAAAGATGACATGGTGAATGATAGCAGATCAGTAATTGCTTTTTCCCTGTAGTGACTTAGCAATTAGAAATGGAAGAAGAAAATCAGGATGAAATTTGAGAGCTGTGCTGTCTAGAGTACCTGCTTCTGTTTATTTTTAACTCTTTCTTTTATACCACTAATCACTTCTACGGTGCTTTCCCTCCCTTGCTCTGTGCAGTGCTGCATTATATTTGCAATGCCCTGTCATTCGCATCATGTCTGCAAGCTGTCTTCTTCAGACATGAGCCTATTTAGACAAGTTGTCAGGCTGAATGGGAAAAATCTTAAATCAATGTATTTCAGCATGCAATCATATATAGGCTAATTTATCTGCTGCCCTGTTCAGCCTGCCAGTTTAAAATGAGGTCTTTCAGGCATGGTGCCTCTGAAAGTCTCCTGATTAACAGAGCAATTTTTATTGGTAGGGCGACAATGCGATTGTTTTATGGTAATTGTTATCATTTGGACCCGTGTATATGCAAATGGAGGAGATTAAAGTAAAGAAAATATAAAGATGATGAATATGCAGCACGTAGCCAAGATGGCAGAGGGATAGAAACGTTTGCCATACTGATGTTCTCCACCGCAGCCGGGGCGGAGAAGAGCTGGCTGCCTCTCCAGGCGCAGGGAGATCCCCGTCCCACAGCAGCAGCCAGTGGGGCATCTGCCTGCGGGTGACAAAACCAGTCCTGAGTTCCCCTTGCCCCGGCCCTCTGCCCCACCACTGATCCAGCTGGCTGCCTCTCCTCCCCTCCCCTGCAAAGGGCTTGGGGACAGAAAGCAGATAAACAGGCAAAAAGGATGAAACATTAACACAGACACATCAGTGCAAGCATGACTTCTGGAGATGGCCCCAACTGTCCTAAGGGTACATCCCCTTTCGGGGTGGGTTTAAATGTATTTTCAACTGTTCTTTTGCTGGCTTTCCTGTTAATTACTTCCTATCACTTTTACTTCTCTCACTTTTTAAGCGAAGTTTGGATTTGTGGAATGCATTGCCTCTACAGGCGTGGAGCTTTCTGGCCCTCATTGGCACGAAACCACACAGCAAGACTACCCCACTGGTGAATCTAATCCCTCAGCTGGGAAGAACTGCCTCTGTAAACAAAAAAATACCCAGTCTCTGTCCCTTCAACTTTGCTGCCGCTGAAATCAAAAGCAAAACCTCAGTGGCCTCCCCGCAGTGGGGGAGGTCTGGGCCCTCAGTGCTGCCTCTTTCTTGCTGAAACCACCACCAGCAGGTCAGGAGCATGCAGATGCTCACCAAGCCTAGATCTGCCCGCTAAGAGTTGGACTGAGATCAGCAACTCACTTTAGATAAAGCACCGAGCATGAGATCATACCCCTTTTTTTTCCCTTTTTTACGTTACATTATTGAGGCTTACAGGAAGGAGAACAGGACAGCAAATTTCATCTTTATTAAAAACATGTCAGGCTTTTTCTGCCTTGAAATATATTTTGGTATCCATCTGGGAGAGCGGGTCTGGCTGTTCCCTGAAGTCACAGCGGCACAGCCTGAGCCACTGCAGCCTCCCTTTTGCTCCATCTGCTGTAAATGAGGAGACCAGGCTCGCCCCGCTATTCTTCTTAATGTGCCACAGTCCTCAGATGTTTATTCGTGCCTTGCAAGCCTTAGCTACTCGTTCTCACGGCATCTCGGAGCTGCCAGTGGCTGCTGTTCGCCCACTCCGTCTCTTTCAGGAGAGCTGCTGGAGTACGGACTGAGTCTGCCTTGCCCAAAGTCCCTGAAGAAGGGTGATGGCTGGCAAGAAGCTGGGCACGGCGAGGGTCGCGCCTGAGCTTGTAATGCATCTGCGGATGGGACTGCTCACCGCTTTTGCAAATGACTGCAAGCCATTTTACAAGTTTGCTGACATTTGTGCCTGGGCAGATTAGGCCAGCAATGGTCCAGTGTCAGAGATGTTCTGTCTTCCACCAAGCATTGACTGACTGCTCAGGAGTCTGGTCTTGTCCTGGAGGTCATGAGGGGACATGGGAAGAGTGCACATATTCCTCAAAAGCTTAATTATTTCAGCTGCCCAAGCTGAGAGCCAGCGCTTACATAGCAGATGTTTGTCATGGGTGGGAAAAGCTGAACAGATTGAAGACACATTTCCATCTGCTTTTTTGTCCTGTTTCATTCCTCTTTTCATAGAATTACAGAATCATAGAATGGTTTGGGTCATCTAGTCCTGTGTTTTCAAAATATATATACAGTTATTTCCTTATAAGCCTCTGTTGTTCTACGCTATTGCAATTTTATTCACCATAACAGAGCCCTCATCCCTCCCTGTTTGGCTTTGCATTTTGTTCAACTGCTGGGTGGGTCGTGGACCCAACCATGGTCCCAGTCAAGGATATTCTCTTACTGCTCCCCTCCCTCGCACTCCAGCTGGCAGCACAGAGATTGAAAATCTCAAAGCGTCTCCACTAAGCGGAAAGGATGATATAGGTGCTTTGTCATTAGGGGCTACCTCTGATTCTCTTGTGCTTCCCATGATGCAGGACTTCCTTTGCAGGCCAGGCTCTTACCCCATGAAATGTGGTAACTTGCTGCAGTCCTGGTGAAACAGTGATCGCCACACTTGCTGTGCTCCGCACTGAAGGATCGCGTTGCTGCCTCCTGCCACCTGATGTGAGCTGCTCCTCTCTGCTGGGCAGCACCATCTGTGGGGAAAACCTATCCCAAACCTCCCAGTGCTCGCACAGTTGAGGTGTCTTCTCTAAATTATTCTGCCAAAACACATCTTTGTTCTACATTTTCACCACTTCCACTGCTTCTGGTAGTGTTTTCCCTGAGAAGTCATCATGACAAAGCCACAGGGTCATTCCGACATGCCCTTCTCTTTGAGGACCATTGGCCAAGCATCTTGTATACGGTACTTTCACTCATGAAGTATGTACGCTTGTAGACATGTTTCTGAGTTGTCCCTTCCCCATATCACTGGCAGGCCTCAGTGTTAGGGATGAGGTGACAATCCTGTTCAACTCCATCCCAGCAAGGAGCTAACTGCAGCTCACAGTCCAGAAAGACTGATTTTTTTAAAAGCTGAAAGCCAAATTGCTGGAACAAAACCCTACCATTTCAACTGGAAAATCTGTTCAGCTGGAGCTGGGCTGCAGAAGAGGATGACTATCTCATTTTGCATAAGACACCAGCAAGTAATCTGATGATTTTCTGTGACTAATACAATAGGTCATATCTGAATGGTCGATGGAGAGATGAGAGGTTTCATATTCTATTACCAAATCCCTGAGCCATCTGGTTCCTAATGACTTCTTTCAAAACAAAGGGAATAAAACTTCTGAATTGTGCAATGTATTCTGACATCCTCTCTTAGACAGAAGATGCCCATTGCTTCATATCAGCAAATGGGAGCAATGCCTCTATCAACTACAGCTTCCATGCGCCCCTTTCAGGTATTTCTGACCGTGCACTTAATGGCGAATATAACCTCCTTCTTGCTCAAGCTGGTATCGTCCATCACTGGGAACTGGAGGGGGAAAGTAGAGGGCAGCCTCTATTGTCACAGCGACCATTTGTTTCCAGTGGGGCAGTGGGGGCATGATGGCAGGAAGCGGGGGGGAAACCCGGCAGGAGCGTGGGGCTTGACAGGGTGCTGTGAGCTGTGCCACCTGTCCCAGCTGTGGTGACAGCAACAGGCTGTGCTGGGCTGAACACTGGGGGGGCTGGCCACATCCCCATCCCTGTCCCCTGCGGTGGCAGCTGCTGGCTGGGCTCTGCCACCAGAGCCAGGCACTTCTGTGTGACACATGTGAGCTGGAGCTGTAGGTGAGGAGCGAGAGCCTTTCCTATTTCACATCCTTTTTCTCTGCTTATCCTTGAACACCAGGAGCGTGCGCAGTGTCTCCTTTGCTCACAAGCCGGCTCCTGTCCCGGTTCAGCACATTTTGGGGAGGATGCCTCAGAAACACTCAGATGCTTACAGATGCTCACCTGCTCAAGGAGGGGTGCCCTGTGCCGGCCTGAATCCTGGGCTGGGTGAAATGCAAAGTGCAGGCAGAAAACTCAAAAATAAAATGTTTTAAAGGGGAAGCTGCTGCCTTTCTTTCCTGAGGCCAAGCCCCCGGCACAGCCCCGAGATGCCAGCGCAGCCCAGGGAGGCTGGTCCCACTGCTGCCTTCTGAATCACTGACCCTGAGCGCAGTGTTTATGGCGGTGACGGCCGCAGGGGCTCTCAGTGGCCTGAGCAAAAGCCTGTGGTCACCAAAGCCCACGCCATGCTCACCGAACCGATAAAATTACCCGAGCTGTTTCGCCTAAGTGATAGCTCAGTAACGTTTATTAGTTGCGGCTGCAATGCGAACCTGCCCCAGGGAAACCCAAGCCAGAAGTTTATCCATCAGCGCTTTCACTGTTGCAAAGCTTTTGATGACGTGGGGTTTGCCTGTTGTCTACCAAAGGCCCTGAGCCCCCTCCACCTGCTGCAGCCTCCGCTCCAGGTGGTCCTGGGCCACAGCAAGATGCAGGCAGAGGTGCTGACATGTTCTGCCTTTGATCCTGCATGTCCTTATAATTTAAGTTAAAAGCGTACACAAATGAAAGGCTGTGAAATGGATATATTTATTATTCCCTATTTATCACTTATATAGTTTAGCCAAGCATATCACAACATTGTTTGGGAGATGCTATCTGGGATTACATAGCCAATAAGTACGGCATATTATCAGCATACTATAGCACTATTATGTATAATCATATATGTTTATAGATACCCCATCACAGACCAGCGTGGTTCTTGGTTACATTTGTGATACGCTGCTTGTTGGGTCACATTCACAAATGATATGCTACCTCTAATTATGTACATTGATAGATGTATGCCTTATTTACTGCACACTATAGTATTTGCATCATCAATCAGAGTCATCCTGTTGATAGGCCAGCTGATGTTTATTTGCTTCATGTCTTTCGAATCTTTAAGCATCTGTCTTTTAAGTGGTGGGTGCCTTACAATGGATTCATCCAGTAGTTACACCTGACTTACACAACCGATTAACCCAGTCGGTGAAATCCTGGTTTGCCTAGGAGCTGCTGGCCAAGCATCCAGCTGTTTCCCAGGGACCAGCGTTTCACCACCTACGGCTCATCTTACACATCTACCCGATTCCGCTTATTTAGGAAGACCTCTGTTCTTTGATGGGTTCAAGGTCACTATAGATATGAACTCAGCCTTCACATGAAAGGCTGGATGAGGGGCTGTAACACCACCTAAATCTGTGCTGCCAGCTGCAGCTCCTCCGTATTGCTTGCTCAAGGGTAAGGATTCTTGGGTCTGCAAATAGCACTGGTCTGCTGTGCTCCTTTGCTCCTTTCCCTAATGTCTATTGAATCGCTTCTCTCTCTCTACTACATAATTTAGGTCTGGTTGCGTACAGAGTATTTTATTTATTTATGTATTCAAATTTTTAAAATGCATCTCTAGGCATCTTAGCAGTACACTGGGCGCCTACCACATAAATTAAAAATAACAGCATAAACTTAGACAAAGGACTATCCATAAATAACTCCTCCTCAATTCGCACTCCTAGCAATAGCCTTAGCTTGGAGCAGGGAAATAGATGGGCTTCACAGCCTGTTGGGAAGGTTAATAAATCTGGGCGCTGATGGACCAAAGGGGAAAATTAGTTTCAAAATTGAGGCACCCCCTCTCCATCCCCTTCGTGGAGATGCCTTGCCTTGAACTCTTCACCTACCCTGGTCCTCGGTGGCAGATCAGATCCTGCTGGCCAACTTAGGGCTAGAAACAGGGACTGTCAGGGATATCTCACACTGCTACCATGCTGCAAACTAGCTGACCACATTCTGATCACACGAATATCTTATTTTTAAATAACTTTTGTCCACAGCTTCAAAAGTGATTTAATTTAGCACTGTATTTAGGCATCCAGTCTGACACATTAGAGATAGCTGGATAGTCAGAAGATGGCTATTCACCCTTTTCTAAACATCAGGCACTTCATAGATGTTGGATTAAGCACCAAAATCAACCGTTAGTTTTGAAAAGGTAAGTCTGTGTGTGTGAGTGTACAGGGGAAAATATCCTCTTTAGAAGTAATTTGCTGAAAACACTTTTAGTATTTTGTTCCTGCCTATGGCAATTTATGAAACACAAATGAGATATTGTACCAGTAGTGATGCTGAAATAAATCACTCTAAAAACAGAACTGAAATTTTATTTCATTAATAAAGTAAATATAAAAGTGCTTTAGCACAGTTTCAAATTAGATTGGGGTTTGGTCAAGCTTGTTGTAAATCCAATGATTGTAAAGCAAATGGCTGGAGATGAACTCTCAGTTGAGGCTGTTGCAAACACAGCTAATGGGATGCTGTGCAGCGCAGAGCAATAAACAGAGAGAAGCAAAGGGCTGGATTTTGTGCCTGCAGTACAGGAATCAAGGCAGTGATACAGCATGCTCTGTCTGGGTTTGCTGTCCAGTTCTTAAAAGCATGCTGAGAAAATACAGAGGGGGACAGAACATAGCTCTAAAACTGACCCACGGCCCTGGAGCAAATGCTTTCCTCTGAGGAAGCAGGGGAGCAGAGGTTAAGCTCGACCCGGGGTCCTACAGCCTGCCCATAAATGATGCTGGAAGACCATCAAGGAGGGCCCACCACAGGAGGGAAAGGTGGAGAGAAGGTGGAGTCCTCTGCGCTGGCAAAGACCAAGTGGCGAGACACATGGTGGTGGCTCTACCTCCTCCAGAGCAGGGCTGACTCCAAGCTTGGGGTACCCTCACCAGTCGTCCCCCACCTGCATCCACCCAGGCATCACCGGGAACCGATTGTACAGATATGCCTGTGCAGAGAGAGGTTCTGGTACCATAGCGCTCGCTTATCCCTGAAGCCTTACAGCCCAAGCGCCACGCTCCCATCTGATTTCTGAAAACGCAGGACTTGATCCCGTCGGAGACTTGCAAACCTCTGTTCAGCAACAGGCTTTCCCTCCTCAATAGGTTTATTTTCAAGATGGTAGAGAGGGAGCTCCCTTGTTGTTATTAACCCACGCTGGGCACACTCGGGGGTTGATTCAGAGCTATGAAAGTTATTGGAAAGATGCTCGTTGATATGTAAAACCCCGCATCATAATGACCGATAAATAAGATCCGTTGCTGAAGAGGGAAGATTGAAACTACACTTGCAAGTAATGTCATAGCAGGGTAGACGCCGCAATCTGTGCAGCATCCCGGAACTGACATGTTTTCTATATGCTGTGCTATACCCTCCTCTTGCAGCACCTGCATGAATGTAAATGAGCATTATGCATGTTCATCAACTGAACAATAAGCCCTGTGGAATGAATGATTCATTATAAAATGGTTTCTTTTGGAAGAGAAAGAAGGTTTTGTCTAGTTTTCAGAAGTACCACAGGAGAACTCCATTTATTTATGCCTGCTTTTGTTTGACAGTAGTTTCTTTGTTCCTCTGCTCTTGTTTTTCTACTGCCAGTTAGCAGCAACACTTGGCAATGGCAGCCAGGGAAAGAAAGGAGAGGCAGAATCATTGTCAAGAAGAAAAAAGAAATGCGTGCCTAACAAAATAGAATTCTAGCTACATGTTTAAGCAAGCAAACTAAAGGCACAGACATTTGAGGTTTTTCCTCAAGTGTGTTTACATTTTATGGTCATTCGAGCCTGTCATTTCCCACTGCAGGTCTGATTTCTCCCTTCAGGCTGCCCCTAACTAATTACGTTACCTCTGGTCGAAAGAAGTCCATCCTAAAGACCCGGCTAATGTTTTGCTTTACAGCTGTGGTCTAGGAGGAGATGTGTTTTAATGGGCACAAGAAATTTGTATCTCTCAAGGCTTTACTGAATGCGCCAAGTAATCGGCAATGGCTGTTATCCACCCATACCAGTCTACAGGCTGCTTTTAGCCCATCACCTGCTCTGAAATCAACAAGCTGTCCCAGGAGGCCATCCCATGGAAGCTGACACAAGGACCTGATATCCCAGTGCGACTGCGAAGCCCCAGCGCTGGGAGCCCACCCTCACCAGTGCCCACCACCTCCCTGCCCCTGTCTCCAGCAGCTCGCTGCAGCCGGCCAGAGCATTTACCCGTGCAATGCAAACCTGCCCGGCTCCCGAAGAAGGCAGTTCCCTTTCCTGCTGGATACCAGACTTGAATGCACCTGCTCTTAGAATCATAGAATAGAATCACTTGGGTTGGAAGAGACATTCAAGATCATCGAGTCCAACCATAAACCTACACTGCCAAAACCACCCCTGAACCATGTCCCTCAGCACCACGTCCAGCCGTCTTTTAAATACCTCCAGGGATGGCGATTCCACCACCTCCCTGGGCAGCCTGTTCCAATGCTTGACAACCCTTTCGGTAAAGAAGTTTTTCCTAATATCCAACTCCTGTTGAGTTTTGGGATGAAGCTTCTCCAGACCTAACATAGTTTAGGGCTTCCCTGTAGCTACAAACAAGTGGGGTGTTTTGTAAGCTACAGGAAAGTCAGACTGGCTGGCTGAAGTTATTTGGGAGAGTTGGGACACCTCTGACTCCTGTAGTGCACCTGTAATTTCTGTACACTTCCTCGCCAGGTGCTCTGTCTGTAAAGTTTGTCCGCAAAGTGAATTCCAGATGAACTTCTTATTGATTTCCAACATATAGTGCATGTTCTGAATGTGGTCTCTGAGGACAATTCTACTAACATCAGAACTGTTTGTGTTAAAATACTATCTACCTGCCTTCAGTAAGCTACTTGTCCCATAAGACTTCATAAGCATTCAAATAGACAAGTTGTCTCTTCCCCGGGATTAATTTCAGTATTTAAATGCATTGTCCAAAAAGACACAGCCAGGCCTGAAGATTTTTAAACATAGGATAAGGAGCATGTTTCCATCTTCTGAGGTATTCTCCTTCTTATTTAACAAGGAACCTATGGAAAACAGGGGAGAAGTATCCCAAGGGAACATGAGAGGACACATCTGCCTGCTGATAAAATGAAAGGAAGGTGCTAAACATAAAAAAAAAAATAAATATGTGTGCTTTCTCGTCAAGGCTTCCCTCTGGAAGTTTGTAAAGGAGCTTGACTAACGAAAGAACAATTTTGTGGTATATGGAAGAGGTTGGAATGAGAATAGACACATGGAGGGAATCAGGAGCATGCCAGAGTCTGAAAATTTGCCATTCACTTTATAATTCAAGTCACAATAGGCATAAATAAAATGGGATGCCAAAAATCGATGTGAGTAAATAGTAAAGTATACTTTGGGGGAGATTGGAGAAGAAAGGTGTAATTGCTGCTGAGGAATGTTTAGAAATCACTGAGATAAGAGGCATTAGGACAATGGTATATGGGACTGGCTCATGGTGATTCAAATCAGAGGCTGACCCTAGCTCTTGCAACAGATTAAAGGATGGCTTAAACAAGCTCCTGGCTGGGATGGCTGAGATAAACCCGACCCTGCCTCATCACCAGAGGACAGAGCAGAGTCACCACTTTGCCCTTTCCCAGGTTGCTCTGCCTTTACAGCCCCTCCGGCACCCCTTGCAATTTGACAGTGAAAACAGCGGGTCCACCACACTCATTTTTATGCCTGTCCAATCCCACCGGCTTCAGTGTGGTGTTGCGCCAGCCCCACAACCAGGTATCTACAGAGCAGGCTGTTGGATGCTGCTTTTGGCCTGCGTCGAAAGGCCGCTTGAGCGATGTCCAAAATTACAGTCTGACCTCTCCCGGCTGTTTGACACAACGGTCAGGTTAGGGACGGGGGCTCTGGCAAGAGCCCGTGTTTACCACCCCCAGCGACAGCTCGGGACCGGGTACCGCAGCATCCCTGAAGGTCGGTGAAGTTCTCAGCCCCAGCGGCTGGTGAGGAAGAGCCACGGTTGTGCTCCTGCCGCAGAGCAGGGCTGAAGCACAGCGGGGCTCAACCCGCATCATTCCATAAGGAGGGCTGGCAGGGGCCATCAGCCAGCACGGTGCCCCTCAGCTGGGTGCTTTCCGTGCTTGTCGGGGGTATTTGGACCTCTCACTGGCAGAGAGGCAGAGCCTGTGGTTTCACTAAATCCTAAAGTAAGGTGGAAGCAGTTCCCAAACAGAGACGTCTGCTCCTAGTGCAACGGCTTGGGAGAAACCAAGAAGTACTGATGAGTTTGAACGATGCAAAGTAAAAGAGAGAAAGTGCATGAGGTGGGCTGGTAGGAGATGAAAAGCACTGACACATAAATCATGGCCCATCCACTGGTTTTATACGCCACACAGTAATAAATACTGCAGGAGTTAAAACAGGGCACCACGGTTGGGTATGAAAGCACAGAAAATAATCAAGGATATGAGAAAGACATATGTGAAGTGTAAAATGTCACCCCAGAGAAGGGAGGGAGGCATTACAGGGTAAGAGGGAGGCAGTGCACAAAGTAACACGCACGTGTGCACCCACAGAGACAAACACACAAAAGCAGAAATAAAGAATGAAATAAATATTGTGCAAGAGGTTAAGGTAAATAAGAAACTCTTTAGACACACAAGGGAAAAGCTCTCAGGAAGAGACTACAAATTTACTTGCAAGACATGGTGAGGATAATTTATTGATGTGAATTGACCACTGGTAAATTGAAAAAAAAAAAATTGCCTGTTTTCCTTAATACTCCCAAAGGAAGGTAGCAGGAGAGGCCAGGGCATATCCCGCACACTGTGGGAGGACAAAAAAACACTGAGAGAAACCAAGGAGAGCACGGCCTGACTCTCAGAGAGCTGAAGAAGTGGTAAATCTCTGGGGGGAGGTTGATGAAGTGCAGGAGGCCAGAGACATCCAGAAGGCAGGGTGACGGCAGGTGGGTGTGGAGGGGTGGGAGGATGGGGGAGCCTCTGCTGTGGATCCCATGGAGCCGGGACCATGAGAGCCACCCCCACTCCCTGCTCCACTCTGCTTGCAAACTGGTCTGCTCGATGCCTTCTCAGAAATTATAGAGGTGCTCACTTGTGGGAGGCCTGGCAAAGGTTAGGGAAGTTTCTGAAGTCCATGTTTGCCTTCAGGAATGCAAAATAAGCCAGTTTACAGCCAAGCAGAGAGGACAGAGTGATACTGGTAAAGTTACAAGCAGGCTGCAATCAATGTATGAAGCTGGGCAGTTTTGCCGAGATCCACCCTCAGATGTGCCATTGCTCCTGCTGCAGGGCTCACATATCACCAGATTCCATGAAACTAGACATTAAATGACTCTGATTTGATACCATAGCACAAAGCTTCAGCGGTGTCTGCAGTGTTCCCAGGACAGGATCCTGTCCTAAGCATCATCTTCGTCCACGTTGCCACCCCAGGTGCATGTTGAGGGCTGGAGGACCGGGGAAAAATATGCCTCTGTGCCAGTGGTGAGAGCATCTGTGGTGAGACCCACCAGCTCTGCCAACCAGTGGGAAAGCTTGGTTGCATCCACCAGGGCCAAGGGGCAGACCAGGACGGGAACAGCAAGAGTACTCCATCAAAAGGGGACGGGAAGCTGCTGGAAGGATGCTTGGGATGAAGGGAGGCAGATGAAAGTGCAGTGTGGTTCGATCTGGAATGACAATAACTTTCTTACAGACAAGTTTAAGAATTAATGGGATCCAATATTACGCAGCTTTTGTGACCGATTTGATGAGCTGGTTTATCAGGCTCGCTTAACCTTCCCCTCAAACCTGCGCTATCAGCCTGTCAGTGTCAGGGTGCTTTTTTTAGCCTCCCCTTTTATGTCTGTGTAAGCTCCAAGGGCAGATACTATATCCTGTAAAAGGGATTGTGTTCAGGAAACTGATAAATAACCAGTGCCAAACGGAGGCAGCAGCATCCCTCATTTGGTTTTGGAGGACTACTCCCAGCTGCAGCTCTGCGTTGGTGCCCAGAGCGCTAAAAGAAAAGCGCTGCTCATCTCTGCTCTGGATTTGCACGCTACCTCCTCAGGGAGCCCTGGTAACTGGCCAAGGACCATGTCCCAGTGCCTCTCCCTTCCCGACAGGTCCCTACTGGCAGCAGCACCAGCCGCACACAGCTCTGACGGGCACCGGCAGCAGCACATTTATTACAAAAATAGTGTACTGAGTTGCTATGGGAGAAAACAGTTGTACTGAAATAAAAGACTGCAGCACCTTTTCTACTTATTCTCTAGGTCACCTCCCAAGGTTTCCCTCTCATTTCATCCAGCTAAATAATATGTGTCCAGCTGCTCGCGTAACCTTTGGTGGTAGGAGGCAATCTGCAGAAAAAGCCCTGCTCCCACGTGCTGCTTCCGCCTGCCAGGATCCCCGCTTCTGGACAAGCCCTGCTCTTAAATGTGCATTTTCCCCCTGGAGGCCTATTTCCTCAGCAATCTCCTGTGATTCATAAACTTCGTCCAGGCATCAGTTTTCATGGCATGCTCTAAAGATTAATGGTGTCACAGTTTTGCTTTGGAAATGCTTGGTAGAGCCCTCTGCTTTGCAGACAGGAAACTTTCCGCTCCCTGGGGCTGGGAGCCTAAAGACCGGCCTTGCCTGTGGCCATCTCACGTCCTCACCACAAATGGGTGGCAAAGCAGCTTTTGAGCTGTGGCTCATGACCCTTCGCGCCCTGATGTGTTTCACAGAAGCACCCAAAGTGGTGACCTGGCCTCCCAGGGACACGGAGGGAGACAAGCCCAAGAGGTTTGTTCACCGCTCTGGGGACCACAGCCACAGGAGTGATAGGAAGGGAAGGCGTTAAAGCTCCCAGCTGTTACAGAGAGCCTTTCAAAGCCTTGAAAAGCTTCCTTTTTATTCCTCATTTTGTGATTTCTAATCTGACGTGGGTCCCCCCAGTCACTCAGCAACACTCTGCTCATCCTAGGGGAGCCCGTGGATCGGCGAACATCCACAAAGCTCTGACCAGGATAAACAATTGCGGGCATTTGACCTTCACCCTTGTGTTTGTGGGAAAGCTTTTTTCGGTGCAGTCTAAGGTGTGAACACAGTGCAGCTATACTGACAGAAGCCACACAGTAGATACTTCCATTTTGTAACAAAAATGCTTTTTTTTGTGTGGTTAAACTTGGGAAACAGATGAACAGCATACAAAAGTGGCAGTTACACCACAATAGTAGCGTCCACATGGAAGTCATCTCTGTTCCTGTGCTAGGGCATCTGGCAAAACTTTCCTGTGCAGGTAATGTCTAGGGTAGTCAGTTGTTTGGGATGGGGCCTGAGCTCATTTGAGATATTCAGACAGTTTTTATCAGACTCTCAGGAGAAGAAAAATAAACCATGAAGTAAAGAGATCCCAAATTTGAATAAGCTGTAAAAGTAAGTGCCTGCACCTGCTCCCCACAAGATACTGTCATTTTTCATTTTATTTCAAGTCTTCTATCACATTTTATGTTTTTGCTTTAAAAAGATCTCATTGGGGAAAAGGGTGTATTTTATGTCATATTTTCAGTTTTTCCTACCCTGTTCCACAAAGCACGGGGAAGGAGAAATACTGTGGCATCTCACCTGTCCCCACTGAAATAAGCCTAATCCGGTGGGCAGTGAGACGATGTGATTTCCCGTGGCACATCTGGGAACACGTGTGGTTTGCTCATGTGTCCAGCTGGGGCAGGCAGCAGCCATTTAGCAGCCCTGCTCTGCAGGTAACCAGGGCTCAGCCAAAGGCAGGTGCCCATTTGGTCCTGACCAGACGTGAATTTTGCTTGGTGCCCGAGGCACATCTTTCCCCCATGCTTCCCTGGGACATCCTGCATGTTTACCACTCTACTACTTTTTCATGGGACAGTGGTGCTGTACCCCCCCTGCTCTTGCCACAGGGATGCTGTGTAGCTCCTGGCTGCCCTGGATCCGGAGCATCTCCCCCTGTGCTAGGCTCCTGGTTCATGTACCCTGAGGACCTGAAGAAAAGTTGGCTTGGTAGGAACAGTGTAAGCACTCTGCTCTCTGTGCTCACCTCCTGCATGTCTGCACCGGGCAGATCTGTCTCACCCAATGGGCGATATCTGAGGTGGGCAGATTTGGCAGAGGACCTTCCAGAAATCCCCACCATCCCCAAGCATCAGCTGGGAATCAAGCGGGATATCCTAGGCCATCTCGAATGGCACTAGATAACTAGATTTAGGCACCCCCAATCCCACCCGGTGAGTCAGCAAAGCCCTTTCCCAGCAGATCCGCTCCCTGGTGACAGGGTGAGGCACGAGGGATGAAGCGTGCCAGCATGTCCCTTCTTGTCACTGCTACACATACCCTGAAGGTAGCAGCCACCGGAAATTCCCGCAGAGTATAGGAGAGAGGGAGAGCCTTTCAACAAGTTTATTTTTAACCATCCTGCAGAGCCCTGTTATTGCCTGGGAATACTACAGGCTTGTTTGGGGATGTTGCCATCTCAAATGGTTTCTTCAAAAGCAAAAAAAACACCAACCCAAATAACAGGCCCTTTTATATCTTTGTTTGCTTCTTGTTAGACTATGTTGGATGTCTTTCTAAGAACAGTTCATTTTTAATTCTGCATGGAGTTATGAAGACTGCCTGGGTTTTGTGGGGAAGATATGATAATGAAAGGGTCTGTCACCTCCAATAATATGGCACACGGGCTATGTGAGTGAGGAATACATACATTTAGAATGAAAGCTGACTTTCCTTGGTGTAGGTTGTCTTCCAGCCTCTGGGTGCTTTAAGCATGTTGCAGGGGGTTTTTTTGTCTAGTTTTCTTGCTTTGTGAAGCAAAAGTGAAGTGACTGAGCCCCAGAGCGTGTTCGCCCCAGAGCATGTTCGCCCCAGGGAACCAGTGGGCGGCTTTGACCACAATTACCCAGAAAACTGAGGGCCATTGCAGCTCTCCGTGCTACTGGTCTCCAGCGCCTGAACACTGGGTCAGCTGTTTAACCTGTGCTGGAGCTGAGTCCTGCAGAATGGACAGCTGGGAAAAACCTCTCGTGGGGGTAGCCTGATCTCGAGTGTTTGGCTTTTGTGCCTGAAATGCTCTGATGCACATCCTCTCCCAGCCCTGCGAAGGACGAGCGCAACTTTTATTTCACCCTTGAGCAAAAGAGATAAGGCACCAGTGACTTGTGTTTTATTAAAGCCAGGCCAACTGCTTTGGGCCTTCTTGTGACAGGAATTATCAATCTTAAATATATATAGTGGAACAGGCTGGTTTTGCCTAAGGCCTGAAGGATGAGCGAGGCATTGCACTGCTATGTGCCTTGTACAAACACCCATTCTTTGGTGCCTGTGTGTCTGGGGCAGGGACAAGCTTTCTGGCCTAAATGCTGCCCTTTCACCATGACCACTTCTCCCAGCGATGCTGAGGTGCACTGCACACACCAACGAAAAGCGGCATACAGCCCTAAATACACCATCACGATGAGAAGTGGGGGGCTCAGGACCTGTTGCAGTTTGTTTTATCATCAGTTCCCAGGGTATCCCTGCGTTCCCCTTGCTCAGGAAGCCCTCAGGAGCTTGCACCTACCCTGCAAGTACCCTGAGCATCCCTGGGTTTTCAGCAGGCACCTACCTGTGTGGCATGGGACGTCCTGGTACCCAGCATGGGCTTCCCTATTCCCCTCCAGTGAGTGGGGTGGGCAGGAGATGATGGGCTGTGGTTCAGGGATTCTATTTCAGCTCTGAACTTCAGATCAACGGGCCACAGTGCTACGTGGTGCCAGAGCCCGGCGGGGCCACGTCCTGCAAAGCCCTGATTCACTGGGAACTCACTCTTGCCAGCTCAGAGTCACTGGGAGCTCTTTGAAGGCCGTGGGCTGCCAGGCATCCTGTCAGCTCAGGTATTGTCTGTCCTCCTGTGGCCCTCACAAAGGCAGAGTAAAAGCAGAAAGGAGCATTTTGCTCTTTGGCTGCTTCATCAGAAATACCCACGCCTGCTGCCGGGCAGGTTGCTAATGGAGGGGAACGCTGCATGCGCGGACGGGAGGGGAAGCACTTCATTTTTCAGGGGATGCATCCTCAGCTGGACTGGGGTCTATGTTCTTTTGTTCATGATGTTCTACGGGCTCAGAGGAAGAAATGGTTTTTAGTATTTCCCCTCACGCGAATGTAGGATCTAATTCCTCCCTAAATCAAAAGCAGGATGAGAAGGCGAGAATCCAGTTTTGTCTCATCTCAGATCTCTGTCTCAGGAGGATACAGGTCTTTAAGATCATTGCGCCTCCGTAGCTTCCAGCTAAGAGAATGACATCCAGAACAAACACCAAAATTGGTTAAAAAGGATCACTTAGAGAATAAAAGGAGGTTGGGGACGATGTCCCATCCCGGATCAGATTAGTCTAATTGTGTCAGCCCTTTTCTCTCAGCACCAAGTTGCCACAGGGCAGTTTGTTTTGCTCTTCCTAATACACATGATGTGGTTTTTTGGACTCATTCTCCAGCCACCACTTGCCGTGCCCTGACGGCCGCTTTTCCCTCTCGTGCAGGGGCAGCTGCCAGCGGCTGCTTCCTCTGCACCGAGTGCCTCTGCAACCGGGGTAGCCGGAAGGGGCCCTGGCACTTCGTCCGTCGTGCTCCTTTTGATGGCTGCACAGCTCTTTCTGTATCTTAAAAGACAAGAGCAGAGAGGGCAGGCTGCAGCCCTAGCTCCTGGCCACCCCGATCTTTGCCAGGACAGTACTTTTTCCCACAGGACAGAGATCAGCGTCGCACCCTGAATTTCAGATGGTATTTTGCTGCCATGCTTCCTTTCTGGTGCTTGGGCTTTGTGTCCCAGCCGTCTGTTGGTGCAACTGTGAATTGTCCGGAAAAGCTTCAACAGAAATGGCTGATGATAGTCCCAGAATTTCACAACTGCTAAACAAATACAGGCTGCACATAAACGCCAATTCAGTGGGCTGCCAAGCCATTAGCTTTTGTTCACTTTGCTGTTTAGGAGGCACCTTTAATTTTTATTATTTTTTTTCTGTATTACAAAGCGAGAAATACTTAGCATTTATTTAATTAGCTTGGCTACAATACAGACATTCCATGATTACAAACCAAAGTCAGTAAAAGCCTAATGTGAATGGTACTTTTTGTACCATTGGAAATTAAAAATCAGTTGCACTATGATTAAATTGATTCCGGGTGGTTTCTTTTGAGTAATTATGTTCAAAAACTGTCTGCCAGTCCAATTTGCTATCAAATCTCACTTTATCGCTAGCATTCCACCTGCAGGTGCGTAGACAATATAAACCCAACGTCCTACAAAATTATCATCCTTTTGTAGGAATGAAATGCTGATTGTTTATTATCTGATTTAATTTCTGGTGGTTAAATCTGAGCAGTCTGATTTAGCAACACTTTAAATCAACCTTACAAATATTTGAATGCATTTATGCAACCATGTGCAAAACAGCAGGGAGCAAAGTCGGCTCTTCCACCCCTTAAAGCTGGGGGCCCGGTCCCCGTCCCCTAGGGCGGGGGATGTCCCCTTGGTAGGCTGGCGTGGGACCACACGTGAAAGGAGCTGTGGTCCATGTGATGTCTGGACGGAGTCAGGCAGCCTGGTCTGCTGGTCCATCGCTCTCAGCGGTGCCGTCCTGATGGTGAAGGACACCGTCAACACACGTCAGCCCCACGCAGCCTCTCCTCTCTGTGGGGCCACCAGCAAGAGGGGCTGGAACCAGGGTACCCCTGGGCTGAATTTGGGCCCGCGACCCAGTCTCGGATTTGCGCTAGTGCACCTGAAAGCAGGATTACACCCCTTGGACCATGCTGACAGCTGAGAGCGAAGCCTGAGGCTGACAGCAAGGCAGGAGGCTGGCTGCATGGGACACAGTACTGCTGCCCTGAGATTTCAGGGTTCTGCTCCCTTCTTGGGGATGCTGAAACCAGGTTGTCAGAGCGAGCTCATTTATTCGCTGCGGGGGTGAATTCAGCCGGGCACTCAAACAGCTCTAACATAGGGCTGTCTGCCTTTATTCATCAGAGACGTTGGAAGGAGTCAATATCGCCCACAAGCTTTGGGTCACCTGTTCTCCAAGCCACGAGGTGCCATCCCTGTTTGCAGGCAGGTGGAGGCAGCTCCTGTGGCGGCGGATGGGAGCTGTGCCAGCTGATGGAGCCAGGATGGGCACCCCCACCCTGCACAGCTCTCCAGCCTGGACATTTCTGAGCTTTGCTTGTGGCAATTCTCACTGTCAAAGAGAACCGAGTGCAGGCTGGGACGGCTCTGGTGTTATTTTTGTACAGCCACCATTGTTCTGGATGTCTTGCTTCCTCTCCATGCAGCACACCGTAGCTGGTAGTGATGCTGTTGACAAAGAGGTGACTCATTTCCACTGCCGAATCTCTCTCGCACAATGCATCTATATCCTGTTTAATTTCACACCTATCCTGTTTGCTTAGTTACATAGCATTACTGTTCTACTTGGTGAGGTTTAGATTATATTATAAGGAGTGAATTTTATATTATATTATACTATATGCTAATTGCTCATTTAATTTTAACTTGCTAGTATGTTTATACTGCAAACAGTTAAGAAAATGACTTCTGAGTGTTTTAACTAGATGTGTAATTTGAGGATACAAATTTAATATGCTATACAAAGTCTTCTGGGGCAAAATTGCTGTGCCCTTACTCAGTTAGGTAAATGGGAGTTTACTTGAGTGAAGAAGCATTCGTAACCCAGAGAGTATTTTGGGACCACTGTTTAATTACAATAATTACTACTCATAAGTCACAAACTCGGATGTTGCGCATCACCAGCTCTGTTCGTGGCCTTGCTGCAGATGGGCAGTGGGATGTTGAGCAAGGAGCACGCAACCCGAGCCGTGAATCACTCACTCACCACTGCGAGGAGTTACTCATGCTGCTCATTTTGCCACAGGAGTAATGGGAAGATGAACACCCCTATTTTCACCAAATACTCAGGAGTTCCTCAGGTGGAAGCAAGGATGCTATCTGAGTGGAAGCCACACATTACTTCATTACATTGCTTTTTTTTTTTTTTTTGGCTTGGGCTAATGTGTTGCACGTAGCAGAGGCTTGACATTGCAGCGGTGGAGCTTTGTGCATCTCCCTGCCAGCACCCCACTCAACCTACCTGCTGAACATCCCTCCACGAGCCAGAATCCTCCCAGGTACACTCTCCTTATCTTCTCAGCCCTCTGCTCCTCTTGACCTCACTGTGCTAGCGGCTTTAAATTACTCCTACACTTAGTACAATTTAATGGAAAAGCTGAGGGAAAGGACGGGGATGGGGGAAGATCAGGGGAAAACGCTTAGATGGTACTGCAGATCTTGTCAGCTGGCGAGAGGCCCCATGGCAGGCTGGGTGGACAGTTTCCAGCTTTCCCTGCTGTGTCTGCCCTATATAGACTAAAAAGTTCCTCTCCTTCTGTCTCTGTTTCTGTGGTGGATTTTAGTATTGCAAATACGGATCGGATGAATTACAATGAAAGAGACTGTTCAGAGCACCTGGAGGTTTGGTAGGTAATATAATTTGGCTTGCTGTGAACACTTGTACTTGAAATTTCCAATTTCAGTGTGGAATTAAATTTTGACCTCATCAGCATACCTGACTTAGCACTACTGGCAAGTTTGCTAACCCTTTATTTAATGTTCTGATCTACTGTTTGTTTCAACTTTAGCAAAAACCTTCCTTTTCTTCAGTAAAGTGTAGCAGCCAAGCTAAACAAATATCAGAAAATCCTTTTAACTGTGTCCACCTCTTTTGTTTGAATGCCCGGAGCTTCCCACCCCGTCACAGCACTGATCCTGCGCTGGAGCCTTGCAGCAAAGGTACCTCATTTCTGCTGATCCTGGGGTTCAGGAGCCTTGAGAGCCCTGCTGTTCCCAGGTGTAGAGGAGTTTGACTTTCCCATTTCCATTTACTCCCATGTAAATAGAAGAGGAGCATTTTAGCAGCTTAAAAACACACTTGGCTCCGGACTGACGGTTTCCCTGCTTTCCCCCCGGATGCCGTACAGCAGCGGGTCCTGCTTTTCCAGGTGCAGGGCTGCTGGGAGAACCAAGCCCCTGGATGCCATAACACTTTGTCGACCTCTCAGGGTGCAGAACCTGGCTCAGCTGCCCCCAAGCCAGGCAGCCTGATGATGGAGCTGGAGCTGCCTCCCGACTGGGGCTGCACAGCAGTGGAAGCAGGTTTTTAGGATAGTGCCCACTCTGCCTCCCCTTTTTCCCCTCAGTGCCTTGGCAGGGCAGGCTTCGGGATGGCTTGGGAGCAACCACATGTACGGGGCAGAAAGGAAATCCCTGCTGGGTCCCTTGACTCCTTCACCCAAGGCATCTGCTGGAGCTCATTCCCTGCTGAGCAGGCTGGAAAGCACTCTGGGAAGCCAGGGCAAGTTCAGGGGAATGTTGGAAAGGATGTACAATGCAATGTCTGCTCTAGGTGAACCTGCTTTGGCAAGCGGGTTGGACTAGATGGCCTCCAAACGTCCCTTCCAACCCCTACCATTCTGTGGTTCTGTGATTCCACGTCCAAACTGAGACAAGATGCCGTGAAAGGGGCCATCAGGAGACACAGACACCCAGCCACTGGGACACGTTGCTGTCTGCATGGCTTGGCTATGACCAGAAGGCAGGTGTCCTGGAAGTGAGCTTTCCACAGCACTTTGAAGGCGGACAAAATCTGCCCAAAGACCCACACTGAAACAAGAGTTTCTATACTCATAAATTGGAGGAGGGCCTGGAAATGGCGATGTAACCAAGGACAGGGCTGGCTGTGTTTGGCAGCAGCTACAGCAGCTCCCACCAGTACCTGTGACCCCAGGTGCTGCCTGGCAGGTGAGGCAAATGTCTGCTGCCTCCACAGAGGCTGGGTCCTGCCCGCAAACAGACGTCATGCCTTGTTCCACTGGTCTTCAGGCAGCTGCCCGTTTCCCTCCTCATTCCTGCTCTGCTGACCTTCTGGCTCATGGCCTCCGGACCTGGGGCTGTGTCCACAGTCATCCCTGCAGCACAGGGACTCCTAAGTCAAGTGCAAAGTCAGGGGCTAAGCAGAGATTAGGGATCAGGTATTTTAGTCGGTGGACATCCTAAGAACTTGATCCGAATAGCTTGGCTTAAAATAAATAACCCATTTCGAATCAGGTTTTTCTTGTGACAGGCAGACCTCCACGAACATAGGAGAGGGATGAGACAAGGCTCTGGAGCAAATCCTCCACAGAGTCATGCATAGCAGTAATACCACACTGAGCAACACGAACTCACTAATACTCATGTTTCTCAGTTTAAGCAACATGTCCTGGTTTCCCACCTATGTAACATGTAAGTAGCCACGCTTCCCTGACAGCTTGGGTTCCTGGGGGACTGTTTCCATAAGGCCAGTCCAGGAGAAAAAAACTCAAGGGAGTAAATGGATTTTTTTCCCAGTGGTTTCATTGGCTTTCAAATCAGGCCTAAAACGTTGCTGATGCTAAAAGTATACACACTTTTGGCTGCACACAATCAGCCATACCCTTTAATAACTTGATCCGATCCCTTTGCAGAACCCACAGTAATACCAGGATTGGGGTGACGCTGGGTGACGATGAGCCATCCTAGTTACACTTCAGTGGTTCAAGAAGTCAAACTTCTACCACTCCCGCCTAAGAAAAACAGGTCCCTTTTAACTCCAGTAACCAAATCCCGCTCCCCCTTAAGCTGCCAGGTGCTTTCTCCCATGGGATCTTACCTTCCGTGGTCTGTGCCCTGCTGAGCGTGCCTGCATTACCTGCACTTGCAGCGCAGCTATTAAGTTTGCCTTCTTCCCTGCCATCGCACTGTCTCATGAGCTGCAGGAATCTGAAAGGGTCTGGAAAACACGCTGGCCCTGCAGTGGCCAGTGGCAGGCCATCTGCAGCCCTTGGAAGCCTCTGGTTTTGCCAGGCCTCAGGGTGGCACACAACAGAGTTGGCTGTCGTGTGTCGTTGCGGTGAAGAGGATCCAAGGAAGAGCCTCCCCCGTGGGCAGCCAGCGGTGCCAGCGCAGATGGCTGGCGATGCCGGGGCCTCGCTGCAGGGACAGCCCGGAGGACGAAGACCGCAAGCTGTCTCTCCTACATTCGCAACGTGGCAAAGGGGCTTCTGAAGGCACCTTCTGCTTGCGACGGTTTTGCAGGTATCTGTTGCAATCCTGCCAAAGCAAAGCCTCCCCATGCGCGCAGTTTCTGCACTTTGCCCCCGGTCCTGTCGTCCTCCCACTCTCCCAGTGCCGACATTCACTTCTTCCCCATGCGCTCTGGGAGGTGAGAGCTTAATCGCAGCGTGCTCACCTTTGGCTAGAGATTTTTAGAGTCAACTTCCGAACAACCTCTTGTTCAACCAGGTGACTGCTGAAGGCAGTTACTCTTACCGAGCAACCCCTGGTTTTTCCTCCCCCAAACCCCGGGATGCATCTTTTACAGCAAGCCCCTTGTTTCCTCTCCACACAGCATGCCAGCGCTTCCGGACGGATCTGAGTGTGGCCAGGCTGGGCTGTGGGAAACCTGTGCCACTCTTGCTGGAGCCCAGCTGTCCATAGGCGGGCAGTTTGCAGCATGACACCACCAGCACGTCGCAGGCATGAGGGATGACACAGCAGGAGAGTGGGTCATTTGGATGCCAGTTGGGGGGAGGAAGGGGGGGAAAGGGAAAAGAGAAAGAAGGAAGAAGGCAGTGGTGGCCTTGCTGGGTTAGAGCAGGGTCTCTGGTTTTGGGACACAGTGAAACATGCAGATTAAAACACTGCCTTGGTCCCAGCCAAATCCTTCTCTCTCATAGCATCTTCATTGCCTCCAGGTAGCGGGAGTCCTGTACTCATTTCTCACCTGAATTCCCCTGCCCTGGTGTTCCACCAGCTCCTCTCCCTTCTGGCACCAGGAGGGGGTCTCCCCAGCGCTCCCCGCCTCCAGGCACCGTGCCTGGGCAGTTGTGGAATGAGACATTAGAGCAGCTCTAACCCCATTTGCCCTACTAATCCCTCTGGGGCAGGAAAACACTATTTAACAGAAGGATGCAGCAGGTTCGAAGAGACCACAGTGGTAGGAGCAGCACTGGGGTTGGCAGGGACATGGAAGCGTTTATCAGAGGCACAGAGGGAAGCAGCCCCAGACCCCTGATCCCCAGGTGTTCCACCGGCTGTAGGTTTCTGGGGTTCCTGAGGACATCCCAGGCCCACCTGAAGTCCACAGATTTGAATCCGAGGTCTCCAATGCTGCAGCCAAGTTAGTGGTGGTGCACAGTGTCCACACCTCATCACAACCACCATGCACAAAAAGGCTGGAGCCTCTGTTTCCACTCAGAGGGTTTCTTTCTTCTTCACAGATTTATTGAAACAAGCAGGGTCTCCTGGCATCCCTCAGGATTTCTAGGAAAGGTATTTAAAAAGAAAAACCCTCGGATCTGGAGGTTTCCATCAAAATAATGGCGCCTATGATGACAGGCAAAGTATAAACGCTTAGGCAGACAAAGATAAGCATTGGTGCTGTGGCTGCCTATTTAAATCAGATCTCCACAAATGCCGGTCTGGACAGGAGAGACCCAAAGCCTTTCTTGCTTGTTACGTGAGCCTAAGCAGAAGACCTTTATTTGAAGCTTTTTTTCTGCTTTCATATGTCACAGCAGCAGAATTCTCCAGCAGTGGAGGGCAGCTTTTCTCTAATTTTAGATCTTTCTCTCGAAAGATGGCAGCTGACAACGGAGACAGGCCTCTGAAAAGGACGGATTTGAAGGCATGCCTTTTTACTAAAGACGTACAAGCTGTGCAGCGCGGTGGTTCTTGTGAGATCAAACCGAGTGGATTTCGGATTCAAATCCCACCCTACTTTGAGGTCAGACTCCAGGCAATGTGTCCCAAGCTGCTCGCCAACGGAAAGGCAGGCGGTGTTTTTTTAGAAAAAAAAATACAAATAGTGAGAGCTGAGGAGGAGGAGCAGGAGCAGAGATAAATGATTTACACACAGCTAACCCGCTGAGGAAGTCAAACAGATGCTTTATTGTCTCCGAGGGCTCTTGGCTGGATGTATCCATTTCTAAACAAAGCTTGTCGTATCCCAGTGAATTGTTTCAGGCAATGAATTGTCCTGCAAGGTTCAAGGCAAAGCTTCTCCCTTTCCCTCCTGAACGGCTCATTGCACCTGAGAAAAGTCAGAACCAACCCACTGCATGGGCAGAGAGGTAGGAAAAAGCCCCACCAGGTAATCTGCAATCCTTCATTTTTGTGTCCACAATGTGGACTTCAAACAGCAAGCTTAGGAGACACCTCAACAAGCCGCTTTACAGCATCTGTTAAAGTTAAGACTGTTCAGTGAAAAACTTGGTGTATAAACAGAGCATTTTGACTGGGTAGCTTCATGGCTTGTAATATTACGCTATTTAGAGCAAATCTGCTGCAAGTACAGAGTTAAAGCAGGCAAGCAGAAGCCACCAGCTGAGTTACTCATGGGTGGTGAGTTCACCTTTTTTGCCTTTTTGATGGAGCTACTCCCTTATCACAGATGTGTCACTTTTCAGGTCTTCCCTTGGGGCAAGTGACGGCATTCTCTCCAGGGCCCTTCTTTTGTCATTAGAAGGCAATGGAAAGCATCCCTCTATGTATCTGCCTAATCGCACTCTGGCCATTGCTGTGATGCCCAGATAACAGGTATGAAAATTAGCAGTTGTCTAGCAAGCCACAGCTTTCCTTCCAAATGACTTCCGATAGGGATTGATCAATCTGTATGGCACAGAAGGCTGCCCTGACAGACAGGCAGCAGCCTGGAGGCCAACCTTCCAGCTCCCATATAGGTTTGCATTCACTTCAAGGTAATTTTTAAAAGGAATTTTGTATTGGACTTTGTTCAGGTGTGCATTCATTGCAGATCAAGGCAGTGTGGAGTTATGAACTTTTAAGGGATGTTGTTAGGCTGAAAATAATCTTGGCCAGTTTCCCTTTTGCTAATCAGTTGCTGACAGTTGCGGGAGCTGAGTGGGAAATGGCAGTCTCCGGTTTGCACTCCTTTTGCACAGGAGATGGAGATAGGGCAGAGCCAACACAGAGCTTCCTTGGGAAGCCTGATGCAGGGAAACACCCCGTGGTGGGGTACAGAACTGTGAACCTTAAGCATATTCTTTCTGGAGTGCTGAGCAATTCCTTCCCTAACTTAACAGAGTGAATTTTAAATATCTAGTTTCGCTTTCAGATGCATATTATTAGTCTTTTTTTCCCCTTCCAGTTTGAATTGTAAAAACAAAACAAAACAAAACAAAACAAAACAAAAAAACACCCAAAACCTAGGCTTCCCTCTGTAGCCAGACCCCCAGTTAGTTTTCCTTTACAGTCTGATGCGCAAGGCACTACTGCAGATTTGCAAACGCTGCTGGACAATGTTCATTTACATTAGAACATGCTGTTTGCAACTTATTTTCTTAAGCCCCCTCTCTTTCTCTATTACTTTTACACTGTGACATAAAATAGTGCAAAAATGATACATACAGTGATTTTAACAGCAAACTAAGTAAGGGGCTCTGTAGAAGATGCCATCACTGACTTAGACCATTTTGTTTAGCCCAGAAGAAGAGGGGGAACATTTCCTTTAAGAAAAAATCATTCTCCCAAGAACAGCGGGTGGGGAGGTGGAGGCTGGTGGGCAGTTGATGCCTGAGGAGTGCCTAATCTTGGGGGCACTTACCTACAGGCAGCTGCTTTTCCTTAGCAGGGTGGGGAGCGACGTGTGCTACTCTGCCACCCAAAGAGGAAAAGGAAGAGTCTTATCCTATGAAGGGGAATTTTTCCAGTGGCTTACTCTCCCCTGCCAAAAAATAGCCAGTATCTGTCATCACCTTCTTCCTCTCCTTAGACCCTGAGTGCCTTGCAGTGCCAGCCTGTCTTTAAAATAGCTCGGGGAGCATGTCTCCAAACACATCTTGGCAAAAGAAGGAAAGGGAAAAGTGTGGTGCAACCAGTCATGGCAAAAACTGTTGTTTTCTACAGGGAGCAAAATGAAGAAAAGATCTTCAGGTGGAAAAAAATGCAAATGCAAATCCAAAAAAAAAAAAAAAAGAAAGAAAAAAGCACAAGCTATGCATCATACAAATCTTCCACTTGTCTGTGCGCGCAGGTCTCCTGTGATGAGACCATACGTGGAGGAGAGGCTGTTAATATTGTTCAGATAAACATGACATTCCCCTCCTCTGCTTCTGCTGAGAAAAACACCCCGAGGTGGTGAAGGTGGCTTTTCCAAGAGCACAACCCTTTCCAGTACCGGTGAGGGGACGCCTAGGTGACCTGACCACCCATTTCCCCTCTGCCCATCTGACCTCACCCATCATGAGGTGCTCTCAGGTGTGCCATGTCCCCTCCTGGCCCCGTGGTCCACAGCGGGGTCATATCCTGCTCCACACCCCTGGAATAGCTCCAGAGCGAGGGGTCGCTGCCTGCTGCCAGAGCTGCTGCTTGTGAGGTTTGCATCTCCATCGGTCGCCAGTGCCACCGGCTGGGGACTGACACTGCTCTGCAGTCTCCTTAGCACCAAGCACATTACCAGCGCTCACAAATCATCCTCACAATAATTAGCAGCAATTAGTGACTTAATGGAGAGCCTTTGGGGATTCCTAAGTGCGCCTCGTGAGCGTGGGTTTTTTAGGATGGTGGAAGTTGAGAAACCCTTCAGGAATGCTGGTGGCACCTGGCTGTCCCTTATCTCTGCGCCTGCCCGGATGGGTTTGTTTGTGAGCACCCTTCCTGGCCATCGCCCTGCCACCCATTGGGGAGAATGCCGCCCAGCTGCGTGTGGTAGCATTCCCGGCCAACTCCGGAGCAGCCACGGTGGACCTCCAGCCATAGCCCCCACCTCAACCCCCAGCCCTTCTCCCGGCCATGAAACCCATGCACCAGCCCTTGCGTGGGCACAGGGGGAAACTCCAAAAGGTGGGGGGCAAGCTCAGCTGCTTAGCTTGCTCAACAAGGGGGAAAACGCAGCAGGAACCAGTTTAAAATCAGATTAATTTCCTTTGCCCCAGTTGGTCCTTGACACTGCCAAGGCTCAGGCTCCTGGGTGGCGCTGGGCAGTCACACGGGGCTTGCTTGTTGAGGGCGCAAGGCATGAACTCCTCCGCCAAAAAAACTCGCCTAATTAAATTTCTCATTCTGAAAACAAATAAGGGTTCTCAGAGGAGACAACGGAGTCTCCCTGAGGTTGTTACTGTTGGGCAGATTTTTGCAAGTCATTAGCAACCTCGGGAAATTGTTAATCAAATGGCTGAAAATGCAGCTTTCCAGTTTTCCAGTAAACTGAGCGTAGTAAGCCGCTGTGGCATAAGCATCTTCATAATGATGTTTCTGAGTTAACAGGAGGGACCTGGGGTGTTTTAATTGCCTTAGTTTCTAAATAAATGTAAAGAGATTTGTACACGTCCTGGATGCAAACGACCCCTTGCAGAAAGGCTGTTTGCCTTTCCTTGTGGCTTTTTGCCTCTGAAAGAAGGAAAAAAATCCCATTAACGCTGGGCTGTGAGCGGGTACTAGCATGTGCCCAAAACTATAATTAACGAGGACACTTACCACTTCTTGTTTTGAGCGGCACCTTTTTATCTGTGAACCTCTCTCAGCTGTTTGGTTACTCACCCGCTAACGCAGGTTGTTAAGCACTCTTCGGTCTAGCTGAATTTTTGCAAGATTTTTGTGCTGTTTCACGGGCAAACAACAAGTGACATGAAGACACATCAACAGAAATAGCAAACTGCACAATTACAACAGCTCTCTCTATATATATGGTTCTCAGGTCAGTATGTAAATTGCTGTTTTTAGAAATTACACATTTTTCCCTTTCATGTGGGATCTCATCTTTCTGTAACTACAGGCATTCTGCTATATAATTGGGTCTACTACAGCATGACAAGTTATTTCGTAACATGTTGCCAGCAGTTTCAGTTGCACAAATCGATCCAGACTTTGGAAATTTAAAATCATATTTTTACTTTTATTGCCTAGTTTAGTTTCTACCTGTTCTCTGCAGGTATACAGGGAACATTAGTCTCAACTATGTCATTCCAGTCCAAATTCCAGATCACTATTTGCTTGGGGTAATTTTAATTGAGCTGGCTGAAGGTGAAACTCACTCCATTGAATAATAATACCTGCCCTTTTAGAAGAATGACAGAGATGAAAATAGCATTAATTCAGAGATCCAGTCCTGTGGTCTAGCCACTGGGCACACATCCTCCAAATTAGATAGGACAGAATGGGAACTCCTTTGAAATTACCAGGCAGCCAATTGGAAATAAATGCAAAGGAATGCTTTTCCATACCATACGTGATTGAACCGGGGAACTCACTGACACCAGATAATGTAGAGGCCCCCTGTACAAACAGGTTTCAACAGGACTTAGCCAGAGCTGGGAAGATGGAGGGCGCAGAAGTTCAGCTGCAAGCTCCAGCTCAGACAGTCCTTCAAATTTTACATCTGCCAGAAGCTGAGAAGGTGGCAATGAGACGGATCGTCTTCCGTTTGCCGTGTTTCTCTTACTCCTTCCCTCCTCATTCATCCCAGGCTGCTTTTGGGAATACACTACCAGGCTGATCCAGAAACTTTGGTCCAACCCTGTATACCACTCTCAATTTCTGTGTTGCAATATGGTGCAGGTCAAACCGCGTGGTCCCCGGGCACAGCAGATCGCATACATAAATGTGTCAGTCCAGAGATGCTGTGTGCGCCCCTGCTCCTGAGACAAGACCGTTCCACACATCTCTCCTTTTCTAAGTACCGCGGTTTGCAGGCAGAAACCCATATTTTACTGGAAGAGCTATAGGCAAGCCAGCGCATTCAACCCAGAGCTGGCTTTGCAGTGCCTTAGGGACGCTCCAGAGGAATTCAAGGCAGATCGCATTTTTTGTGTGTGTGCTTGTTATCTTATCTTTGAAGTCCCTTGGGAGGCCATGATGTGCCTTCAACTGACATGAACGCAGTCTGACTGCAAATCTTTGTTTGAGGAAGCGATTGTGTGACTTTTTAGCTCCCACATAACAGGTAGATGTAAAGATCCTGCCCAGTTCTGTCTCGTATGCAACACATGGCTCCTTGGAGCATAACGCTTTTATTAGCATCACTACCAAAGATGACAGGTCAGAGATCAGCCCTCCATCTTCAGGGGGCCCAGCGCAGTCAGTGCTCTCAGACCTCTCCTCTGTTCCCTAATCCGTCTACCCCAGGGCTCAGGAAACAGATATTTTCCAGTCTTCCAAGAAAGCTAGGAGTGTGACCTGCTGGAAAGCAGCTCTGCACAGAGGGACCTGAGATTCCTGGTGGACAACAAGTTGACCATGAGCCAGCGATGTGCCCTTGTGGCCAGGCAAGCCAATGGTATCCTGTGGTGCATTAAAACGAGTGTGGCCAGCAGGTCAAGTGAGGTGATCCTCCCCCTCTACTCTGCCCTGGTGAAGCCACATCTGGAGTGCTGTGTCCAGTTCTGTGCTCCCCCGTTCAAGAAAGACGGGGAACTACTGGAGAGAGTCCAGCGGACAGCTGTGAAGATGATCAAGGGACTGGAGCATTGCTCTTATGAGGAAAGGCTGAGAGACCTGCGTCTGTTTAGACTGGAGAAGAGAAAGCTGGGAGGAAATCTCATCAATGCTTAGAAATATCTACAGGGTGGGTCTCAAGAGGATGGGGCCAGACTCTCTTCAGTGGTGCCCAGCAACAGGATGAGGGGCAACGGGCACAAACTGGAACACAGAAAATTCCATCTTAGCATGAGGAAAAACTCCTTTACTCTGAGGGTTACACAGCACTCCAAGAGGCTGCCCAGAGAGGTTGTGGACTCTCCTTCTCTGGAGATATTCAAAACCCGCCTGGATGGGTTCCTGTCCACCTTGCTCTAGGTGAACCTGCTTTGGCAGGGGGGGTGACTAGATGATCTCTGAAGGTTCCTTCCAACCCCTACCATTCTGTGATTCTGTGGTTCTGTGATTCTGTGATTCTGTGTGGGTTTCCCCCAATTCCTCCTTTCAGGGCACTATTTTCCCACATGCAATCACTCCCCCTGTTCATTTTAAGGCAGTGCGCATGCTGCCAGGGACTGGAAATGACCCTATGGTTCACCAAGGGGCAAACTGTAGATGAACACTTGCAGAGGTGGATACGATAAGACTACTAACAAAATACTATTATCATCATACAGGAGGCTGACTGTCTGGGTCCCACACGGTGGCTGCCTGCACAGCAATATATCATTCAAACATTTTCCCCCATTCATGCAATTCTGTAAAGGCTCATAGGTATCAGTTTTCCGTAAATACTGGGGACAGACTCTGCTAAATGATTAAGGCATCCATTTTCTGGATAGGTGCCTACATTCCAAGGGTGTCCGTGGGAGTGTGCTAACTTCGCCTGTTTGCAGTGGCACCCAGGAGGCTGATTTTAATTTCTGTTCAGACCCCTTCCCACATGCTGGCTGTGTGAAGGAGGCATGAACTGCAGGCTACATGTAGTGGTTCTCCACGAACTACCAGTGGTGGGTAAAATTCACCCTGCCAGGCCCTTCTCCAGACCTTATGGCCCAATGTAGACAGGAGGACAGCGGGAGCAGCAGATCTATAGAGAGGGCTGTTGTACCTCTATGCCATGATAAGTTTTTCCATGCTAGCCTGAGAGTCAAAATGGAAAACCATGGTCCAGCAGACAGATCAGAAGGGCACTCGGACCTGAGGTGGGTAAAGAGAATAAGCCCAGAGGAATGTAAAATCGGCAGCTTTCATCACCTTCATTATCTGTCTTGGTAGCAGGGCTTTTGGACAAGACATTTCTGGAGATTTCCATGACAGATTCTGGCACTGACACAATGCTAATTACCATTCTCTTGGTTCCTTCTGTGCCTGTGGGAGGCAAGGAAAAATTTCCTAATGCATGAATGGGGTCTGGACCAGACCCTGCAGGGCCAGCTGATCAACTCCCCCATGGCTCAGCCCTGCTGTTTACCTGGGCTGGTGCAAATTCTCAACTCGCAAATGGGAAGCACTTCCAACTTACTAAGAGGTCATCTTGTTTAATTCAGAGTTTTTCTAATGCAGCAGTGTGACAAAACTATACCCATTCAACTGGCGTCAAGCTTGTAAATAATTGAGAAATACTTAGTACCACCTGTTGTGAAAGTACCAACGACCAATGCCAGCAGAACCATGTCCTATAATGGACTGAAGTTCATCTACAGATCCTTTCCTTACAGAGGAATAATTATCTGGTTAGTATTAATATAACTGAGTGTCATAAGTATGATGGACTTTTCTTGCAGAATCATAGAATTGTCTAGGTTGGAAAAGACCTTTAAGATCGTCAAGTCCAACCACCAAACTAACACTGCCAAAACCACCACTAAACCACATCCCTAAGCACCACATCTACCTGTCTTTTAAATATCTCCAGGGATGGTGTTCAACCACTTCCTTGGGCAGCCTGTTCCAATGCCTGATAACACTTTAGGTGGAGAAATTTTTCCTAATATCCAAACTAAACCTCCCCTGGTACAACTTGAGGCCATTTCATCTTGTATCACTAGATACTTGGGAGAAGAGACCGACCCCCACCTCCCTACAACCGCCTCTCAAGTAGTTGTAGAGTGTGATAAGGTTTCCCCTGAGCTTCCTTTTCTCCAGAGAGACACAGTTCCCTCAGCCGCTCCTCATAAGACTTGTGCTCCAGACACCTCCCCAGCTTTGTTGCGCTTCTCTGAACACACTCCAACACCTCAATGTTGTTCTTGTAGTGAGGGGCCCAAAACTGAACACAGTATTCAAGGTGGGGCCTCACCAGTGTCAAATACAGGGGGACAATCACTTCCCTACTCCTGCTGGCCACACTATTCCTGATACAGGCCAGGATGCTGTTGGCCTTCTTGGCCACCTGGGCACACTGCTGGTTCACGTTCAGATGGCCGTCCACCAACACCCCCAGGTCCTTTTCTGCCAGGCAGCTTTCCAGCCACTCTTCCCCAAGCCTGTAGTGTTGCCTGGAGTTGTTATGACCCAAGCGCAAGACCCGGCACTTGGCCTTGTGAATCTCACACCGTTGGTCTTGGCCCATCGATCCCGCCTGATCACTGCAACTCAACTGCTCTAGGACTGTTGTCTATGAGGAAGCTGGACACCAATGGCACAGGTTCCCATGGGACTCCAATGCTAACATGGTATCTATAAAGTGTGGCTCTGCCCTAAGCGTCTCAGAACAGGACTGAGGAAAGTCAGAGAGGCTCCTATTACCCTCAGCCAGCAGCTATACCCCCCTGACCAGTGGTCGTATCCATCACTGGAGATGAAGTGCTAGAAAAGAGACCCCAGAGAGGCCACCGGCAGTTTTGCGTGGGAGAGAAAAACCTTCTCCGTGGCTCTGCTCCCTTGGCTGCAGCAGTCAAGGTGTGCTTGGAGGGACCTACAGCTGAATGCTAAACTCATTTATTTCTCCAGTTGGACTATGCCTATCCATTTACCAAGCACAACTGTGTATCTCTCTACCCTCACATGGGCACTCACTTGTTTTCTTCTCCCATTGCCAACAAATAGTCAAGTGTTTTGCAACAGCTGGATGGGAGCGCCTGCAGCCCAGGGTAGCTGGAAGAGAGAGGATAAAGAGACTCTCCTAGTAAAAGGTGGGAGCAGTGGATCACATTCCCTCTGGCAGAGCAGGAGTTTAGCCCTAATCTCCCATGTCTTACATGGATGTCCCAACCACCTCCTGCTCCGCTCATCAGTATGTTAAAAAAAAAAAAAAAGTTTATAAAAATGGAAGCCACCTTTTCATACAGTGTCATAGAAATTGTCCTTGCACAAAATGTGGATTCCTTCTTTGATTAGGAGGGGCATAGGTCCATAATTTTTACAGTATTAGCACCTTTCATTCCCAAATGCTTCACTTCTTAAAATGGGGGTGGTGGTGGCAGTTTTTTTTGTTTACCCTCTAAAGTATACCCAAGGAAACAGGTACGTTTTAGGAGCAACTGTAATCACAATGACTTAGGAGAAGAAGTAGAGAATGAATATGTGCCCCATTGAAGCTGCAAAGGGAATTTAAGTAAGTTAAATGGATTACTTTTGCTGGACCCCAGACATGGCAAAGGCCTGGAGTCAGTCTGGTACTTGGAGAACTGATGCTGGGGCAATTTACACCATTTTTTGTTTTATTAGTGTCATAAACTGCTCTATTTGAACTAGTGGTCAGGATTTAGGAGTAGGTCAATATTGAAAAAAAATCCATTAATTGATTATGGTGTTTTTCAAACTTTCTGAACTGCCAGAGCTGTTTTGTTCAGTCAGCATATCTACAGAAGGAGACTATTTGCAGAACGGGTGGCTTTTTAAAACATTCTTCCTCATTAACACATTTTTCATCCGGTGAAGGCTGTAAAAATGCCATGTGTGTTCAGCCACCAACCGCACCCAGTGAGTGGCAAATTAGCCACAGCTGCTCCAAAGAGGAGTCCTAGTAAATAGTTTGCAAGGCCTCCCTACGCTAAACTGCATTCAAAGAAACCAATACCAAAACATGAGAAAAAAGCTCACCCAACCTTGTGGCCAAAGACAGAGGCCAAATCCAGCTAAGGATCTGCCCTCGCTTTCTCTGCCTGGAGACTTGCCTGTCTTGGGTTTTGAAGGATGTCTTCCAGAAACATGATGCTTTACCTCCAGCAGTATGGGGCTCTCCTGCCACAAAGCCACCCCAGCTGAGGGGTGACTCCTCACAGGGGAGAAATCCCCCACCGAGTCACCAGCACCAACTGCTTCCCGCTGCAGCCAGGTCTTTTGTAAAACACCCTCTGTAAGCGTTGATTTGGCCTCTTTCTTTACCTGAACTTCATCCAAGAACAGCATGAGGCAGTACAGCTGGAGGTGCTGTTTGGAAAATCTCGTTCGTGAAACGTAAATACTTGTAGGTGATTGCATAGATAATATGGTCTCATGAAGGAACCGCTTGATATGTCAGTGTTAATACCTGCATCCCTTCATTTCCCCAGTGTTTGTATGCACAGTACATATTTTGCTTATAGAATACAGAGCCGGGTTGTAATAGAGATGTCTTCAAGCTACATTTATTTGATGTATTTGTTTTTACATTATTTTTATGCTACTAGTGAATGGGCTGTTTGGGAATCAAAATGCCAAAGCTGAGGTATGAACGGGATCGCTCATCTCCATCCCCCATCATCCATGATAAAGAAATCAGAGCGGTATTGATTGTGGCAGAGAGGGGAACAGAGTACATTGTACTAAGTATGCAAGCCCATGCTAGTCATTTAACACCTTGGAAAAGGTGATATTTTTGCCCTAACTTTCTGCACAGTTTAGAGCTGTGCTGTATGTTGAGGGAGAGCGTCATGATTTTTGTGAAGACACGGAGGGAAATACTTTTCAGTAAGTATAATTAACAAGCTGCGTCATCAAATAGTGGTGATTATGCGTCCTTCAAGGTTGAAAGAAGTTAGGGAAAAGATACATTTCTTCAACCAGTGCACCACAGTCGTTCAGACCTCCACAAAGTGGGATCCCGGCAGGGCTAGTCCCAGAGCTGTCAGTTCCTGAACTGTCAGCATCTCATTGTGTCCCAAGGGCATTTCTCCTCCAGTGACATCTCCTGATCCCTGTGACATCGGCAGGTTTGCAGGCTGTGGCTTTAGCCATCGCAGCCTGGGAGCAGGCAGGAGGAGCAGCTCCTCCTCTCTGCTCCGGGGTGAGAGGAGCCGCTACGGCTGGCCTCGCCCCGGGATTTACTTCTGTTTTGGAGATGCCCACACCAGGGTGAGTGCTGACACTCAGTTAGCTTCAACTAAACCCTCCCCCTGCAAAAAAAAAGCTTGATTTCAACCAAAATAAATGCACACTCTGCCACTTCTGGCCAAAGTGTTGCCAAGCAGTGGCCTGTCCCCCATCCCCGGAGACTCTGGCCAAGGCAGTCCTGCACCTCTGAGACCCCAAAAAGCCTCTCCCCTGCTCTGTTGCAGCTGCTGCTTCCTACTGGCTCTCGTCTTTTTGTCTTTCATCCTCCTGTACGAGGTTAGCCAGGCTGTGCCTCCCTCCCGCCAGGGAGAAGCTGCGGAAGACCCATTACCTGCATCGTGCAGAGCACGAGGGATTTGCATTTATCACTGCCCCGTGTGTTTATACCCTGCCAAAAGTGCTACTTTTCTCTCTCACCCAGTGAGCAAGGGATGGAATAGCTTGCAAGCCTTTACCGATACCCAGGATACGAACGCTGCTGTCTCCAAACAGCCCGTGACACTGCGTCCATCACCCTGGCCTCAGCCCTGCAGGAGCTGCGTTCAGACCAGCTCTGGGCAGGTACACATGGATTATGTATCTCTGCTTTGAAGCAGAAGATTTTATTACTTTCTCGACAGTTATAAAATACACTCTTAGGCCTGTGTGTGCTTTATCCTTCTCTCTTGCTGAGAAATGTGAAAAACAAGGCCTGAGAGTTTAAGAGCAAAGACGGGGGGGGTTGTGTGTAGGTTTGAGGTCAACATTTGACAAAACTACCTCCAGCTCCTAAAATAAGCTGGGGAGGTGTCACTGGTCTGTGATATGCAATTGGCCATGGAACAAGCATATTTGCACAAGAAAGGGTGCGTGCTAATTGATTTGCGCGTGTACAAATGAGCACACTCATGTCTGGACAGACCCGTAGATACCAAACAGACAAGAAATGGAAAGCTGCAATTTAAATGGACAACAGCATTTAAAAAATGCAAGCAAGTGTTTGTTTTCATGGTGCATTTATAACTGGCTATTCATAAGCCTGTTACGCCTCATGAGCTAGTGCAAAACCAAAGTGAGATCTGCAGGGCGAAGTAACACCTTTCATCAAACCAGCTGATAACAGCCTTAAAAAAACAGGTATATTGGGACACACCAACCCTTCCTCTGGCCAAAGCAGAGGTTTATGTCCAGATATGACAAAAAGTCCATCTACCCATTAGACTTCTCTGTTTTTCACGACTTTCAGTGGTTACAGTGGCTGTCAGGCTGTGGGACGCAGCTGCCAGGAACAGCTGGGAGCTGGCAAGGGACGCTATGCCCAGGGGGGTGCCCACATGCTGTGCCCTGCGCTCCCCTGCTGTGACACTTGCTCCTGCAGCCAGCAGCTCCCTGCCAAGGGCCCCTCTGGTGCCCAGTCTGAAGCCAGGGCTGCTGGAACAAATTTTTCATGGAAAATGTGGATTGTGTGGTTAGACACACTCTGTGGGGATATCAATGGCCTCCAGCAGACTCCTCAGTCCACAGTTTCCCCCCAGTGCTCGGACCTACAATTTGGAGCTGCCCAGTTTCTCCAGTTTGCCCAGTTTACCAGGACGGAAGTGGTCCAGAAGGGCTGGGAGCCTTGAAGGTCTCACAAAGTTGGTAGCACTTCCCTTTCTTGGACCTGGGCCAATCTGCTAAGGAGGGTGTATTTGGGAGATNGGGGGGCGGGGGGGAGCGAAATTGTAACTTCTGCTTTCTACCACATTTTTTTCCACATTGGAATGAGATTTTTTGGGGGTTGTTGCTTAAATTTGACGACATCCTGTAAACTCACCATTCCTTGACCAGTTCTTTCCAGCACCCTTCTTCAGGAGCAGCTCTGCCAACTTCTCTGGGCACGCTGCCAAACAGAGGGGACACTTTTGCAGGAACACAGAAGAGAGGTGCAGAGGTGCTGTTCGGTTCCCTCCTATCTCTATATTTGTACCAAGAGAAGCTAAAAAAAGAAATGCTTCCATACCTACGGTTGCACTAAATATAACCATCTGGCTGGTTCTATATATACATTTTAAAAAGCATGACATGCAATACTCACAAAGAGATGAGACGGGAGAATAAATTACGATGCCAGAGGGCCAGAGCTGTCAGTCACTCCATACATGGTAAACCACTGATTGATTTGGTCCTAGAGAACGGCTGACTTTTCTCTTTGTCTTCCCCTGACATAACAAACACTGCATTTTCTGATTTACAAAAAAACACTGTAAAAAAAATAATAACTTATATCATCTGAAATCCCAGAGAGTACTAAGGATGTGATATAAACGAGATTTTGGTTCATCTAGGGTTAAAACCTCCAGCCAGCAGCACCAGTGATATCAGTCACTAATAGTAACCTTGCGTAGCTGCATGCATTAAGGTGGTATTGGATGATAAGGCTGAAGAGCGAAGCAATCTGTTGGGCTACAGCTGAAAATAGAGTCACTGCTGCAGAGGGAAAAAACTTCATTCCCTCCCTGGCTCTTTCTTCAGAAATGAAAATGCAGGGAGTGGTGCTGAGGGAAGGAAAATCTGATTTCCCACTGCTGAGAGACAGGGTGGCACTTGTGAGAAAGGATTTCAAGGTCATGGGGCCGATGCTATCAGTGGTGACAAGGGAACCAAGCAGACAACAGGTGAAGGCGTTTTGGAGGCGGCAACACGCTGCTGAGGGAGATCATCCGATAGCTGTGGCAAGCTGCCTGCTGGGGGGCACCTTCAGCCCTTGTTTCCCACATGGATGCATGGGCACTTGGCCATCGAGATGACAATCAGGAGAGGTGAGAGGTAAAGGAGCTAATGTGCCTGTAGATAATGGGGATGCTCGTGGTCATGCTGTGTGAAAGGACTCCTTCACTCACTTCTTTAGGTCTTTCCTCTTTGTCCCCACCTGTATTTGCACACTGTGCCACATAACATCCTTGTCTCTAAATTGGAGAGACATGGGTTTCATGGATGGACCACTCGGTGGATAAGGAATTGGCTGGACAGCCACACTCAAAGAGTTGCAGCCGACAGCTCAATGTCCAAGTGGCAAGCAGTGACAAGTGGCGTTCCTCAGGGGTCAGTACTGGGACCAGCACTGTTCAACATCTTCATTGGCGACATGGGTAGTGGGATTGAGTGCACCCTCAGCAAGTTTGCTGATGACAACAAGCTGTTTGGAGCAGTCAACAGGCTAGACGGAAGGGATGCCATCCAGAGGAATCTGGACAGGCTTGAGAAGTAGGCACATGCAAACCTCATGAAGTTTAACAAGATCAAGTGCAAAGTCCTGCACGTGGGTTGTGGCAATCCCAAGCACAAATACAGGCTTGGCAGAGAATGAATCAAGAGCAGCCCTGAGGAGAAGGACTTGGGGGTGTTGGTGGATGAGAAGCTTAACATGAGCCGGCAATGTGCGCTCCCAGCCCAGAAAGCCAACCACATCCTGGGCTGCATCAAGAGTGCCCAGTAGGTCAAGGGAAGTGAGTCTGCCCCTCTGCTCATCTCTTGTAAGACCCCACCTGGAGTACTGTATTCAGCTCTGGGGCCCCCAACATAAGAAGGACATGGACCTGTTGGAGCAAGTCCAGAGGAGGGCCACAAAGATGATCAGATGGATGGAGCACCTCTGCTATGAGGACAGGCTGAGAGAGTTGGGGTTGTTCAGCCTGGAGAAGAGAAGGCCCCAGGGAGACCTGATAGCAGCCTCCCAGTACCTAAAGGGGGCCTACAGGAAAGGTGGGGAGGGACTCTTTATCAGGGAGTGTAGTGATAAGACAAGGGGTAACAGTTTTAAACTGAAAGAAGGTAGATTTAGACTAAATATTCAGAAGAAATTCTTTACTGTGAGGGTGGTGAGACACTGGAACATGTTGCCCAAGGAAGTTGTGGATGCCCCATCCCTGGAAGTGTTCAAGGCCAGGCTAGATGGGACTTTGAGCAACCTGGTCTCATGGAAGGTGTCCCTGCCGCTGGCAGGGGGGTTGGAACTAAATGATCTTCAAGGTCCCTTCCAACTCTAACCATTCTATGATTCTATGGTTCTATGATCTTGGGCAATGCACTTACCAGGCTGGCACCTCTGTTTACTCCTCTTCATATGACAAAGAGAAATCTTAAACCATTTCACAAGCTGGTGTTAGAGTTTGAAAAACTAATATTTATATGGGTCTTCGAGATCCCTGGCTGGGAGGCACTACAAAAGGGACATCTACATCAAAGGCACAAATATACACAGAGATGGTTCAAGGAGTACAATAAATGGCTTTTAGAAAGAAGCTACTTGAACTGAGAGCAGCAGCACAAGCAAAGGTTGCACAACCCAGTTAGGATACATTCCAAGGTGATACTCAGACCTTACTTAACTAAGGCCTCTCTAGAGGGCAGTGGAAATTTCACCTTGTTAAAAACTGGTACAAGGCATTCAGGAACTCATGAGCTGAATCTGGACCACCTTCCCTAAGTTATCGGATTTGGGTGGGGAATTAAAAAAATGCCACTTAGCATGGCAACAAACACTCTGACCTACCGCTTGTTTTTTCAGCACTCTTTTTTGTCCTCATATGCTCTTGCTCTCCAAACTCCAGAGTTGATCTGGACACTTGAAAGCTTGCAGTCAAGGGTTTCTCTGATTATGCCAACACTCAGCAACCCCACTGGCAGAAATACTCACAGATCCTTGGTGTTCTTTTGCAATTAGGGAACAAGTATATTCTTGCAGTTTAAGCACATAGGGAGATCTGGATTAAACTAACTTTGACAAAACCTTCTTGCAGAAACTTCCATAATACTCAATCTTTCTGTAAGTACTTGTACTCCTTAATACCACCTGGCTCCTATTCCCTACTCACATGTCCCATGACACCTACATAAACTTTTTGGTTGATACTGGCTACCTGACCTGCTCTGTGCCCTCAAATCTTAGCTATGTCTCTTACAGCTACCATTACCCACCTCTTAAATGAGGATTGCACTTCATTTCTCATACAGCATACAGTGCAGTGCTGAATATCACCTGGAAATTCTGTGCACAGTTTTTGGATAGATAACAACACTGACATACCCATAGGACTAAGAAGCTACAGAGCCTAAGCAATCTTACAATGCGAGTGGGAAGGGAGCTAGAACTCATCATATATGATATTTTGTTTTGTTGGGGGTGTTTTTCCTAGTATCTTTCTCTGTTTCTCAGTTATCGTTTGCCCCTCGCTGTGAAATTGAGGACTGCCAAGGGCTGACACCAAGATGTTTGCCTGGCTGCTAATTTGTAGCTTTAAATGAAAAGGAAAGTGAAGCCGACTTGTAAGGCCACGTAGGGCTGGCGCTGTTCCAGCAGGGATCAGCGGGAATGCAAAAGCGCTGCTTACCCCATGCTGGCCCCGGGCACGGGGGAGCCAAGCAAATACCTGCCGTCACCACGCGCCGCAGCTGCACCCTTCAGACCTGAAACACCCCGTCTAGCGAGATGGGTAACAAGTCCCCTGAGCTGGAAAGTGAAATGGAACTGCAAAAATGCAACCAAGCCCAAGAAGGCTGCAAAAAAACCCTGCTGTCCTGCCTTCTTTTGCCCGTTTCCTGGGGTAAGGTCCTGAAGGCCATATCCTGAGCAGGGGACCCCAGTGCAACTCCACTGGGACCTTAGCAGTGCCCTGGCTGCAGCCTGGTGGGGAGAAAAGGCTATTGCTCATGTAGGGGCAAGGAGGATCAGAGGGAATAATTGAAGAATCAGCATGGGTGCAGCTGTCTATACTTCATTTTGACAAAGAGCCCTAGGGGTAATGGACAGGACTTTATAAATGTAAATACAGTAAAATAGCCGCCTGTTGGGCACTGAACAAAGTAGTTATGGCTGTACTATGTCCACCATCGCCACCTTCAATCAAAACTTTCCTTGTAGCATGGGCCAAAGCCTTCTGCCTTTGTAGGGCTTTCCAGCCAACACTATTAAACAGAAAGCATGACATTTAAACACTGAAATTAGGTTTTGCTAGCTTCCAAGCTTGGTCGGAGAAAGAAAAACACCACACCGTTACTTTATTACCACAAAACGTTTCAAATAGAACTTCAAAACCTTTTCTAAAGTCCCTGTTTTAACGAATACCACATCATGACTTCCCATGCTGGAGAAACATGCAAGCTATTCTTTGTGGAAGAAAGCTAGAAGTGAATCACTTCCCAAGCAGACTCGCTGCTCAGTGTTTAGCAGCGTGTTGTTGGCCATGCCAGGCTGTGGCTTGCAGATCACTAGTCACCTGTGAGGCCAGGACAGGTGATCTCCAGCTGGGTTCCACACCACCCTTGCAGGTGACGTGTGGTAGCCACAGTGCAGGGACTCGGCTTCTCCTTGGCTACGGTGACCTGACATGACAGGTATGCCCCAGCACGTGGCAGTGGACCACATGCCACGCTCTGCTTAAGGCCAGGCTGGGAGGGGCATTGAGCAACCTGCTCTAGTGAGAGGTGTCCCTGCCCATGGCAGGGGGGTTGGAACTTGATGATCTTGAAGGTCCCTTCCAACTCTAACCATTCTATGATTCTATGATTCTATGCTTGGCATGGTGAGCAGTGGTAAAAAGGCTTTGGGCACCACTGGTCTAGGTGATTATGGTTTCAAACTGGGCTGCGTTCCTAGCCTTGCTCTCAACATGCATGTGGGAACCGTGTGGGAAGGACAGCCTTAGGGTCAGAGCGTGCGATTAGAAATCAGGGGATCTGGTTCACTTTGGGGATCATCCATAAAATCCCTGTGTGACAGGGAAACTAGGCATCTTCCTGTTTCACAGTCGCACAGAAGGAAAACTCTCCCCCAACATAGACCAGGGCTGTAGGAAGCACCTGGCAAAACCAGATCCTTCCCAGAGATCCTCCCATTCTCACTGCTGTGCTGCCTCTTTCTGCCTTCCAGAAGGGATGCAGTGCAGTAGTACAAAAGCATGTCCAGCATTTAATCCAGCTGCACACACAGAGGCAGCAGGAAAGCCTGTGGCACCCACCGTTGCCCGTACCCCAGCATTTTCACTTCGAAGAGTGTCCAGATTTTGTGTTTATCTTTCTCAGTGCATGCTGAGATTTTAATGCCTGGAAGACGTATTGAGGAACGAGCCTCTTAATTACAGCCACACTGCCTCAGGTATCTCCTGGGTCCCCTGTGGGATCAAGCTCTTTCCTACTTTTGCCACTGGCATAAACCTGTGCCAGTGGGATGGCCGGCGCAAGGATTAAACTACGGCTAGAATTAGCTCAGGATTTTGATTACTGAGGCCAGGCCTTAAGGCAAGTGGCCTCTATAAGGAGGCTGTACCCAAGCAGCCCAGCGGGTATCCTGGGCCGGTGCGGGCGCCAAAGGCACGCTGCACGCCACTGCCCAGCACTGCACTGAGCAGCGCAGATGGCCCCAAAGCTGAAGCCCCAGGAAAGCTGTGCTAGCTTGGTTTTTCCAACGGCCTTTCCAATGGCCTTCCTCTGCAAAACAGAGCCACAAAATTCACTTTTTAATTCTTTTACGAGGTTTGGAAGTAAGGGGCGAGAAGTGATGTTTTCGGTAGCCCAGAGCCTCAGACTGGTGTCAAATCCCAGAGGAAAGGAGCCAGGAAAGGGAAAAGGGGAAGTGGGAGGAGAGCTGGGGTTCCTGGAATTGTTAGCTACACATACAGGAAAAATAAAATTGCCCTCCCTTTTGCAGTAGCAGAACACTAGCAATGCAGACACTTTGCTGTAAACACTGAAAATATGTATGTCTTCAGCTGTGTGCCTACAAATGTCCATGCTTGCAACAGTGGCAAAGGAAAAGGCTGAATACTCTTTATTCTGAGTTATTTACCGAGCTGTACATCAGATAGTGAGCAAACTGTTAATAACCACCTCCCTTCCCCATCCTCTCCTCTGCACCCAAAATATTAACCATTGTGGAGCCCCAGGATCTCAGCAGTTTTCAGGCAGTTCCACTGCCTTTGTGTCTCACGGAGAGCCAGGGCAGCATACAGTGAACATTCAGCAGTGCTGCGCCTACACTGCTGCCGGCTTCCTAAAGATGGGGATGCTTGGGAGTAACAGGAGTGATTCCAGATGATCTACTAATGAACAAAGGTATGATAGGAATGTTGCCTACTTTTTATGGAAAAGAATTTCTAGGTAAGAAATTAAGGAAAGGAGAGCTCTTTCTTCCCAAATTACATTTTGCAAGGCAGAAAATGCAAATGAGCAAAGCCTTTTTTGGTTAACAAATTGAGTTAAAATCTCTTACTCCTGATTTGTTTGCAGCTTCCTTTTCTGGGCAAATCTTAATGTTACTGCACCTTGAGGTTCAATTTTGCTCAGTTTCAAAGAGAAAATGAGTTTCTATCTTGCAACTCTCTATGAGGTTGCCAAAGACAATACTTGTTTGTATTTAATCAGTTTTAAACTTACGTTTTCCAGAATTTCCAGTAATGTCTGTCAAAAGTTTGTAGAATCGCCCCCTTCTGCTGAAGAAATGCAAGGCCAAGAGCAGAAGCAATCTGTCCAGATCCCTCATAGACATCCTGATTATCAAATATCCTAGTAGATATCCAGAGTCAAATTTAGCCCTGCTGTAAACTAGAGGAGTCTGGCTTACATCTATTGAGTATCCATTTGGCTCTGTTTGCTTAGATAAATGATCTCACACAAAATAATATTCATTTGGGGAATTTCTTTAAGAATTATTTTTCATATGGGCTTTATAGGTTTAACTCCAAGTCTATTGAATAAGTTCAATAAGTAAACGTGTTCTCCTGTTTTGGTGGGCTATACAAGAGGATCCTTACGGACACTGTGACTGTCATTTGTCATAGTTTTCATCTATTTGTTTCTTGCAGATTTTTAACTTGGAAAAACCTAAATTTTCAAGAGCAACTCATCTACCACCTTACTGAGGCAAGAATCAAGACAACAAAATAATTTGATTATAATGGAATAGTTTAGGACCCAGGGAAACACGGGTTTAAATTTTGATCTGCCACAGGCTCCCAGGATGACACTGTATAAGTCACTCAGGTCTGGGTTTATTGCACATAATTCTTGCTATCTCACTGGACGTCCCTGTGATAGGATCACACGTTGCCTTCAGGGCTAGTGAAGGTAGCTGGGAGCCTGAATAAATTGCCCTTCTGTGTTGCCCATATTTCTCCATGGACTGGACTATGCAGAAAATTTAGTTTGCTAGCTTAGGCACTTCTGCTAGATGCCTAAAGGGACCTATGAAAAGTCCAGGCTTTGACCTTTTCGTGCGGTTGTTCCAAATGTGTCAAGAGATACCTAGCATTTTGTCCACACAGTAGCACTGTGAAGATAAATACGAAATATAGTGAAGTAATGAGATCCGTTCTTCTATTCCAGATAGAGAAGTGGAGGGCTACTGGTAGACTTTAGAAGAAAATCTGAAGGTTGGTTTGAATGCTGACACAGAAGTTGGCTTGGGTCTTTTAAAACTGCACAGGATCTCCTTATGTATCAGAAAATTAATGAGCCTCTACAATAATGGCATAACAGTATTTTGTACCCAAGATGACTGAAGGTCAGAAGAGAGACTATTACCTCTTTCTACAAACCTCACCTTGCTTTGGAATAACAAAGCCTGAAACTGAAGCCTGAGATTAAATCCGAAAGTCCACATTTGGGGTGATTTTTGGAATTCAGTGCAAGCATTTGCAAAATGTTCGTTTACATTTCTCCTTGCCTCTTGTTATCTTCCATCATGAAATGCAGGTTTTAGAGCGCAACTACAACCTTGCTGCACTATCTGTGCTGTTACGAGCCTTTGATCACTTTAATCACTGTACTTAAGAGTAGCTTGATCTATTTTTTTCAACTAATTTGACATTCTACAAGGTAAGAAAGTAATTAGTGATGTCTGCTCTACTGAAATAATACGGTATTTCACTTGTTCTCCCAAGAGCTTCACAGTTTGGCTATAGCCATTGTTAGATTAAAAAAAAATGCTTCTTTCTTCTTAAAGAATGAGAAGCAAAAGACAACTTTGGGTAACCTGATTATGCAGCTTGCTCTCCTTTCAGCTCAGTTCCGGTTTTGATGCTATGCAAGCAATGAGGTTTAGCTTTCCTTTGCCCGGGTAGGTCTGGTTGCCGGGGTAGCCAGTGCTAGTTACCTGCCTTGTTCTTTCTTGTGTATGTTTGCTGACTCTGTGCTCTTCATTTGGCAATAGGGTCAGGTACATGGCTAAAAACTAGGTTTTCTTGTTTGGGGCATGTTTTTTCACCCCTAGGATGTTTTAAGCAGGAGGTTCTGCTGCTTTTACTGTCTGATCTTATCTGAGTCACTTAGAAGGTGCCAGCTATCTGAGTATTATCTAATTGCTCAATTTGTGTGTGTTTGTGCATGCTTTCATAAAATGCAGTAATTGCAGCAGCAGGGTAATGCTTTCATGCTCCTAAGGGGACCCTCTATCAGTGTGACCTGACAGTGTTACACTGCTCCGTGCAGGGCGACACTGGTCTGCTGTCTCACGAGCAGTGAGGCTGACCTTTGTTTAGACTAACCATCTGCTTTCTCTGCTCTCCCTCTCCCTCTGATCTACAGATAAAAAGGAAAAGGAGCGGCCGGCAAAACTTCAAAACCTAGAAACATTTAAGCCTGGATTTGCTGAGGTGCCTGGGATCCCAGCCTCCCTTGGGAGGTGGTGGCTACATCAGAGCTATCCAGCGCATTCCCCAAGAGGAGATGCTCTTGCGGGCGGCCAGGCAGTTTATCTCCTCTGCAACCTGGGCACGATGCGCTGCTAGGGGAGGGCTGGATGGCCTGCCCTCCGCAACCACAGAGCCCGCTTCACAAGCTCCTTCCCAGGTTTTGATGATCAGCGCACTTTCCAGCACCAGCAGCGCTCTGAAGCCCGGTGCGGGACTGCAGCGTTGGAAAAGCGTTTACAAACCCTCCCGCAAGTGCCCTCTCGCCCTTATCTTTTGCAAAGGTCCAGGTAGTCCATCCCTCCCCACCAGCCCGCAGCTGCACTGCTGTGAAATGACGCGCTGTTGGGTCAGTGCTGAACCATAGAGCGGTCCCCCTGTGTTGCTTCGTGCTTCTAAGTGTAACAGTGGGAAGGATTTGAATGTATTGGGATTTCCCTTTCCCTGGGTTGCTCAACAGACCATGAGCTGCCGTGTGTCACTGCCCATTAGAAACTGGCGGGCAGCCAGGTTTCACCACATAGATTTGGCCGGGCTCAGAGCAGCGAGGCAGGAAGCTGGGGATCCTTAGCTCAGCAGGATAGCATGGCCACTCTTCCTCTGCTCTCCCCAGTTTCCTTCCCTCCAAGGAGGTGGGCTGCTTTAGCTGAGAAAGCAAAGAGGCAAGAGGATTCAGGTACATCTCAAGACATCGGAGGTCTGTCTGAGAGAAGGGCAAATGTACGCCACTTCCCTAAACATGAAAACTTCCGATTCTTTTTAGAGGTGGAATAGCTGCTCCTGCTCGTATAAATCCTGCATCCTCCCTAGCAGGTAAAAAGAGTCTCATGCATAGCACACACAGCTCTTCGGAGCACCACAGGGCTTTATTGAAGCATTGCATCTATATTACAGTAGTATGCAGAGCTCCCGAAGAGTTTCACGGGTCTCACTGATGCTGAACTGCAGCCAAACCCAGCTCCAGGGGGGTCGGTGAAGGCACCGAGACATCCATCTGCTCTCACCATCCAGGGATTGACACCTCCGATGCTCCCGCCATGAGCTGATGCCAGTAGGGATTGAGCAGGTGCCCAGAGCAACTCACACCACGACAACCTGCACTCCCTGACTATTTAGTTTGTATAGTTAGGAACAAAACTAGGGTTACCTGTTGTTACTGCACAGGGTCTATCAAAGTCCTGGCCTCTAGTAGTCATGGGATGAACTGCTGATTATACCCCAAATTTTGTTGTAAATGAGCAGCTCGACAACCCCCCTGCTCCCCAAGTAATAGGATTTCTTCCACCAGCGTTACCTTAAGCAAAACTATTAACCTGTCCATTAGAAGGACAGGAAATAGATGGCTGCATGTGGATGGACAGTTTTTTGAAGAGCAGTCTGGTATTCTTCTAATTCAAGAGCTGCTAAGATGTTTGATCCTGTACTACAGAAATCACATACTTCAAAGGCAACAGGATCTAGGCCATAAGTAAGTGAAGATGGGGAAAAATCAATCCACCTTATCAAATAAACGTGTGGCTGGAAGCATGTGTCTAAAAGACAGTGATGTATTTTTTAATGCATAAAAATTAACAGTCTGGCGAGAATCTGCATTTCTTCATTAAGATAAAATCCTGGGGAGCCCATGTGCTGTACATGATCAGCGAATTTGGGCCCTGAGCTGGTGCCTGTGGTGCCCTCAGGGGCCCTCACTGCGGCCACGTGCTGGGCTCTTTGTTACGGCCACCTCTCGGTCCTTTGCTCTGCCTCCCTTTGCTCTTAGGAATACAGGGACAGACTTCAGCGAGGGCCACATCCACAGCACCCCCAAGCCCAACCGCCGAGTATCTTAAATGCTACATAAAGAGTAGAGTGGGTTTTTTACAGAGAGAAGGCTTTGCATTTGCTGGCTTCTTGCAGCAATAAATTGGCAGATGATGCTCTAATAAGAACAATAATGTACCCACCCTACCGCCTTCAATTACTTATGTGCTCTTTGCAGCTCTAAAAGGCTCTAAAAGCTTTCACCAGACAGGTTGTCTGATTTTTAGGGAGTGTCACTAGCGCTGTTTACCCTAGACAGGCAGAAGCCTGGTTTTACAATGTGTGGTTGCTGGGACAATTAATGGCAGGCTAAAAGTGACCAATATCTCGTTTGACCCAAGAAGTGCCTGAATTCAGCCATTTGCCCGCAATTTCAGGAGTCGAGGCTGCCTCAAACCAGCATATCCAAACTGAGTGCTTCAATAAACTGCTTAATGGGTGGCATGCTGGGGTGCAATCAATTGGCATCAAATGTGCTGTGCCATTTCGCACCAGCTGATGGTCAGCAATAGTGATTGTGCGTATACTGGTACTAGCTGTATTCTCATGACAAAGTGATCTGTGTTCTCAAGCCTTTTCCTCTACTCAGAGATATGCACGCAAGGGACAGAGTTGCATTTCAATTTGCACAATTGTTTACACTTGTTTAGTTCTCTAGCTACAGTCTCATGACCATCTTTACTCTTTGTTAAAAAAGTTATTTGGCAGCTCAGCTGAACTCCCACGGGAGGTTATCACCAGGTTGTGATTAAAATTACTCACCAAACAGCTGTTTCTTTAGAAGAAATGTATTGTTTCGTTAATCTGTAAACCCATAGCAATTAAAATTGGGTCTTGAAACAACAAAACAAGCTGTATGCATCCTATCTCACCGTTTGGCTTTCCATTTCCCATGTGTTCTGCTTGTCTCAGTCACCTCTTCCTGCAGCATCTCAGTCTGAGCGACTGAATTGACAGGTGATCTTTTACGACTTTCAGCATACCTTTGTCTACTTTAGGACCCAAATCCAGTCTCTACTTATTTATGCATCTTTATCTGAATGAGAATCAAGTCTATTTTAATTGCATATGAACGGGATGATAATAAAATGTTAATTGCTTTTTCTGCCCATGCACTGATCTATATCTAGCAGAACTTGCCCTTGACGATCCCGTAACATTGGCACAATTGCAAACAAATAAACACAGACATGCCGGTCACATTAGAAGAATTCAGGTATCTCTCCCATTGTTCCCCGGCTGCTCGATGCTTTTTCATTTCAGCAGCTGCATCCAGCATCACTGATGTGGAACTGCTCAGTGCATATGCTAATATCACACATGCGCTATACTGGCCATCCCTATATGGGAGGTAATGTGGGATTTATTCTGGAAGAAGGTTGCGTCTCTTTTTTTTTTTTTTTTTGCAGGACTGAAATTTTCATTCTTATTGATTAAACCACCTAGAAATGGCCCACTCATCTACCTCAGAGGAATCCTAGGTTCACAATACCCTGTTAAAATGTAGAGCTGCTCAAACATGTATCTGTCATCCATAGCTTTCTATGTCCTGTAACATACCTACTGCTGTGATAACTGAGCACCTGTCAAGATACTATATTGCTAGCCATGGAAATGGAAGTCCTCTCAAATTTATCAAGAGAGAAGCTTACATTGCTGCCTGGCAAGTTTCTCAGCTTTTGTGACTCAACCTTGACCTCTAAGGATCTACTTCTCAGGGCGAGAAAGCAGCAAATTCTCCTTGCAGATTTAATCACTGTTTCCTCTGCTGCAGGCTCTGACTGACAAGATGGTAGAGATATCTTTAGCTCAGACAAAATCATCTGAAAGCAGTCGCTGCTACAAGACGCAGACTACATGCTTGTGCCATAAGTTGACTTTGTCATCCCAGGTTCTCAAACAACACCCACAGTGAAGGGGAAAACTGCCCACCACCTCAGGCCCATTAAGACTCTGGGCCATATTTGAACTGCTGGCCCAAGTGGAAGACACTCTTTTTACCCTCGCTGTCCTTTGAGCTTCAGAACGATGCTTGCAGCCTTCTGAAAAAAGGCATGTTATAGAGGCATCAAGTGATACTAGACTGCAACTGGAAACCACCAGAGGTGTGTGCTGAAAGATTGCCATGTCTTAACACTCCATTATAATAACATTCCATTATAACTTCCAGCAAAAGCAAATGTGATTTGTCCTGTGCATTGACATCTTTCTCAAGTAATGCTTTAACAGAAGTTCAGGTGTAAGGCATCTCCCTTTCTTTTTCCGGGTGCTCCCCATTTCCCAGAATGTGTCCCAGAAGTGGAGCCAATTCCATTGCTGAGACGCTGCATTTCACACCTGCTGATTGCAATTAGCTACTGCCAGCTGGCGCCTGGTGAACTGCTGAAGAGCTAACAAGAAGTGGAGACCAGCATGAGGCCTCAGCAGCACGTATGCTGTGAATAAACAAGAAATGCGGCGCTGTGTTCCTGAGGTGGCTCCACCACAAAACAAGGTTCCCGCGTCCCCATGCGTGTGTCAAAGTCTGCGTTCGGAGGCTCAGCTTGCTCCTCACACTCTTAGACATTGCCATCACATGTTTGCCAGAAATGAAATGTGGGGAAATAAAGGTTACTGCAGGTAAAAGCCAACACAACCATGATCTTCTTAAGAAATCTTCCGAGTCACCCCTACCCTCGGGCAGCATCAATCATCATAACAGAGAAGTTACCTCTGATTATGGTGGTTGCCATATCGGTGACACACCAGGTGACCTCTGGAGGTAGGCAGAGCCACCCCTGTTCCCTGCTGGCTGCTGGGGTCCTGCCAAGCCTGCTGTGTGCTCAGAGGTATCCACATAGGCTCTGAAGCACAGTTTCCAGTAATTTTTACCTCATTCTTCACCTATTTGTAGCAAAGCCTATAGTGATGCTGACTTAGCTACTGGGGCCAGGTAAGTTTTCATCCCAGATCTCCAAGGGAAACTCCCCAGAAGGCTGTGAAGATAAGTCAGCCTCTCTCCATGTGCCCCAGGACACCATAGAATCATAGAATC
>VZSF01010019.1:0-52292 GCA_013398295.1 Chionis minor | reverse complement strand
TTGCCTGAAGAAGAGAAGAATCTGAAAATGTCAGTATTAATCAATACAGCAGCAGAGAATCAGCAAATACCAGCCTGTAAGCCCAGGAAAGAATGAAGTATCTGCAATACTATGACAAGCATCCCTTCATGGAACTGAAAGGTGCAGCACCGGTACGTAGGACAGAGAAGTGGGTTTGTGCCATTTCTGCCCCAAATCTCAGCCTTTTGCTCTGAAGAAGTCCTGAGCCTTTCTCCGCCCAGGCAGACGATGTAGTGGTACAGCACGGCCCACACAACGAGCACCTAGGATCTGAGGAGAGCCGTGTCCCAGCCTGGTGTCTTCCTCCTTGCTCCGGCGGGCATTGCAGTCAGGAATATTCCCAGGGCTTGGGCTAGCCGGCCCCTCGCTGTTCAGAGAATCATAGAGCACTTTAGGTTGGGAAAGACCTTTAAGATCATCGAGTCTACTGGTTAACCTAACACTGCCAAGTCCACCCCTAAACCATGTCCCTCAGCGCCACATCTACACGTCTGTTAAATACCTCCACAGATGGCGACTCCACCACTGCCCCGGGCAGCCTGTTCTAGTGCCTGACAGCCCTTTCGGTGAAGAAATTTTTCCTAATATCCAATCTAAACCTCCCCTGGAGCAACTTGAGCCTGTTCCCTCTCATCCTATCACTTGTTACTTGGGGGAAGAGACTGACCCCCACCTCACCACAACCTCCCAAGATGCATCCACTTCACAGGAGTGCCTTGTTTTCATTTTCGAAACACAAGAATCCGTGTGATGTCCAAGTTGAAACGGAATGTAAAACAGAGAGAGGAACACACCGTGCACCTTTCCCTTTTCCCAAGAGGCGCACGAGTAGCAGCGCACTAGAAACGGGCGGGCAAAGGGCACAGGCTGGGGCTGAGCGGCAGCTCCGTGACACCGTCCCCCAGCCCCGACCCTGCCCACGCCGCCCCTCGCAGCCGCCTCGGGGCTGGGGGCAGCCAGAGCAGAGCAAGCAGTGCCCCCCGCAGCCACCCAGCCCATCAGCTCTGCTCTTCCCACCTCAGTTGCCCAGCCGTCACGGCTCGGAGGACACGCGGACACACTCCTACCTTCTCTCCCTCGCCCGAGAAGGAGCCCAGGCAAAGCAGGAAGACTGATGAGATCTGAGCAGTCTTCCCTAGGGAAAGGGAGCTGACTCCTTTAGGACGAGGAGGGTGCCAAAAGATGAAAGAACAGGTGATGGGTTTTATTGGAGCAAAGGCAAGATGGAACTAGACAGAATGCCCGATTATAGCTTTAAAGTTTTTATTTTGGGGGATTTTTATTGGACAAGACAGCTTTGCCAGCTAGAGTCTCGCACAGCTTGCTTTATTCTTGGACAGATCTGTGAGAAAGTGTTAATTGCTCATACAGCCAGATTTTCCAAACAGGTGGGGGAAGCACTTTTTTTGCAGGATATGGGCATCAGATCCAATTTATAGTCTTTATTCACTCACCATCTAAACAGATGAGACTGAATTAGTCCTAGAATCGATGTACACTTTCTGTAGGTGGTACCAATGTGCAGCTTCTGTGGCTTGCCTTTATTTTTTGGGGGTGACATATAAGTTTGCTTTTCACGTTGCTTTTGCTCAGTTCGTGCAAACTAATTCTCCTCCTGGCTGCAGATTTTGTGCTTCTTGTAACATGTTTTCCCTGCACTTAGAAGTTTTCAATTCCCTTTTCTACCTATGTATTATGTACTTCTGCCAGCTGACAGAACCGAAGGGAATATTTAGGAACTGATCCAAAAAATAAAAGTAATTGACATAGGCACCTAGAAGAGAATTTGATTAATTTAGGCAATCTAATCTTAAAAGGGGAAAAATCCTCCTCTCTACCCTGCTGAGGTGCCAGAGCACCACGCTGCTTGAGCTGCCAGTTCTGAAGGTGCCTTCACGATTGTGTTCTGTACCTGCCCAGGAACACCTGGCTCGATGCAGGTAGGTGCCTACAGGCGAGGGAGACAGAAAGGAGGGGGAGCAAGTTTCTTAGGCAGTTTAAAGCCCGTGTTAATAAAACAAAAGCCATTTTTGAAGGATGTTTCAGGCCTTGTCACTGCTGGGTGAATGACTCGCATGTTAGATGACCATCTTCTCCTTGACTTCTCTGTTCACAGCCTCAAGACACCTTGAAATCCTTTCTGCAAAGTGAGACCGCTTCTCCCGAAGCAGCTCTCTTACCCAGCTCACCCTGCAGCGCGGTGGACCCGGTGCTTTCCTGGGACAAGCAAGATGTGCTTTGGGCTTTCCTGCACAGTTAGGAACTGAACCGTCGCAACACTCTCCTTGCTTAGTTAATACAGAGAAAGAATCGTCACCATGTTCTAAAGGAGCTGTGCTGTCACTCCTACGTTGAAAACTGCACAAGCCTACCTGCCTGGTGAGACCCTTCAGCAGTCAGGGGGATGGACACCACCTTGTGCATCTCAAGACAGGTGAGATGCTAGTGACAAATTTGCACTGCACCAAGGGCAGCACTTCTCACCCCATGCAACAGCAGCAGTGGCGACGCCCAAAAGCACTGTAGCAGCTGCAGTCTGAGCATCTATCACAGCTTTACACAAATTTAACAGTTTTTCTCTGGATTGCATGCTCAGGGGACAGCTTTAAGACTATGGAAATAGAAATTCTAGGTTTAGACTCTACTGCTCCCGCAAAAAAGTAATGTTCTACTTGCCTTTGCCAGCCATTACAATTTAAAAAAAAATATCTAAGTACCATGGGCAGCAGATGGAGAACCCACTGTACTTGAAGGCCAGAATTTCTCCCATGCTCTCACTTCTTCCAAATATGTACATTAATGCGTGAACCAGGCACAGAAAGTTTTCACAACACAAACAGAACAGCTACCTTTACCTTTGCTGGAGCCTCAAAATCTGATGTTATGTAAATACATTCAGGAAAGGAATTTCCTCCCCGTTCCCCCCGCAGTGTTCCCCAAAGTTGTTCCATGAAAAACTGCCACACATACTGCAGTATAGGTATATTCCAAGCTAAGACTGCTGGTATACAGGAGCAGATGGATATGGGCAGAAGAGCGGCTCAGAATACTGCAATGCACCCAAGGAATGACAGGATATGGTAGAATAGGCAACAGCAGGAGATATACAAGATACCACAAAACTGCTCAGACATGCCTGTAATCATCTTTTTCCTCTTGTCAGAGTAAAATTTTACCTTCTACATTCATGTGAGTGGATTATATTGCTGCAAGACTGGTGTGTTATCTCAGAGGTTTTGGCACTTACCTTGTACCCCCTTTCACAGGGATGACAAAACTGTTGGATTTTGACCACATATAAATTACTGAAAAGTTTCATTTCAGAGCGAATCATCAAGGTTTTTATGTGAGCCTAAACATTTTTCTTCACATTTATCAACCTGCTTTCCGATGATACTGAAGATAAAATGATACTATGACATATTTACTCATGACCTTATGACATGCATGGAAGGATAATCCCACTATCCACAGCGTTTCCATCACTTTACAATCATCTGCTTTATCATTCACCAGGTGGTGAATGGAATTTCTCTTCATGTGTCATCTAGTACTATTTTCAGAGCGTAGCCACACACTAACGTCAATGATTAACATCTCAAATGCTATCATTTTTACAGCAGTTTTAATCAAAAGGTAAAAAACCACCTCTCTAAGGACTACATATGTAGTCTATTATTTGACTCGATTGAAAAACAAGTAATTACAAAAACGAATGTGATAATTACGCTTGAGATTGACCTGAGACATCAGTGAGAAGGGAGAACGTGGAGAAGCCAGCTGTTAGCTGAGTTCTGAGCTTCATTATTTCTGTTTATCAAATCCACCCACCATCAGCCCAGACCTTGAGGTTTCTGCATGTGCTGAGGTATGGCACGCTGGTGTGAACACAACGTAATCTTTTACTGCTCCTAATGGCAGAACAGAACGCCATGAACAATGGTAAGAGCAGATGAAATCTGAGATTTTTAATCTTTATTTTATTGATTGTTTTGCAAATACATAGAAGGACTTTGACATTTAGTTTGCAGAGCTTACAGTACAACTACACTTTCTATAATATTTTTTTGCTTTTTCAGGGACAAAAGTCAATAAAATATAAAGTGAAGTAAGTCCAATGTGATAATATAGTAGAGTCACCATCTTCTTCAGAACAAGGAGCATCAACTGTCCCTGTCTTGTGAAGTGCTGTCAAACAGTGGATGATCTCAGCAACATCCCAATAAACCTTCATGCATACCATCAGCCACTGAAGAGGAACAAGCTCTCATCCCTGTAATACCAATCATCGCAACTACTGCTCAGAGTATACCTTACCTATGAACCACCCTTGCGTCCACAGAGAGGGAAGTACTTAGGAGTGCTTTCATTTCTAATCCTACTTTACAAATCAAGAAAAGTGGAATCACAGCTTTTTGCAATTAGCTTGTGCGGACACATTACGTTTTCATAACAATACCAATATTCCACCACAGTACATTGCCCTCAAGGTAAAAAAGTGCAAGTGTGACATACAGATATTTGCACCACTGTTGTATACGGAGAGAGCCTGTTCTCCATTCTTCCCCAGTTTTCAGCATCATATTGACTTTTGCTCTCTTGCATTAACACATACAAATAAGAGAAGACACAGAACTCAAATATCCAGCATGTGTGTCGGTCTTCAAGTACTCTTCCACACTCTTGATCAAGTGTGATCCCCAAGCTGAAGAGAACAAATAACCTGTTGCACAGACCTTAGCTGGTTATTTCTCACAACATCCCTGTGAGGTAGGCAGAAAAACATCCCCTTTTCCAGTAACAAGAGACAAGGCAGAGAGCACAGATGGCGTTGCTCAAGGCAGTAAGTGGAGAACTAGAAAAGCTGAAACTCAGGAGTTCTTGGCTCCTAATTCTTTGCTTCAGAAACCAAGATGCTGCACTTTCAGACATTATCAGGTCATTAGTCTTTTTATAGCCATGTGTTAATGACAACGATGGCTTCTGTGCGTATGCCAGCATAGTTCTATGGCAGAGGCAGCATACACCTGCATGCTGCCCTCAGACACTTCTGTACTTTATGTATGTCAGTAAATGTTCACTGTAATTAACTAATCAGTCCTACAATTAATGTAGCATAGGTAATTGCAATAGATCAACATTTCCTTTATAGATTTCTTTAAGACTTCCCCAGACCTTTAAATATGTATTTTTTCTCTGGATCAGTTAATAGTAACTCCCTTTCCCTGTATAGTATGATAGTTCTTACACTCACCCCCTAAAAACAGCATCCATTCTGAGTAGTCTATACAAGAGCTTCGAGCGACGACAAACAAGACAGCTTCAGGGATCACACCCATCCCCTCAGAGTAGCTTTTCACCCATCCTTGGCCCCGAAGGCAAAGATAGGCACCTTTTGCTGTGTACAGCACCACAAGGGTCAGAACTGTCACTGATGTGTCTTGATGGATTGGGGAAGAGGCCTCTGGGATGCTCTATCCAACTCTGAAACTGTTTCACACTAAGCTAAAATAAAGTGAACTTTTTTTGTATAGAGACTTCAAAGCTGCAAAACCTCTGCGAGCAGAACTTCAGTCCACCTCCAAATCAATAGAAATGGCCGAATGTTAAGAAAGCAACTTGTCTGGAATGAGTGAATAATGTAGGGAATACTGCTAAATAAAGAAAACAGGTGAAAACTAAAGCTAGATAAAAACTACCTTGTGTTAATTCTGGGTTAATGTATTCTGGAGCATTTTGATCAATGTAGTTTCAAGTCTTGCATGCAGATTACCTATCAACTAAATCCCCTGCATATGTTTAATCTTTAAATTAGCACTAGTCTTTGTACAACACTGTTTTTTTCCCCATGGGCTCAGCATCAGGTCTTGCCTACATATTCAGGCTATACAACGGACTACCACCCATTAGCGCTCATGAGTTCAAGTCATACAACTTAGTATTATGGGAGTACTTTTGTATTAGCATAAAGGTACATACAAAGGCATTTTTTTTATTCCTTTGTGGGAAGCAGGAATATACCATTCTGGTATTGACAAGAGATTATCAATGAATTGTTTAGAATAAGTGCAACTAATCAAAATAATCTCCCTAATCAAAACAGTTTTACTGCTATAAAACCCATGTAGGTATCAAGACAAATTGTGTAACTGACCCATGAAAGAGAAGCATTTCTTATTTTAGAATGGAAAAATGCAGTACAAAGGCTAGTATAGGAGCTCAATACTGCACGATTTTTGTATCTGCTTCCCTAGAAATGTGTTGCATTCCTTCTGCAACACACACTGACAATGGTGAATACTTCATGCATCTAGTATTAGAATCCCCTTTCTATACCGTATTCCAACACTGCTTATCACATGTATGACAGACATATATATATATATTTATTTGTGCATCTATATTTTATGTGTTTTTCAGTCACTTAATCTGCTTTGGTCCTGATGTCAAACATTCTTTTAAACAAAGTGGTTTAAGTGTTCCTATTATATGAATGACAGAAACCATTGTATTTGGAGAGAACACTGTGTTTTAGGTAAGTGTGGACTATAGAATCATAGAATGTTAGGGGCTGGAAGGGACCTCTGAAGGTCATCTATCCAACCCCCTGCCAGAGCAGGTCCACCTACAGCAGGTTGCACAGGATGGTGTCCAGGCGGGTTTGGAATGTCTACAAATGCCTCACAGACTCCACCACCTCTCTGGGCAGCCTCTTCCAGTGCTCTGCTACCCTTAAAGTAAAGAGGTTCCTCCTCATGTTCAGATGGAACTTCCTATGTTCAAGTTTGTGCCCATCCAATCAAATCATGCTCTGTATAATAAAGATATACTGTGCTGATTTAGAATGTGAGATCCAATACTGTCATATTACCTATTTGCAAAAATAACAGTAATTTTGTAATTAATAGCAGGGAAAGGAAGGTCTTTATCAAATAGCAGAACCAGTATGAGAGAATGACTTTTCATTTTGATTGTCTCATATCTTCATTCTAGCTATCATGAGTTTGGGTTCCAAACTCTAGTTTTTGCAAACACCTTGATTGGCAAGTGGTGCAAAGTTACTGCTTTTACCCTTAACCAACTGTATTCCCTTCCAAGTGCCCACAACATTCTCCTTCCACGCTTCTCTGTGAAACACTGGAAGGACAGACCTCCTCCAGAAACAATCTTCATTTGCCTTTGAATGGGGGCTGGGGGGAAGAATTACAGCTGGAGGGTAAGAGTGGTTCATGTGGGACAACTGCGCAGCTACCAGTTGCCTGCATGGGGATGGAGACTTCTTAATCGGCCTCCTTCATATTAGCCCCATTCTAGCTTGTATGATTTAAATATAAGGGGTCAGAGTTGGACTTTGGGAGGTGTAGGCTTCTTGAAGCCAACAGACACACACCATGAAAACAGTAGATACATGCAGGGCTAAGGACCCATTTTTTTTCCACCGGCATAAACAGTTTTGTCACAGACTCATTAAAAGGTTCAGGAAAAGGGAAGTCCATATTCCTGATGTCTCTCTACAGCTGCCTACATTTGCTATAGACCACTCCAGAAAAAAGTCCCCACACATTTACAGGAGAATGGACATGGTAAGTGCTGTAGTTACAGAGCAAGGGAATGACTTGTAAGTTTAACGACATCAGGAAAAGCAGAGGCAATCTTAGGTTTTGCATGGTCAATTTCTGAATCTGTGTAAAAAATGTAGTATTTGGCAGAGAGACAGCAAGGCCTTTTTTGATAATGTTCATTAACGCTTTAGTATAACATTATTCAAAATTTAGGGAATAAATTCACTCTTCAATTAAAATTGGTAATGTTATGAAAGTAAAATACAATTTAAGCTGACAGTCACAGTCTGAGTTTAACTGTATAGAAACTACTTACAAAGCCCTTTAAAAAAAAAAGAAACAGAAGTAAAATTGCAAAACAGTCATCCATTTCTCTTCACTGAGCTCCCATTTGGAAACAAGCCTTCTGGCAAGTTAAGCCCAGTCTGCGTTTCATGTTTAAATCTGCCTCATTGGTATTAGTTTTGGCGAAACCTAGCAAAAAGGAGGGAAAAAACACAACAGTTGGCATACAGATATAGCAATACAACCCACTGTTTGCTTCCACCTCTATCAACTATGTGCCACTGAAGATTAGAGACACTGTATTTATTTAAACTGATATATTTGCAGTATTTCAGAGATAAACACTCCCACAACTAAATTTTCTGATGCAGGAATACAAGATATATGTGTTGCTAGCATCCAGCCTCTAAACTTCATTTATTTTGAGTTGAGTTATTAATTTAAGAATGCAAGGAGATTAAACTTGGGCAGCTGAACCTGTACTTGCCCATGCTAACTGTATGGTATTCTCAGATGGCTTCCAATGCCAGCAAAAGGGATAGCTGAACTCAGGTGAAGCAGCTCCTCAATTATACAGCATACAGGATGGCACATGAGCATAACCCAAAAATAGATCATGGCTTAGTTAATGCACTGGCCCATTAATGGCCATAGTTTGTGCACAGTAGGGCTGCACTTGCCGTGAACAGCAATAGGAGAGATACCTGCCAATGGGCAACAGCTTTAGCCATCATTTTCTAATCCACTTGCATTCATGCATCAAAACACTGAATGATGCAGAGGCAACAAAACAGATCATATTCAATATATGATTGAATCGCCACCGCAATATTAGCATGCCAAGGGATCTTAAACTTATGATTTCCCTTTGCTCAATAGCCAAGATCATTCTGCTTTTACTCTCCACTCACCAGAAGACAGGATGCTGCCTGTCAATGCTGGGTCTGTACAGAAGTAGTCAAATGAGTATTAGCAGGAGATATATAACCAAATGTATATATATATTATACACATACTGTACTTATAGTATATGTATACATTTGATTTGATTATTTGTTTGATAATGATACAATTCAATACTTCTAATTTTACCTTTTTTTAAAAAAAATGGCCTTCTTCCATTCACATTCGACTTGTTTGATAATACAGTTTAATAATTCTAATTTTACCTTTTTTTAAAAAAAACTTGCCTTTTTCCATTCACATTCATTTTTGTGTGAGGACACACTTATATATTCTATTGTTTTAATTCCATATACTCATTAAAAAAAAAGTGATATTATAAGATATCCAGCAGACCAAAAATAAAGCACAGCAAACCTAAATACAAAACTAGATGAGGAAAGAAGGTGTAAATGGGAACAATACAGAGAACACTTTGAAAAGTAGCAATGGTTAACATTTGGTTGAACCCTGACTGCAGGTCTACACAGATACCCTGAGGAAAATCCCTCCACAGAAGACACAAGCCTCTTTAAATATCTACTATTCCCAGCCCTATTTAAATAGGTGCCCCAGGATGAAGATCAAAAATAACTCATGGGATTTTACTCGTTCAGGATGAAAAACAGTTCCACAGATGATCTAGCTCCTAGTTGATTAATGTGTCCCACTGAAACACCACATACTGCTTTCCTTCTTACAGAATCATAGAATCACCTAGGTTGGAAAAGACCTTTAAGACCATCAAGCCCAACCATCAACGTAACACTGCCAAAACCACCACTGAACAGTGTCCCTCAGCATCACGTCTGCCCGTCTTTTAAATACCTCCAGGGATGGTGACGCCGCCACTGTTCTGGGCAGCCTGTTCCAATGCTTGACAACCCTTTTGGGAAAGAAATTTTTCCAAATATCCAATCTAAACCTCCCCAGGTGCAACTTGAGGCCATTTCCTCTTGTCCTATCTACTTGAGAGAAGATACTGACCCCCACATCACTACAACATCCTTTCAGATAGTTGTAGAGAGTGAGAAGTTCTTTCCTCACCCTCCTTTTCTCCAGGCTAAACAACCCCAGTTCCCTCAGCTGCTCCTCATGAGACTTGTGCTCCAGAGCCCTCACCAGCTTCATTGCCCTTCTCTGGACACACTCTAGCACCTCAATGTCTTTCTTGTAGTGAGGGGCCCAAAACTGAACACAGTATTTGAGGTGGGACCTCACCAGTGCCAAGTACAGGGGGACGATCACTTCCCTAGTCCTGCTGGCCACACTATTCCTGACACAAGCCAGGATGCTGTTGGCCTTCTTGGCCACCTGGGCACACCGCTCGCTCATCTTCAGCCAGCTGTCGACCAACACCCCCAGGTCCTTTTCCACCAGGCAGCTTTCCAGCCACTCCTCCCCAAGCCGGTAGTGCCACATGGGGTTGTTGTGACCCAAGTGCAGGACCCGGCACTTGGCCTTGTTGAACCTCATATCATTGGCCTTGGCCCATCAATCCAGCCTGTCCAGCTCCCTCTGCAGAGCCTTCCTGCCCTCAAGCAGATCAATACTCCTGCCCAGCTTGGTGTTGTCTGAAAACTAACTGAGGGTGCACTCGACCCCCTTGTCCAGGATTGCTGATAAAGATATTAAACAGAACTGGCCCCAGTACTGAGCCCTGGGGTATCTTGTAGCTGGCTGTGAACTGTTCAATGCATTTAACTCCATTCCCCACCACTCTTTGGGCCTGGCCATCCAGCCAGTTTTTGACCCAGCAAAGAGTATACATGTCCAAGCCATGAGCAGCCAGTTTCTCCAGGGGAACGCTGTGGGAAATGGTGTCAAAGGCTTTACTAAAGTCCAGACAGAAAACAGCCTTTCCCTCATCCACCAAGCGGGTCACCTTGTCATCTGCCTCCTTATATCCCATCTTTTTCACTTAACAGTACTGAACTGTTATATCATGAAAGTATGATATATAAGGCCTTTCCAAGCATTAAAGCCTCTTTCTTTTAGAGGTACAGGGCTGTATTTCCTGTATGAGTTAGATTTGTACGTTATCCTTCCTCCAGCCACTATATATCATCATTTATAACCTTATGAGAATAGCCACCAAGGAAAGCTTAGTTCATGAAGAATGTGTTTACTGTATCAAATGTTAATGAAATGTTTTCAGTGGATGGAAACTGTTCATTGATTTTTCAAAGTTGTGTGTGAACTAGGATAATAAATAGATGTAATAGGTACAAGTGTATAGGAGGTGGTGAAACTCCCTGCGTGCATCAGCATTCCTGGACAAGTTCCAGAAATGTTTCAACATTTCTGACTCCAAGTGCCTATGAGCCTCACTTAATTTGGGCCTACTTCTGCCTCACCCACGGACGATTCCATTGAAGTAAAGGCAAAAACTGGAGGATGAAGATAGCACCATTAAAATCTGTATTCTGCAAAAAATGACAAAAGGCAATTACTGGAAGAGATTATTGATTTTCTGCTGTCATAGATGTTGGTGCCATCAGAACCTCAGTTTTACATTCGAATGAGCATATTACACTAAATCTAATGTCTGCACAGCTGTCATTTTTGTGCACCACTATCTTCTTCCAAAAGGGTCTGATCGCCGTGAGTGCTGAAGCACTACAATGCCTGATGAAGATCACGGAGGTGGCGAGAGCCCAGCACCAGTCAGGACTGGACCCAAATACAACTGTTTGCTCTAAATGAAAGGTGACTAAATAAGCAGAAAAATGCTAACATAACTAAAGGGATGGTTTGTGCTTGGAAAACAAGGAGCGATCAAGTCTGAAACGCAGAAATTCCCCTGAATCCACTGCTTTAAATCCCAGTAGAGTCAGTCAACTTGCTAACACTCCCTGTGCTAAGAGCACAGCATTTGGTAAGGGCAGAATGTGCTTAATGAAGACTATTTTACAGTACACAGCTGCAGAGTCGCCACTTTCTTACAGTACCTCCTAAGCAACACATGCTTAATGCTATTTCACTTACAGGAAGAACAGTTTATCTCCAAATACTTTGCTGACAGAAGAGGTAGGGGCACTGGGAGGAGTTTGCACGGGCAGCCCTGTATGCAGCCTCTGAACTGGTAAGAGGATGCACAGCCTCAGGGACTCCCTGCAATTCAAGCCCGTTGACTCACTGATCTCCAACCCCAAACTACCCTTTTCAGCTACACAAACAGCCCTATGCTTCTTTCATTATGTTTCTTTACAGTAAGCAGTTTTTTCAAGGCCTGATTGCCTGATTCTGAATGGTGCTGAGTCCTAATAACTTCTAATGACCTTATCAGGTGTGCAAAAGCAAGTTATGGTTCAAAAATGTTAAAACAGCCTCTTAAAAAAAAAAAATAACCTGTGTTAGCATATTTGTTAAAATAATAGAAGCTGCTTATCCCTTATGAAGTCCTAATTATTTAAAGTTGCAGATAAAAGCAAACCACAATTCCAACATCAGCTTTTGTACAAAAATCTGCTCCTAATGTGGCTTTTGCAGAGGGGTTGATTGATCAGGAAAAAACACAACATCCATTTAAAAGTTGACTCAATCCTGCAAAAACCTGTTTCCACAAAGGAAATTGTACTTCCAGAGACTAAAACCATATACTCTATTATTTTCTACTCACTGGCTTGAACCTGGACAGTCTTTTTAAACATACACTCATTGACTGCTATTCCACTACCAAATGTTTCCTTGGCAGACACTTTTCCTAAACTCCGTGTTACCTTTTAAGGCCATTTTGTAAAACTGAGCTTTTACATGAAGGAAAAAAAAATAAAAATGGGCAGGGGACAGGGGATGGGGAATTTCTACCGACAGACTTGTCCAGATTATTTTTATAATGAAATATATCTGTGAAAAGTATGGTTCTCAGTCTGCTCTCTCATGGTCTAATCAACAGTATAAGACAGTACAAACCCAAACAGATTACCTGCCAGGGTTATATATATGCTAGGCTACAGCAAATCTAATTTAAGCATGCAAGATAAGCCAACACCTTGTCTTCACAGCACAGTAAAATCAGGGGCAAATTGTTTATTTTTTATATGATGCCAGTCTATAATGAAGATTGTTGACTCTAAATCACGTTTTCTTTGATATTTTGTTGTTGCAAATGTCCTTTAGGGAATGTTTTTCCAAATAAGTAAGCAGGCTGTGAAAATGGGACTGTATAGCCAAATGTGTCTCAAAGAAAACCTATCCTCTCCAAAAAGGAGTAGTCTGCATGGGGAGAGATAGTTTTATATAAAGGTACAGCCATCCTTTAAAAATCCTGCTTGTAATAAACCTATAGAGGTTTGCTTTAGTTCAGATCATTCACTGGATCCACTGAAAAAAGCTGCTAGAAAAGTGTGAACTCTTCATTTTCCACCCATTAGTTCTGTTTCAAACTAGCAAAACATATGATCCAAAAAACCCCTCCTTTTACTGTAGCAATACAATATCACTGAAGTTCCTGTCACCAATATAAACAAGAACAAGATGTCTCATTCAGTGAACATAAATAATCACAAGCACAACTGCTACTCTTGCAAGGAAGCCTGAGGCAGTGTCTTGAAATGTGGGAAAAAGGACCGAGGATGCTGCATTCTGAATAAATGCCTATTGCAATGCTCAAATCTCTATTTTCTGAACTCCAAAGCTAAGGGAGGGAGCTGTAGGTGTTCACTATATAGGAAAATCAGGCCATCAAGGGTCCAATATTATTTAACAGTGACCCAGTGTTGCTGTTACAGATGTCAATAGAAGTTTTGGTAAGGATTTCAATGAGAGGAGGCCTGGTTCATTGAGGCCTGGAAACATTCTTTAGAGGAGGGGGGGTGCAAAAAAAAAAGAAAAAAAGGAAGGAATAGCCAATGATCTTCCAGCTTTAACAAATCATTGATGTTCATGTTTTCCATCTGCAGTGCTATAGAGATTTCCAGCACTTCTGGAACTATCAATCAGTAAGTAACGCTGACCCCCACCACATACCTTGGCAGAGGTACATGCTTTGCATGCATTTATGCAAGCTGCCTGCTTTCAAGGTAAGTATATGAAAGTGCATAAACCAAGCAGCATCTACATTTTTCATGCCCACAGCTCCTTTAGTGCAGCTCGTGATTTCATGCATGACCACAGCGGCCATACAAAGCAGACTGCGCTGGAGTTTGCCTTCAGGAGAACTGGGAAACGGTGCCTGTGAAGTGTTCCTTCCTGATCCCAGTGAGACAGATCCCAGGGACCTAGACGATAGATTGCTGCAATACCTCTCATCAATTGCTAACTTCAGGCTATCCTAAAGATTCGAAATTTATACCACTCATTTGTAACATTTACAGGAAAACACTAAGGGACAGTGGGTGGTGCTAATCTTTTCTTTGGTCCTAACAGTCTTGCCCTATCATACCCACTGTGCTGCTGCAAAGCTTAATCTCAAAGCCCGTCATTTTAAGCTTATCACTTCTTTTTCTGAATTATTTGGTTGCTTCTACTTTCATTACCTTGAGCATAGGCTGCTGGACTTTACTTTTGGTAACACATGCTCAGTTAAATACATATATATTGGTCACTTGAACAAAAAAGAAACCGACTCCTTCCAAACAAGCAGATTTGGAACACATAAGGACTGGCGTTCTCTGATAATAAAAGTCCTTTCCTGTAGCTTCAGTCTATTTAAATGCTTACCAAACATGGCACCTTCAAATTCATCATGAAGTTAATCCCTAAACTAAATATGCACAAACAAAACAAAGGGACTGACTGCAACAGATACAAACCTACAAGGTTATTTTTGTTTTAATTTTGGATGCTAGCTGTTTGACAGGCTGATCAGCCAAAGAAAAAGAAGTCCTGACCTTATCGAAGTTTTAAAATATTGATCATTTTTTTCTAAATCACAGTCAGAATGAATGAATAATTTCTTTTGCACACAGAACTGCTGAATATGGAAGGTTGCTTCCACTGTAAATTAAAAAATAATAATGACTTCCATAAAATGTTACTTGGAAAATAAATAATGGAGCAAGCGCAGTTTCCTGCACTTCGCAGTTGCTGGTCACTCGTCTTTAACTGTACAATTTCCCTCAGATAAACAACTATATTTTCAGAATTGAATACCTCTTTATTTAAAATATTTAAAACTCCACAAGAAAAATGTACACTATCATATTTAAGTATCAGAAACTCTCTCTTACAGACACAGGAAATGAATGAAATTCCACAGGCTTATCACCCCAGAAAGTTTCACTTACTGCCAGTATCATGTTCAAAACCCTAATAACAGTCTTTCACATACTAACTGCTCTGGAATCTTTCAATAATGTGCCCTACCCCTGCCATGAAGCTCTGCAAAGAGGAAGAGTATTGCACTTCATTAACAAATATTCCCCAACTATTTTTACAGCACAATTTGTATACTGTCATACTTGCTGTCCTTACTAAAGGAAGGCTGACCTGCCCCAAAAGACTTCACATCACAGAAGAAAATAATTCATAATGTCCATGTAGGAGAATGCCATAAAGAAACCATATGTTATCAGCCACACATATGCAATCAGTTACAATCTAGTGTGCTACAGGTCTCCATTAATAAGCCAGTTTTTGTTAGCATTAACTAAGACTTAAGAATGAATGTGAAGGTAAAAAGGCAGTGGATTTCTGCATTAATGCAGAGCATAAGTTTCATTCGTACAAGGCAATGAGAGAGAAAAAGCAAAGATATCAACAGGACAGCATTTAACTGATTTGCACTAGTCATACAGAGTGAACACATGTAGTCACCCCTGTTGAGAAGACTCACAACCCCACCTAAAGATAGCATGAAAACTTAGCAACAGAGAGTTAGGTAAATTAACTTAAACAGTGGAAAAATAAACATTATCCATTTCTCAGATATGAACCAGCTCCCCTCTTCAAAGCATCATAGAAGTCCACTTTCCACATTGTCCTTTTAGTAATTTCTCCATCTCTTCTGCTTTTCCTAGCTTCTGATGCTTCCAATATAATCATACTAGGTTAGCCCTAAATTATCTTATTTTCATTGTAAACCCCACAGATAACCTACTCAGCCCTCACCTATAAGGAGGAAACTTACCACATCTGCAAGTCTTCATGTGATGAGTATTTGTGAAGAATATTTTTTCTGACATGAGACTAACTATATTCATTTGTAAAATGACTTACTGTGAAGTCACAGCCAGTGCTTTTCTTGATATCATCCACTGTCAGTTCTTCCCAGATTTCCACAAGGGTCAATCCCGTCTTCTTGTCCACATCAAACACAGCCTGTCAGGTTCAAATAGCACACAGTAATTTTTTATTACCAAAGCAGAAAACGAGGATGTGAGTAATAACATTGCACAAAATGGCGTGCTGAAATAGGTAGCATTCCCTCAGTAACAAAAGATGCCATTATCACCTGGTTTCCCTTTTCACTCTTCTGACTGACCAATAAAGATTTGTGCTACTTTTATCTGTACCTGAAAGAATCTAAAATATGAGAAGTGGTAGTTTTGTGGGGAAATGTGCAACTGTTCTTCATTGCATCAAATGAAGACCATGCCTCCTGCTCCAATCTAGTGAGAACTGGAGGTCCAAATGAAAGGCCTGAGACATTCTTTGCTGCAAGACAATCCCCACCAAGAGATCATGAAGGAAAACAGGAAAAGACAATGCGTCCCTCATTCTTCTGTTTCGTTTTAAGGCCAGCAGAGAGGTACAGAGTGGTTGATCAGCTTTGTCAGATCATAAGCTTCTCCAACAGCTATTGCACACCCAGTGCAAATTTTAGTATTGTCAGAAGCTAGCAACGAAATACAAGACTTCTTGTTGTATTTTTAATAGAAAGCCTGGGAGGAAGTGGCTGAAGGAACAAAGGCTGTTCTTTCTAATATCTTTGTAAGATATGTTTTCCACTTCCAAGGTTCACAATTTCATCAGTAAAAACACCTGTAAAATGATGTGCACTTTAACAGTGCCTACCAGAAGGAGATACATGGGTTGCAAACTAGCTGCCAGGGAAACCATAAGGTCTACAGTCATTTTCTTATTAAAAAAAAATAATAAAGAGCAGTAAGTATTGAACTTGAAATAAAAGTAAAGTCTTAAGCTCATCACAGAAGTGTACTAAAGTTCAGCTGTCCTCAGGGCACATGAGACTGATTTATGAGACTCAAAAATGATAGCTCATCTAAGTCGTAAAAGAGAAACTGGCCATAAGGAATATACACACTAGGAAGCTAGTATGCAAACAGAATTTGCAACACTATCCAAGTACTGTTGTGCATCTGTGTCTTCTCCTAATAAAGCCACCAGACCTGGAAAGCGGTGACCCTTAGAAAAATCTCTGCTTGTTGTTTATTTTTTATCAGTCGTCGTTGACCCTTACTTTTTTGTACCTTACATTTGTATGTGGCCAGTTGGTAGAAGACTGGAAAAACTTCCACATTTTCATCTACTTTCCCTTACTTTGTGGAGAAAAACACCTCTAAATTACAGTAACAATATACCACCAGGAGAAAGCAAATTCTACATCAGCACCTTTGATGCATTCTACTTAATATGATAGATGGCTCACAGAGGGACTACTCTAAGCCCTTAAAAATGTAAACACCGATAATAAAAGGGGTATGATTACAGTAAAAACCTTAAGTCACTTATCCTTTGCTGAAAAGATCCACTAATGTACTTTCAGCAGCAGCAATATCAGATGCTCACATGTACTTGCACTGGAGGGTAAATTGCTTCACAAATGGAATCAAGTAAGGACAAAAGCAAAGCCCTGCTACAGCTACAGGTTGTGTTGCTCTGAAGAGTGTAGTATACACCAAGGCGGATGCCAATTGTCTGACACATACCTGCCACACAGTTGTTGCTCTGCTGGGAAAAAAAAAAATGAGCTGTGATTACAGCTGTATTTGAGGATCAGCATCTCACAGAGCAAATTTTCAGTGTACTTCTCGTGCATGGCACCTTTGTTCTGAAGGTGTCTAAAAGTATGGTCCAGTAGGCTAGATGTCAATGGTGAAAGCTTTAAAAGGAAATACAGGATTCTCCAGACCTCTAGAGTTGAACTCCAAGGGAATTTTGCCCTTCATTGGCAACAGGTACTGAATCTATTCTTCATTTTTACTGAGTGTCCCTTCTTAGGAATAGAGGAGTAAAGCATTGACAAGGATTTAAGAAAAGTACTTTACCTTCTCTGTAATGATGCGGTTTACACATTGTTTCCCAGTAAGTGGTAAATTGCACTTTTCCAAGATTTTATGGACGTTGCCCTGTGTTTAACAATATACAGACAAACATTAATTTTCAAAAACAACACGGCTTACTCAGAATTTAAATAGGTACATGAAAATCACAGCTGTAGCCATTCAGTGTTACTGAAACATTCACTGTAGTCAGAATACTCTTTGAACTCACTTCTATGGCAGATTACATCTTTGGCAATTTGGGACAGTTATTACTTAAATCCCACATATAGGGAGATGACTAATAAGCATCTTGCGTACCACTGAGTGGGCTCCTGAGTTTAGAAGTTCTGCATATTTCTGCTTAATAATTTGTCTTTCCTGCTGCAATGTGAGGATAAGAGAAAGATGGGACCTCACTGATGACACATAAAGGACAAAAATAAGGGAAAGACATTGTGGGCACAGCATTTCTCCGTCTTACACTTTATCACAAACAGTATGTGCAGGATCAGCCATACACACAGGGACTTCAAATCCCCAGGGCTCAAGCGCATAGACATGCTCTGAAAATAATAAACCCAGATTCTTTACCCACACTGAATTCCCATTCCCTCCATCTCTCCAGGAAAGCCCAAAAGCAGACTAAGAGATGAGTGCAATGTGCTCATCTGCAAGTGCTACACAGGAGTTACATTATCTCTGGTTTAAAACAAATCAGCATGCAAATATAGCAGAAAAGAGTGCATATACAGAGAATAGGATTTACTTCGAGGGACTTCTGTTTCTGGAGCATCAAATGCCAGCTACTGTAAATCCTGGGAGAAGAACTACCTAACGAGAAGACATTGCTTCTGACATGAAGCTGGGCAGGTAAGGTTTGGGTGATGAGGTGTCCCCTCCCCCAATCTGTTCTTCAGTTTTTTTAATAGGAGTTCACAAATGGCTTTAGATCCTGCTAAATAAACGTAGGCTGCAAAAGCTCTGAATGTATAAGAGAGATGGATCACTACATTTTTAGTCAGTATTTGTAGGCGTTTTACAGAGGTAGCATTAAGTGCACATTTCTCCCATTATCACGTGCTTTTATTTTTTCTCTAATTATCAATTTTCAGTTATGCATTTCAAAAGTCTCAGAGTATTACGTCTCATTTAACCATCTGAATGCAATAGTTTTTAAATTTACAATCATGTTTGCCTTAAGGCTTAATATAAACTCAGCAACCATGTTTCAGCCAGCTTGACTCCCGAGTGATAACAAAACGAGCAATCCATGTGCTTTTGAATTTATCTTTTTCTGTGAAGAACTATTTCTTCATTCTAATTCTAATTATACTGGCAAGATTGACATTTGGTACCAAGGCAACTACTCTGATGAAACTCACTCGCTCTTAATGAAAATAATGACTTGCGACAGTGTTATTTTCAATTGATCTGCTTACATCTTGTCCATCTCGAGGACCTTCTTGTGCACTTTCCCCAAGAGCCAAGATTAATGTGTGCTATTTGTAATACTTTCAAGTAACATATCAGGTATACTTCTCAGACACATGAAATGAAGTGTCTCTTCCTGGTACCCAACTGAGATTGAAATGTGCGGACTTGCAGAGGTGACAGCTTGAATGGCTCCTGTGACCCTGAGAACTGATACATTCCAGCTTCTTAACACTCAGGATGAAGATTATTGTATTACCAGGTAGCATTAAAGGCGGCTTTTGGAAGACATCCATCAGGGCACTATCAGAATAGGAATCCAAATGGAACTGCACGGATTTTTACCATCTGAGTTTATATGGGATTTATTCAGATAACGGAAAAGACTGTTGTGTAGATACACAAAACTTTAAGGTGTTTCAGTCTGCTTTAAGTAAAAAATTCTGTTGTTGAACAACAAAAATGTCCTTAATCTTCCACAACACATTAAAATCAAAACTATTCACAATGATGGAAAGGAGTTTTCAATTCAGTGCTCCATGTTTCAATCACATCCAAATCAAATACTTTAAACTATTTTCCATTCTATTTTTCTGAATGGTGTAGACAACTCATTTCGTAACATGGAACAATTACCAGCCATTACTTTACTGTGTTTTGCAAAACACGTCAATGATGGTATGGGGGTAGGAACTTGACTTTCATTTCTCTTAGGCAGTGTCTAGCAGATTAGACACAGATGCACAGGGACTGGTTAGAGATTAAATAACAACCTTACATTCTATTATTTTTCTTCATGGTTATAAACAGAAGAGTAGTTTGACAAAAAATACATTAAGAAATACCATAAAGAATAAGACTTAAGGTCCACTTGCCAAATGTCTCACAGTGGCCTAAGCATATGGACTGAAAATTGAGCCCCTCCTTCAACAGATACGCCCTCCTGGTTCCTGGCATGTTGTGATGTATAGACCTCCTGAGCTAGACACTGCTCCTGGGCAATGCTATGTAATTGCCACTGATGAACTTAACCTCATAAAACAGTTTAGACCCTTTCATACAGACTTAATTCTTTCAGCTCCTGCATCATCCTGCTGATCATCCACAACTTCATTAGCCAGCTATGAAAAATGCCTCTTGTCATTTTAAACATGCCAATTGCTAATTTCAGTTGGCTACTCCAACTTCTCTTTTAAAGGAGTGACTAGCCATTCTGCATCCATCTTCTTGTCATTTTGTGTATTTCTATGTTACCGTTCCCCAACGCCATTTCTTAAGCTGAAGAGTCTTCTACAGAAGTCATTTCATGTTCTGCCATTTTTGTTCTGTACCTTTTGGTCTTCATTACATGTAAAAATTTAAGTAATTAAAAATGTAAATAATTTTGGGGAGAGCATATTTAGTTTTGTTTGTAATATACTGCATATCTGAATTTAAACAGAGGAAAATTCTTTCAGCATTTATTTGAGTGACAACCCTCATAATCAAGTGTAAATTATATTTTGCCTTCCTGCACTGCAAGATCTCAGCCTATTGCTGTGTTTAAAAACTGCATTGTGTACTGAAAGGAGAATGCACTTTTAAATTCCTAAAAACCTGATTTTAATATTTAACAAGTCATTACTATTATACAAAAACACTTGAAAAGGATTAAAAGATCCTTCACAAGATCACAAATCGGACAAAACTGACTGCAAGAACTACCCATAGCAGCAACTTTTGAATATGTCCATTGAAGGTGCTGTGTATATCCCATCGGCTTCCATCTGTTTCCATCCATCAAACCCTGACTGGTGTTGATTTACAGGAGACTTTGGCATCTAATGATAGATTTCTTATTATTTATCTGGAGAATAAGATGACAAAAATGTCCCTGTACTGAAAAGCCAGCAGACACAACAGACTGTCACAGCACATGCAGACATTTTTCTTCACTCAGTAGCGCACTGGGCTTTGAGCAGGATGAAAGATTGCTCCTCTGATGCATAGATGCAGATGCAACAAGTTTGTGAGAAAATCTTTGGTGTAAAGAATTAAAAAGCTGAGAACATAAAATCAGATCTGTAAGAAGCAGTCACGGCCCAGAAAAGCTTGTGATTTTCACAACTGGTCTTACGGGTGCTATGTATGCTTGTGTATATATTAAAAAAACCCCAAACAAACAAACAAACAAAAAAACACCAAAGGAAAAAAAAAGGGGACCACCTGAAAACTGTAACAGAAACTTTTGATTTACAAACAGTAGATTTCCATATTTCATCATTTTCACTTTTGAACAAACAAGAAGAATCAGTATGAAGACCTCAAAAAGAGGCTAGGTAAGCAGAAACAGTACCAGTAATACTCTTCCTTTTTAAAATAACATGAAAAATCATGTACATAGTTTAGTTTTGCAGTGCCTTCTCACAAAAGCAGAAGAAACAATTTATGAAAGCCTTAACTGGCTCTCTAGAAGTGCATACCAGGCATACCATGTACATAAGAGCCCAAGTTATGTACACGTATGCCAAAATAAATAAGTCTATGCCTGGACTGTCTGTAACGGTGAACCTATCTGTGTTTCCATCTGTTTCAGGTTTCAGTACTCCTACTGGCAAAGTACAAACAAGCAAACAACTTCCAAGCACTGTACTGAAAAAAGATACTGGTAATAGTACTTTTAAGAGAAAAACTGGCATGAATAATTACATTGTGTGTGGACTCTGAGCTTTAACCAAATTCCACAGTAACTAGAAATTTAGCATAAATATTTTTTCATTAATACCTGAAATATGGGTCTGCGCAAATTGATAATTACACATCCAGTTTTTGGGAGGCTGTGATAGGGAGACGACTCATATAGATGAATTTGCTTTGTACTTTTGTTGACTTATTTAAACATATGCATGCAAAAAATACTGGGTCAGACTGTTAGTTAAAATGTGCCCCTTGAGATCACAGCTTACTATAAATTGTGAAACTACTATATTTTTCAACAATTTTTTAAAGTGGAAATTCATTCTTCAGATCACATTTAAAAAACACACCACTGTTAATATATTTACCTTTCATATTCATATTTACTATAGTTTACCATGCAAATTCCTTATGTTTGCCCTTATGCATCCTGACATGGGTATTATCTTGAAATACACAAATAAATCTTACTGCAGACATACAACAAATTTGTAATAACAGAGACACAGAAATTAAACAAGAAGTTCATTTTTAAACACTTTGGTATAGTTCCCTGAAAACAGATATTTTTGTCCTCTAGTACATTTTTCTCATAGTTTGGACTGTCCCATTTTAGAAGTTTCAAATTACCTATGTTGAAGTTTCCTATGACCTTCTGTGGGAGACAACTGGTTATATCTATAAAACTTTCCCCACAAAGAAGTCTCGAGATTAAATTCTACCACATAAGATGCAAGGCAGCCTGCATCTCATCATGCCAAAAAGATCTATTCTCTTAAACTGTCAGTACCAATTTGACTGGCAACTTCAAAGGTAAATATCTTTCCATCATAGCAAGTTTTTAACCATGGGGACCTAATTTTTCAAATTATTCCGAGGTGAAGAGTAAAACATCTAGGGCAGCATCTACTGTAGCTCTGGCAATTGCCACTTTCATTAAATTTGCATGAAGTAACTAAAAAATGTGTGCAGCTTTTAAACATCAAGTTAATATTTCATTTTTTTCCATGGTGAATGATTTACCTTCAAGAGAAAAGGAACTATAATAACCTAGCCCGCTATCGCACCTTCATAACTAACAGGAAAACTCTCAAATTGTCACAAAGCAGCAGAAGGAATGTAAGATGCATTGTTTTTTTCCCCTTCTTCCTTTTTTGGTACAGCACAAAACACTTGTTTAGAAAGAAGTGGCAGAGCCTTACCTTGGCTGAGTGCTCCATGGTGACAACCACTTTGGTCTGTGCACTGGATACCAGATCCATGGCACCTCCCATTCCTTTCACCATCTTACCCTAAAATTAAAATTTTTAATGGAAATGTAACGCTTTTACTATTTAAATCCTGCATAGAAAGCCCGCCTATTTCATCACCACTGTATTCAAACAGTAACAGAGCTTCACCAGAGTGACAACAGCTGTCTCATTCTAGGCTCTATATGATGTAAATAGGAAAAGAATGATGACCAGAATAAGGATCCACTGCCACGGCTGGTGCTCTGGGGTGTAACTTAAATCTGAGTAGTACCATTGGCTTAATGGAAACCCTGACACTAAGGAGCAATGAATTTAGTTCCAATGGCTCTGACATTAGAAAAGCAAAGTGTTCATTCTCCTGTCGATAGAAATGTCCTTACTTCCTCAAAACCAATCTTTGCTCATGAAACGTAGCAACAAGAACATCTGAGTACTCTCCACCTGCCGGTTTAGAAAGCCATGGCTCGTACCACTGTATCAGCACAAACCAACCTTTTTGTTCTATTCCGGATATTTGTGGATGTTATTTCAGAATATGGGCAAATAAACAAATGTGGATTAGCATTCACTTCTGTTTGTCCCTCAAACCAAGCAACACTCTGCCTCTGTGACCCATTCTTAAAGACTGCCAGAACTGCACCTGTTATCTCAGCAGCTGTATTTTGGCTTGGTGTTCAGCTACCTCTATTTTTACTTTCCATAATGTTACAGCATTCAACCCCTGCCTGCTTCCACCACCTTAAAATGCACACATCAGATCTTGGAATGTAAGAGGTCCAGACCTGTCACACTTCTGATGGGAAATGACCATAAGTACAAAGTTTTATCAGCATGAGCAGAGCAGTCATTTTTGGACAACAAGTACTAGACCCCCCAAAAAAACAAGTCAACAACCTCATATGCTACTCCAGAGTTGCTGAGGAAGGCAGAAAGGGGAATGGAACACCAAGACACCTGCACGATAGGGCAGGTTAGTAGGAAACACAGGGCAAGGAATTTTACAGATTAAAATTAATTAATTTCTGTCTCTAATGTTTTGTATTTGCTGTCTTTTGACTGGTTATTAGCTGTAATTAAAATAAAATATGGACAGTAATACAATGGATGCTCTTTTATATATAAAGCCTAAAAGTATATGGTTAAACGACTGGAAAACTTCCCAGTATAAAGCTTTTCTCTTATGCTTCCTTTTATCAGCTATTTGATTCAATACCTTACTAGTACCAGTCCATGACCTAAAACATATGGAAAATACTTGTGCCATTAAGCTGACAGACCACCAACTTGTTGGTCTCTTGATCATTATGGCCTCTTGATCATAATGAAGGGAACATACCCCTTCCCCCCCCAAAAAAGATATTTTCTTACTTGCACAGTGAAGAGTAAATCAGATCTTCCTATATTTATAAACAACCCCTTTGGAATTTCTCAGGTCAGATTAATATTTAATTTTAATCACGTTAATTAATATTACTACAAATATTTCTTGCAAATACAAACCTGAAAGGGATGAGAGGATTTATCTCTGTCCTTAACTTCCTGGCATTGCTTGGATCATTCTCCATCCTACCCAGAAATACAGAGCTCTTACAAGGACTGCAGTGGCCACTCACCTGCCTGCCACAGGCTCGCTGACAAGATAATGCAGAGTAGCTGAATACAATGGATTATCTCCCCAGTAGCTCAGAATATGTTTGCATTGACCATGCTATCAATGTACCTGTCCTGCCAATGCCAGCTTTTTGGTTTTTCCAGGCAATTTTCCAGGCTTTTTCGTTCTATTTAGGAGTAAAGACCTTCAATAACTAGGAAATATCTGAAGGAATAAGGGCTGATGAAGGTCAATGACAAATCTATTGCTGGAGAAGCTGTCATATTGGACTGAGAGAAGAGACTTTGTGTCTTTGTGTACGCAGAAGCAGGAAAATGCAAGTTAAGTTGAAAAGAACATCTTAGGGACCTTTAAATTGCCGCATCTGTTCCTTCTCTTTAGGCAAACATCACTGTAGGGTGCCTGGTAAAGCAAACTATTAAGGATTGACTCAATCTAGCCAATGCATGCTTTTATTTTAAGGAATATCCAAAGCATAAGAGCCTTACGTCCCTCTCAGTACATCTACCAAACTCCCACAACTTGCACTTTCCTCCACACCATACTGGCATAGGGGACAGCTGCATCCTAAATTTGAATTAAAATGCTTGAGACTAAAAGGTGATTCCTGAAAGACAGTTTGTTCCTTTTTGCCTAGGATAAGCATGCAGACCAAAACAGCTCTGAGATTCGTAAACACTGCACATTTACGAGCAACAAGCAATTTGTTTCTTTTAAATTTTAATGGCATATTTAAATGCATCTGACATAATTTGGACTGTTTTATTATAATACTTTGCATGTAATATGCAGTCTGTCATAAAAATAAACATTTTTTGCCTCCTGAAGACCACTTACAACAGCCACCTCTGCTGTGAAATCTCTGAAAAAAAACAAGATTGGGTTTACAGTGCCGGATACCACTTGAAGTGGGAACTATGCATTTCACTTCAATAAAATGTTATTTTTTATTTATTTTTGATTGAACAGTGCAAATCGCAGAAAGGAAAACTGTTCACTCTTGGTTAGTTGATAAGGTATTTAAGTGTTATGTAATAACCTGTGCAAAGCTCAATTGTCTTAAAAAAATCATAAAAACCCCAAAAGGTATTTCAAATAAGCAGCGGTTAAAGTACATTTGCAGGTTTCCTGCATCTTCTTACCGTGTTGTTAAGGTCCAGGGTTTGCATGCCTCCCCACCCCCATTTATTTATTTAAGATGCTTTTTGTTAGTTCCCAATTACACTGGTGCTGCCAGCTTAAGAAACCAGAAGGAAAGACTTGGTTCAGTGGTACAGCCCTGGTAATTTGAAGCAGTATTGTAACATCCACTTCATGAGCAAGAGCAAGAAGAAAAGCTTTTTGAATGAGCCATGCCCTTCCTGGGAGGTCCCATGTTGCTCATATTTAGACAGAAGGTTAGGCAAAAGACTGAAACAAGCCAACAGTATCCTTGTAGCTTCTCAGTTTCCTTAAAAGGTCCATATTGCAGGGAGGAATTCTGTTTTTCCTGTTGTGCTTCATCAGCAGTTCTTGCTAAATCCCAGTCCAAATAATCTTGGGATGCAAGAGGTGGAAATTCATGGACCTGCTTATTTTTTTTTAATTTTTTTAAATTAAAATAGTCAGCTCTTCTGTTTCTTCACAGCTATAAAACCACAAAAATTAAGTAAAATTTGTTATGACGCCTACTTATGGCAAAACAAGTTATTTTGTACTGTGGTGATGGGGCATCTTTAAGAAAATATGAGAGAGGGGTACATATTTTCTTATCTGATTTCTTCATATCAGAACATCATTTGAGTGGTCAAAATACAACCTCAAAGAACCTGAGAATGTAACTTAGCTTAACAGTAATTCCTAAACAGAAACCTTCCTGTTGTTTTGGTCACTTGTGGCATCATCCAAGATAATCTGTGGCATTCCGGCATAAACTTGTGAGTACTCCAAGGTGGGCAAGACTGTCAAGATACTTTTCAAGAGAATGTGAAGGTTTTCCACAGAGGTATTTCAAGCTAGAAAGATGTTATAGCAAGCAGGAACCAATTTATAAGAAAATCCAAACAGACTAAAAAGAGATGTGTGAGAGAAAACAGGAAAACTCAGGAGCCTTCAGACACTACTAATGTCTTGAATCCATGCTGGTGTCTTAAACCTTTCCTCTATACTCCCAGGGGAAAAGACTTTTCTTCCATAACTGAATTTTATAGCTACTCCCAAAATCGAAGCATAAAATGGCTCTGAACTGATCTGATTATGCTAAAGGAACATAATATTTTGAGACAAACACGTATCACATCAAGAGTACAGCAAAGCAAACGCTAATGACATGTTTGAGAAACAGTGAAAACATCAGAGGTAAATGCAGAGTTTGAAGGATAACACTGCAGACGGCAATAAAAGCTTGAATAATTAAATTTAAAATTGAATTTCAAAGGACAGACAAGGTGAAAATGTATACCTATTTGAAAAGGAACCTAGCTACTTCCCTGTTAAGAGTTCTTGCCCATGTTGCCAAGTGCCCTAATACTGTATTAAATAAACACCATTTAGTCTGAAATTTCTCTCTCCTTCCATTAAATAAAAAGAAGGAATATATACATATGTCTCACACTACACTCACAGTTAGCCAAACTCCTATTTCAAAAACTCTTGCAAAGGTAATGAATGCTTCTAGTTTAAACTATGGTCCTCATGCGGGCTTCCCATTCAATCTGAATTTTCAGGCATCGCCCTGGAAGATCTTAAACAAGCTACCTAGGATAACAGAATAAAGATTTTAAGAATGTCAGTATGGTTTCTGATGGCCACAGACACAGACTAGGTGGCAGGTACAGAATCCCTCGCCAGTCTCAGCTTCCTTATGAAAGCAAACAATTAAATCACGCCAGGGACAGCTACTAAAATTCAGAGCAACCAGACAGTATGAACTCCACACAGAAAAGCAGAAATGAAGGTAATGTAGTGGGTACAAGATACTTCCATCACCACCATCAGTGGTGCTAACGCTGCAGTCAAAAGGATGAGCTTAGGACCCCTTCAAGGGTTTGCCCTTGAGCGGCTGTGCCCCTCTCTGCAGTGGTACGTGTGCTGTGCTAAGACAGCTGAGTCAGGCAGGTCTGCTCTCCGCATAGGTACTGTCTGTCGTCACAGATGTTCCAGCGCCAGATGACACACGCAACGCAAGTGAGGAGGTTATCAGAGCCACAGACAACTATTTAACAAAAATATCTCGTCAATTGTTGTGGGGTTAGATGTGGCTGCTTTGGTTTTTTTGGTTTTGGTTTGGTTTGGGTTTTTTTTTTGGAGGGGTGTCCATTAGCACAGACCTTAGCTTTGTACAAAAAATACCAATCAGAAGGTAATATTAAAAAAAAATACGTATGCATAAATCTACTCTAACTACATAAAAATGTAGAAAACAATCCTTTGATGATTGCTAACAGTTTGGTCTGGTGTTTAAAGGAAAGGTACATTTACAGTTGATTCTAAAATGAAAGCCACAACTTTTCCAGATTTCATTTTCCATTTCTTCAGTGAAAAAAGATGGATAAAGCTGACGATTAACTGTTCTGAAATATATTTCCTATTTTCCACTGATTTTATGTCCAAAGTTACAGAATTATTTAATTAAACTGTCAACTAATGACAGCTAAATTAGATTTTACTCTGAAAATATGACCAAGGAACACACAGAAATCATTAATGGGATTTTTGAATCAGAAGAGTTGATAATGCAGCAACACCACAACGAGTTAATACTGGCTAAATGCAACAAAGCTGAGCACAGTCTACATGCACAACATGGTGAAGATGTATTTTAAAGGCTGTCCAAAACAGATTTAGTTGTATGGCTTAGCCATACAGAAAATGACCTGATTTTCAAGAATGTTAACCAGATATCTCCTAACACACACAATGAAAAGCAAAATTAAAAAGTAGGTATAATTTTTGAAAGAATGGAACCTAAGTTCTTGAGTGACTGACGCTTCTTGGCAAAATTTATAAATAACTCTTTCCTAAAATGTAGCACACACAAATATGTGTACTAACTATATTTATATTTTTACTTTCCATTACCACAAAATTAAGGCAGTATAAAATACATGCAAAGACTGTTCATCAAACTTCATTCTTTTATTCTTCCATAAAACTAACTTGAAATAATGGTTGGCAACAGATTCAACTGACTGAGCAAAATTCAAATGAATACATCAAGAAACTGCATCTCAGGAGCAGCTCAAAACAGTCTGTGACATGGTTCATTGAAATAGATATGCTTTACAGTGAAGAATGTTATTTCAGTGCAGTGGGACCTTTGCATACAGTTTCAAAAACACACAGCATAGCATAAAATAATTAAATATTACCACCAACATTAATACTAGTCTCAGTTGAAAGTGATGGTTCCATATTGTAGTCACAGTTGTTACCACTAACTCACAGATCAGGAGTCTTTAGACATGTGCTTGTATTTTTGAGACAGGCAGAATTTCTTCAGCTGCTCTCATTATAAAGATGCCTTAAGCATAGCTGCCACTTCCCACATTGAAAATTTAAGAAAGTATGAATAACATACCAACAGTGATCTCCAACATTCCTTCTATGAGAAATAAACACAAACAGAATTGATAGAAAAAGCCCTCAAAAAAGTGAAATTAAAGCTAACACAATACTCTCCCTTTCTCCTTTGAGGCTTCAGGACTCTTCTTATGGTGCTAATTATGTGCTGCAAGGGCTCTGCAGGGCTTCCAGGCACACGTGTGCTGGCAGAGAAGCAGTAAGCCAATACACCACTGTAGGCTCCATTCCAAGACATGTGTCCACAAAAACATAATATCTCTTAATATTAAAGTAATATCCCATTGATATGTAGACTTCCAAGGAGACTCTAGCTAACTGCAGGTCCTGTCCTTATCTTTTGTCCAGCTACTGCTGTAAAAGCCCTACTCAGTCATGTCCTAGATAACAGTACTACTAAGGGAAACCCAGTCATTGAACATAATTAACCTGCATATTTTCTATTCATGCAGAATTTAGCTAACTTGTAGCAACAGGACTCCTTGGAGAAGACCTACAGTGCTCTCAGGCATTCAGGGATACATGTCCTTTCTCCCATCATTAAAAATTATAATTTCAAGTCAGAAAAGCTCTTGCTGTGGAGCCCCCTGCTCTCACAAATGATAAAAAACCCTCCCACAGTTACATCCTCAGATGGCCTCTGCCAGTTTACTTGCATTTTAAAATGTCTCTACCAATGAACATGCAGTTCAACACATGGTCAAAGTGTACAAAACTGTGCAAAAGATGTACTTTGAAGGTCTGTAGAAAAACTACCAGTAATGTATAAAATCATATTCCTAATGTTTTAGGTTATACTGACCTCTACAGATGGTAAATTAAAAGATTTATTACTAAATTTTAATTAGGTTTCTTCATGTCTTCCTTTCAGGTAATCTTCTTTGATAAAGCTTAGAATTCTTGTATCATTTTCTTTCAATTGATTTCATTATTAAGGCGGTAATCTTTTAGATTTGGCTACTCCAAGTCAGAGCATTAAAAATTAAGGCTACTGTTTCTAAAATTCAAGGATTTTTTATTTATTTTTGCCAAGAATGATCCAGATTTAAGTACCCAAACTGCATCACCCTGCACAAATTACATCACCGTCTTCCTCAGTCCCCTAATTGCATTACCTTAGCTTTTATATCAAAAGCTATAAAAGAATTTTATACTCCAGCAGAATATACAAAGCTAGAGTTAATTTTCTTGCTTAAAATTGTATTTGGTTTATATTGTTCGTAGGCAATAGAGATGTTAAATATTATCGGTCCCTGTATCATCCCTGAGGCTGCTGCTTGTTAACTGAACTGCTGGCTACCAGGCTTTGAGCTGGGTGGTTTAGGAAATTGCCAGCTTTCTCAGCAAATTTGGATGTATCCCTCCTGCCCTTGTGGACTTACACACATCCCACTTACGTAATCAGTCTTCAGTCCTCTTCTACAGCAGGTACTAACCACTTTCCCCCAGATTCTACCACTAGCCATAACAGACCATGCCACGAAAGTCTGAGGCAAAGATGTTGAGTACCTCAGCCTTAATCCTGAACCACAGAATCATTTAGGTTGGAGTAGACCTTTAAGATCACCAAGTCCACCACTAAACCATGTCCCTCAGCGCCACATCAATACGTCTTTTAAATATCTCCAGGGATGGTGACTCCACCACTGCCCTGGGCAGCCTGTTCCAGTGCTTGACAACCCTTTTGGGAAAGAAATTTTTCCAAATATCCAATCCAAACCTCCCCAGGTGCAATTTGAGGCCATTTCCTCTTGTCCTATCAATTGTTACTTGGGAGAAGATACTGACCCCCACATCACTACAACATCCTTTCAGGTAGTTGTAGAGAGTGAGAAGGTCTTTCCTCACCCTCCTTTTCTCCAGGCTAAACAACCCCAGTTCCCTCAGCTGTTCCCCATAAGACTTGTGCTCCAGAGCCCTCAACCAGCTTCACTGCCCTTCTCTGGACACACTCCAGCACCTCAATGTCTTTCTTGTAGTGAGGGGCCCAAAACTGAACACAGTATTTGAGGTGGGACCTCACCAGTGCCAAGTACAGGGGGACGATCACTTCCCTAGTCCTGCTGGCCACACTATTCCTGACACAAGCCAGGATGCTGTTGGCCTTCTTGGCCACCTGGGCACACCGCTGGCTCATCTTCAGCCAGCTGTCGACCAACACCCCCAGGTCCTTTTCCACCAGGCAGCTTTCCAGCCACTCCTCCCCAAGCCGGTAGTGCCACATGGGGTTGTTGTGACCCAGGTGCAGGACCCGGCACTTGGCCTTGTTGAACCTCGTACCATTGGCCTTGGCCCATCAATCCAGCCTGTCCAGATCCCTCTGTAGAGCCTTCCTGCCCTCAAGCAGATCAACACTCCTGCCCAACTTGTTGTTGTTTGAAAACTTACTGAGGGTGCAATCAATCCCCTTATCCAGATTGCTGATAAAGATATTAAACAGAACTAGCCCAAATACTGAGCCCCGGGGAACACCACTTGTAACTGGATTCCAACCGTTTTTAACTCCATTCACCACAACTCTTTGGGCCTGGCCATCCAGCCAGTTTTTGACCCAGCAAAGAGTATACTTGTCCAAGCCATGAGCAGCCAGTTTCTCCAGGAGAATGCTGTGGGAAACTGTGTTGAAGGCTTCACGGAAGTCCATGTAGACAACATTCATAGCCTTTCCCTTGTCCACTAAGTGGGTCACCTTGTCACAGTAAGAGATTAGGTTTGTCAAGCAGGACCTGCCTTCCATAAACCCATGCTGACTGGGCCTGCTCACCTGGTTGTCACGTATGTGCTACATGATGGCATTCAAGATGATCTGCACTATAACCTTCCCCAGCACTAAGGTCAGGCCTGTAGTTCCCTGGATCCTCCTTGCGGCCCTTCTTGTGGACGGGTGTCACATTTGCTAAGCTCCAGTCAACTGGGACCTCCTCGGTTAGCCGGAACTGCTGATAAATGATGGAAGGTGGCTTGGAGAGCACTTCTGCCAGCTCCTTCAGTACCCTTGGGTGGATCCCACCTGCCCCTTGACTTGTGTGTGTCTAAGTGGTGTAGCAGGTCACTAACCAGTTCCCCTTGGATTATGGGGGCTTCATTCTGCTCCTCACCCCCTCCCCCATCGACCCCTCCTCATCCCCCCCTTTTTCCAATTTTTTTTTAGCGTTGGGTACCCTGAGAACAACGGGTCTTACTATTAAAGACTGAGGTAAAGAAGGCATTAAGTACCTCAGCCTTTTTCTCATCCTTTGTCACGATGTTTCCCCTGCATCCAATAGAGGATGGAGATACTCTTTAGCCCTCCTTTTGTTGATAATGCATTCATAGAAACATTTTTTATTTTTTTTAAAAGCAGTAGCCAGATTAAGTTCTAGTTGGGCTTTGGCCCTTCTACTTTTCTCCCTGAATAAACGCAAGACTTCTGAGTATGTTACCCTCTCATATACTTCGTAGTTTTACTTCTCCCTTGTAATAAGTTTCTGTCCACTGAAATGTGATGTCACACACTTCATGCATTTTCTTTTCAGATTCACCAAATTCCATCTGCTGGGTTCCTCCACCATCGGTTCAATGTTTTTTCTGCTGGTACAGCATGTCAGCCACATCAGTCGTTATATTATTAGCATTGTTTAATGGCTAAGAGATATTAAAAAATGCATATTAAGATGATAGAGGCCCTGGTGTCACAGATGAACATTTCAGAAGTTCTTGTGTTTTGTTTTGACCTACGCCCAGCCTCTGATACATGTCACACCAGCAACCAGAGTCATGTACCTTCCCTTAGGAAGGCTGTAGAAGACAAAGCAGTACTTCAGAGTATGGTGTAGCCACCAGAAGGGCAGCAGGAAGTTGCATAAAATGCTTCTATTTTGAGAATCTCAAAATGTCACTGGTAGAAAGGAACTACAAACAAAGCAAGTACAGGCAGGGAGATATGCAGTCAGTCTCACAGCTTTTAAAATCCCAAATGAAGACAATTTAAATTGTCACAGGAGCCAGGACTGCTATGACAGTGCATGCTCACGCTGCTGCTCCACAGATGCAGTGAAGCTGCCCTGCTATTGTCAACTTCTGGCAGTAGCTTGAGAGACACAGGTCAGACACTGTGTTCTTCACTCACGAAAGGAAACATGGCTCCATCCAGTAGGTCCCAGCAGCCATGGGCTACCATTTGTTCAGGCCTATCTGCCCTGCTCCGTGGCTGTGTCCTCAGCATTTCTCTTTCACCTCTGTTGGCTACCTTCTCCGCACTGCACTCTCATTCCAGGGGCTTCTCAGAAATTTGCCACCTCCTTCTCTTCTCCCTCACCAGACACCCTCTTGTTTTTTGAAGAAATACCAAAAGGAGGAAGACAGTAGGGCTCAATGGAGTAAAACTATCAATAAATTACAGTGTTTAGGAAGTAACTTTAATTGTAAGTTTTAATTTAAAAAGAACAAGTCCTGCAACTTTATGTACAAATACCATAATGAATAACAACGCTGAACGCTGCTTGCTAAAAAGCTTTTGGAACACAGCAGGAAAGTCCTAGGAAAAGCCAATGGGAATGAAGGTCAAAATAAAAATAAGACGGGCAATATAGCACAATGGGCTCTTAAAAAAACAAAACAAAACAAAGAACATCCCACACCAGGTAAATTGAAACTAAGCAAGAAAACAAATGGCTAATTGCTCTGGCTCATGACATTGCTTTGCAAGAATGGTCTAGTGAACAGCTTTTAGATTCAGCACAGATGCAACTGCAAGAAATTTTATATTCTGAGATACCAATATGGTCAATTGAAATTACTGGGATTTTTTGGCATTAAAATCTATCCACTGATTATTCAGGAGTGCCTTTTTTAAACATTTCAGCTTTGTGAGCTTTGCCTCACTAGAGGTGTATTTTTGCAGGTTTACTAGGAATACTTTAGAGCAGGAAACTTTATTAATTGTGCACTTGGATATTTTGAAGAATAATTCTCTTGGCGCTTCAATTTGCAAAAGCAACAAAAATGCAAACGAAGCAATTCTTCCTACCTAAAATTCAACCCACCCCCTTCTGCTTTCTAACAGTCCTTTCAGAAACAGCTTGAGTAAACAGGCTTCACCAGGTGCAGGAAAATTTAACACTGCTTTTGCAGGACCAAAGGATTGTCAAAGAAGAAAATCTCAGGAGTTAAGTAATCTTGAATACATAGGATAGTCTAGGGACACGTTTATACAGTGAATTTCATTTTGCAAAAGTATAAAGAGAATGACAGTCTAAGGCAACCCAGCTAAATGAAACCAGGAATTGATCTAACAGTTGAAATGAAAAGATGTATAGATTAAAATCTTGAACTGTGCCTACAAGAAAATCTCTACGTACTATTTACCAAAAAAAATGTTTATAGTATAACCACTTACCTTTAAATACCTTTTCTAATCCATCTTCAAAATTTTGACAGAGAATGTAATAATTCAGAATAATTTTTAAAAGTCATTATCTAACTAAGTAAATTCTACTTGTGTAAGACATCACAGCCACCACAAGGTAATGAAGGAAGTGCTTTCATAAGAACAGAGCTACTTCATCCAGTAAAACAAAAGAGTAGTTCTCAGACTGACGTGAAGGAAAAAATACCCGACTCAGATTCTCAGGAACCTGCAGTACTGGACTGACAATGTAGATTACTTACATTTATCTACATTAATCATCTGAAAATAAATACAGTTTACTAAATGTATACTTTTTAAAGTTAGCTATTTAAAATACAGAAATAGTGTTTGGGTGACTTATCATACCTGTGAGATACAAAGCCATTGATAAATCAGGTGAACTCCAATTATTAATTATTTAATTACCTGATGTTTCAACTCCTTGAAAACTTACACTATCCTACTTTTTCCGTGGCTCAAACAGACAGGTTAACCCAGCTAGGGTTAAAAAATGTAATTCAATTTATCCCTTGAATTTCAAAGTGTATGTGTGTTCCTCCATAGAGGCTGGTTTCATTCTAGTGACAAGCTCTTGTAACTCACGAGAAAAAAATAAATTGGAATTGGATAATGCAAAGCAAATCAATCAGTATTACCACGTCATACTTGGACTCCTACAGCATATCTGACCATCAGATTACGTTTACACTACAGAGTTCCACTATCAAAGGACATAAAACAGCAATAGAAGAGCACACACAGGATCCCTGAGTGATGCACTAACAGCAGCATTAATTTTCAGACACCATTTTTCACAATATTAACTGGATGACACTGCAAGAAGAAAAGAGTCTTGAAAGAGCTAGCACTTGTATCAGTGGGGATTTAAAAGATCTAGCCAGCAGTAGTGCATCTGTTCTCAGCTGTGTGACCATAAGGCCAAGTTGTGCTGTGAGAATACCTAAGGAAGACTGTTTTCTTACGGATTTATCTCCTGTATGCCATATTCCAACCTAGCCATAACCCCTTCACATCCCCTACAACCACTCACACAGACACCTGGAATTGCTCTTCAGATAACCCCTTCTCCCATGTCTGTCTGTACAGACTTTGTCTGTCTTTGTCCCCTCTTGCTAAGAGCAGATTATGCTCCAGCCACTGCTCCACGACTTGTGAGCTCACAGGCCTGCTGGAGAAGTCACACAGGCTGCTGGGCTCAACTAACGCTTCCCTCCTCTACCCAGCTTTCACTTTTTAAAGACTTTTCTGAGACCTTTAGCTCTGCCCAGACAGATAGAAATATGCCTCGTTATCTTAAACCAGGTTGTTTCTAGACATCGCTGACACAAAACAGATCAGAAAGTACCATATTGAAAGTCATTGAAAATATCAAACTTGTAAACCACAGGAGAGATACATGTGTTGCTTAATGTTAAAACATAAATGGTGTTCAAAGAATGGCTTAATGTCATCAGCTGCTTAAATAATACTGCAATAAGTTATATTTCTATGGTTGAAACCTGTAGGACTATTTGGGTAAATGCAATAGTATTATTTCCTTCTAGATGTATTCAGAATGGCAATCCTGTGATCTTTTGACAGAAACACTGAGAAAAACATTGCAGACTTTTTTTATAATTTTACAATGAGCTACATGCTATTTTACACCTTCATTCGAGTTCTTGCTCCAGGTGGAAGAATTATCACTCTCAAGAAAAAGCATCAGTCCCCAGCACAAAACCGTGACATTTGAAAGGCACAGACCCAAGAGGAAGGAAAAAGGCTTATAGAAGTCACGTTTAGCTTCTCACAATGCTTAGCACAAGCATAATTTTAGAGGGCTGACTCCTGATAATTGGTTAGTTGGTTCCAGCAGTACACAAGAAAATGTGTTAACCTTAAAGTTGCACATATCGTCTATTTTAATGCTTTGAGCAGAACTGCCATTCTGCTTCAGAACTTTTCTCTTTGCCTGACCCTCAGCTACATTTATATTATCTAAATACAGCACACTGACAGTAGTACAAACACGTACTTACAGGAATCATCCAGTTGGCCAGGTCACCATACTTAGACACTTGCATAGCTCCAAGCATTGTCAAATCAACGTGGCCTCTGGCAACAGAAAGTGTGCAATTAGCATATCAGGTTCAAGTAACAGCCCACAAATCTTAACAAGCTTTTGTTCACATTCTCATTACATCAATTTGAAGATGCTACCTCTGTGCCACAGAGGTAGCAACCATTTTGTCAAACGCGTAGTTGGGTTTTTTTTTCTCCTCCAGCTGTATCACTAATGCAAATTTTTCTGTCTGCCTGCTGAGCCTCAAAAATGTTATTACTTTTGTCTGGTTTCGGTTAATTGCATGCACAGTCAATCAGCTCTGAACTCATACTTCTAAGTGCACTCCACATATTTACATGCACTCATTATCTTTTTGTAGCCATTAGGATTTACTGTTTGTTTGCATCCAACCTCCTTCCCAAAAAAAACAAACAAAAAACAGGTGCAGACGGTGAATTTCCATTAGGGAGGTGGAATGAGGATCACAGTTGCAAGCTGAGCAAGGAGAGCACACTGAGTGCAACTACAGATTAGATACTTGGAAATGACAAAAAAGTAGTTGTTAAAACATAAATATGTTTATATATGGCCAGGTGGTGGTAGACATGAACATCACTACAGTATCTACTAGTTACAGTGTTTTTCTATTTCCAATTGCTAGACTTAATCCTCTGTAAACCACCTCTGATTAAGTGCATGATCATTTTACAGGTTGTTAAATGCTAACCACATTTCAAAGAATTACTAATGAGTTCAGTCACTGACTCAGTTTATTCTTCTTGTGTTTCAAAAGATCAGGGTTTGTGTTGTTACATACCCTCTTATCATTGCAAATGATTCATCGCTAGAGAAATAGGAAGAACCTGGAAGAACAGTGACTGTCTCCTTACCTGTAAAAGAAATAAGCTACAGTATGTATACATTTTGTCTCTTTGATAAATGAAGTCACAGTTATTAACCAAGAAATAGTGGGGTTTTTTATCAAATTCCTTTGGATTCTGTACAACTGTGGACCGGATTACACTTACTATTGCACATGTAAACCTAATCAATCATAATGAATTGCGAAGCAGTTTGTTACAGTTTTTAATGATAGGATTGCCCACTCTTTGATCACCAGTAGTTCCAGGCAAGACATCACTGACACTAATCTCTGTGGACTTCAGCTTTCTGCTCTATCCACAGAAAAAGTGAGAAGTAACTCTCTTGCAAAACAGAGGAAGAGCACGTTCAGGAGACAAGGAGGTTGCAAGAAGAGCAAGTAGACCAGATTGAACAGTCTGGAGTGACAATGATGTAGAATACAGAAAAATAAATCACAGATCTAGTCTACTCTTGCTTTGTTAAAGTGCGTAAGAAAGTGCACTTCTGTGTGCTGTACCATTCTCTGCACCGTTCCTGGGTCTAGCAATGGAGCAGACATGGAAGTGTCCTATTTTGTCTGTCCAGAGTACACTCTTTCCTCTCCTGCCAGCACTCTGAATCAGTCTGAGCAAAAACCATGTGTAGAGAGTGCCTCTGGAAAGGCATAAGAAACACAGGTGAAGGTGAAATTATAAACCAAGCATGGGAAACTACAAAGAAAAAGAAAAAAAAAAAACCCAACAAAAGATTTCAGCACCAGATGACACTGTAAAGAAAAAGTCAGTTTAACAACAAAGGGAAAGAAGAATGAAACATCATTATACAGTTTCCAGAAAACAGGAAAAAAGAGAGAAGGAAATTAACTAGGAGGATAGGAAAAGGGAAGGAAACACTGTAGCAAAGTTAAAATGGAGCTCTAAGTTACCTGTTTTAAATTACGGAGTTCACTAGTTGTGTATTATATGCCAAGACATTGTAAGGAAATTAAATTTTGACACACAAATAGTACACAATGAAGGTCATACAAGTGATCTCACAGTCTGATCACAAGAATTTACCATGCAAGCATCGGGACCCATTGAGACTGCCTGAACTATCTTTCCCTACCAGGAACCAGGAACAAAGGGAGCAGGAGAGATGATGCTGCCTACAAGCAGCAACATGGAGCGAGAACCCTGGGATAAAGCGACAAGCTGAGGCAATGCTGAGAAGAAGGAGGCACAGGCTGAGGACTGAATAATGTAGCAAGAACACTTGAAAATGCTCTCAGGAAGTCAGTACTTATACATTTTTCTGCTGTAAGACAGAAGTCTACCCTTCAATAACAGTGAAGATAAACTTCATGTTAGACATTCAGAAAATGGGAAAAAATACCCCTCCCATATCAAAGAAATAGAATTACATTTGCAGACAAAAAAAATGGCAAAAGCCCAAACTGGGACTATAGTTTGAAAATGTGGACTTTGGGGGCTGAAACTGTACCATTTCAGTCTGTAAATGCAAACAGAATTAAATCCTATTCCTTTGCCATTTAGATTCTATTTTCTTCACAGTTCTTTAAATTTGGCTGGAAAGCACCTAGAGCGGTTTTAATCCAACTAAGTGTCAGAGAGATTTAGCAGCTTCTGTTTATTTCAACAATAACAATAATAATTTTGATGGTAGAGCAGAGATTCACCCATCCTGTGTCCTGCCTACTGTTGCTCTAGGGGAAGATGTGAAGGTGCCTAACACTGAAGTTACAGTACTAGAATAATCTGATTTCCATGTTGCATTCTAACCTAATGTTAGTTTCACCCCTGCAAGATTATCTCTTCAAAAATACTTATCAACCATAAACAACAATTCAGGATCATCTTGACATCCACATAAAAGTACAGTGATTTTTCAGCGTATTTATCAAGTTCTTGGATATGTTTTCCATCATCACTCTGTTAACATGTTCATTTCTAATGCACCCATATTAGAACTTAAGTTCTAATATGTATGCATATAATTTCACTTTTTATAGTGGATTTTTTTAATTCCAAATAATTCAATAATTTTATTTTTTTAAAAAATAAAGGTGCATGAACTTCAATTCAAGCATTAACACAGCTCTCATGTGCTGCTGACAATTTCCTTGATATAGTGTATCACAACAGTTACCTAGCTACTGGTGAAATGCTGGACTCAATTCCTGAATAATTTCTTATTTCAAATCAGAAGATGGCCTTAAATAACTCCTCATTTAAAACATAATATTGAAACGGGTCAATAACATAGCAGTATGATAATGACATCAGTTAGTCCACCCAGGTAGCAAATGTTTTAAGTCAGTGAACAATTGTTGGACTGCACCTGCTATCAAATTAAAAGCTTGTTTGATGTCAGTGCTTAATCTCCTTTGACTTTTCAGAGTTTAATTCTCTAGTTTAATTCTCTCAGTGCTAAAGCTGAGAAAGGTACTGTCTATATAGATATGTATGTACATAGCCCTACATGTATGTGTATGCATGTGTATGTGTACATGAACAGAAAATATAAACTGAAAAGGCTTTCCGTATGAAAAAAAACCCAAACCAACAACTCTTAAGATGTCATCTATGGGTCTACAACCTATACCATTAACATCAATGCAAATTAATAAGGTGCCAAGGCCTACTTCTGTTTGTCACAATGCAATCTGTAATTTTATACGGAAACAGATACATGCACAACTTCCCATGGAGAAAACATAAATTGGACAAACCTACTAAAATGTAAAAAGCTTAAGTTTTTACATTGCATGGCTGCTTCTGAGGTGAAATGCTGCTAAAGAGCTAGGCAAAACCAGCACATGGAGACTGGTGTTCTCCCCATAAACTGGAAAAGCAGACGCCTGCAGCAGAGCCCTCCAGCGTACCAGGTCCACGTTGGGGAGCTCTGTCCCCCTGCCCTGGCTAATGCTCTCTCTCCAAAAACACAGGAGTTGCATTCCTGATAACTTAGTAGCCAGGAATAAAGCAGGCCATTATACACAGGATGTTTTAAAACATGTCCCAAACATAAATCATTGAAAACAATTTTCTAGAAGACACAAGGTGAAAAGTAGCAGGGAAAAAAATCTGTATTGGCGTATAGGCTTCACAAAACAAACTCATTTCTGAAAAGGAAGATTTGACCCTTTATTGCCTGGACTGGAAGAGGGTTTACTTCAGTAGCCACTAAAATGCATCAAAGCATAGGCGTTTTAACCAGAATACTAAATATCTCCATTGATCAAAACCAACCTTCTCTTAAAAGAAGGCAAAGCCATCAATGTTTGTAAGTAAATAAAACAGGAGTCTGGGTTCAAATACTGAATCAAAAGAAAATTTTTAGATTAACAATGAATAATCATTTTCCATAAATTACATTTATTTAAAAGATTTTACCTGCATTAATCAGGTCTGGATCTACTTCATTTTCAAGTGGATAAGGACCCTGACAACAATACAGACATAAGTCAGCGTTATATTAAAATACCTTTGAGATACAATTCATAACTGCTTTATTATTTCTAATGCTTATTACTGAAAGCAGATCACCACAGACACGTATTTCTTTTATCTTTAGCAGAACAACACCCCTGACAATACAAGCCACAATTTCCACCTACTAACATATCAGGACTGATGGACATACTGTTAGAGGCTATTAAATTTACTAAATAACCAGGAAGTGGGGGGTTTGTTTGGTTTGAGTGGCAGACATTTTCCAGAAAAAGGTACGCAGGTGCAACTTCATAAAGCCATATGACAGTGAAAATAATATTCACTTTAAGGTTTACTTAAAATTATTTTTGATAAGGCTCACAAGGCTTGGTCTTGCAAACTACTGAAGGTTCTGACGCCTTCCAGCAAAACACATACTTAAGAACATACTTAGCAAAGTAGCACTGTAATTCTGAAATGAGCATTTCTTTAAAAACTTCCCCTCACTCTAATGGGAATTTTATGATCATGCTATATGGCATATATTTCAGTATGATTTTTAGTAAAATTATAATCAGATTGGGGGTGGGTGGGGAATGAAATCCATGCACTGCAAGGTAAGTACACTGCAGTAAGTGACCGAGATATATTCTTACCAAACCCAGGACTCCATTTTCACTCTGTAAGTGAACAGTTATGTCTGGACTGATGAAGTTACTGGCCAACAGTGGGATTCCAATACCCAGATTAGCTGAAGAGAATTGGTTAAGGCACAAACAGGAACACATGTACTGCAAACTCATAAATTAAAAGAAATTATTGTCATACTATGATTAGATTAGAACTGTTCTCTTCACAAACACTTTCATTTTTAGTTAGATGCCTCACATTTGTGATGAATTATTTTGCCATTTGGACTGTCTAATTGCATTCTGTCAAATGCTTTACATGATAAAAAAAAACACAGTGCAAGTAAACGTCATTTCCAACATATGTAACTTTTTCAGTAAACTCTTGCAAAACATTCAACTGCTAACAAACTCTCCAGATACGCCTGGATAAAAACTCTAGGTATGCTATGCCTTAAAATCCCATCTATTTCAGTACAGTGCTAATAAGATGAGAGAATCCCAGGCTCTGGGAAAGACAATGAGCATGGTAATTAACCTGTCTTAAACAAAACAGCTGTGGTTGTTATTCTTGGGAGTCATCACTTTAACTTACAGCACAGCTGAAGGATACCATACATGCCATCCTCAAACTCTAAAGCCGCCCGTCTGATGATCCTCTCCCTTACATTGTCTCCTTTTTTTTGTTTGGCTTTTGAGTCTTCAGGCTTTCGGACTGATAAGCGCTGCAGAAGAAAAAGTAGTCATAAGAAAAGATTAGAATCCATATTCTTGCTTCTCAAGACACAAAAGCCTGATTTGTGATTGCACTGACACACTTGGTGTAAGAATAATGTTATTTATCCACCTTCTACAAAAAAAAGACCTTTTATTCTATCAGTTCAAGCTTATCTAAGCCAATGAAGTCATCAAATATCCCCAATGATAGCCTTAGAGCAAAATCTTATTTCTTTGTCTGTATTGCCACAGCTGATAGAGTATGTGATACATAGACAACTAGTCAAGAAGGCACCAAGCGTTAGTGCAAATACTAGCAATTCTGGGATTCATTACCCCAGAGATACCTAAATAGACTTGTAAAATGTCAGTCTAAAATACAAATACTGCTCTCTTTGTGCATTCTTTTAATTCAGTGGTGCTATTCTTTTAATTCAATTGTGCTATTCTATCTTTTAATTCAATGGTGCTATTCTAGATTTATATCCATGAGATAGACAAATGCCAGTCATCTAAAGATACTGGGAGCTAAGCAACTACTTTTTCAAACGTAAATCTGTATAATCTTGCCTAAATCTGCCTGAACGTGTCTCCTGAGATTTCCTGGCCTTAAGTCCATGTTTTCTAAAACACACGGAGGTGAAAATGCCACAATATCCAAGAAGCTTATAAGACCTTTTTCATAAATTATTATTTACATAGGTTGTGTTATTTGCACATCTCTCCCATGCATATAAAACTGCTCTGGGCAACCTCATATCCTGCACCCCTAAATGTCTTCAAATCCTCTCCTACTTCAGGCCATAATGAACACATCAGGCAAAATTAGCCTCTGTTCCTTTTCATCACCACAAAAGAATTTTTGCAGTGTCTTTTTTCCCCATGCTGGGAGTCACTTTCCTCTTATGCAGAGTCAGAAACAGCCAGTATCAATCCTCTTGAACTTCCCAGCAACTTTTGTTTTATGCCTTGGCTATTTTCCCTAGAATTGCTTCACTTGCAAGTTACAGGAAAAGAACGAACAACCACAGAGGGTTACTCTGCAGCAAATAGAAGGTTGGATAGAAAGTATGACTTGCACTAAAGGGTCAATGTGTGAGCCAAATTAGGCAGGAACTGCTATTTAAAGCCAGTAAGAGTTATGACAGACTAGCTTCTCTTTATTTCTCATCTCCCCTCTTACCACTTATCGTACTGAGCATTTTCCTATGTGCAGCCACTTTCTTCTTATATAATCTTTTATAGATGAATAAATGAATCTGCCATTTCCTTCCTGTATTTCTATTTATGAGGGGCACCACTGTCAGAATTACAAAATTACACAAAAAGAATCAATCTGTTACAACTTTGCTGTGTGGTTTAGTGTAGCTCCCTTCCCCTCCCCCAACACTTCCTTTTTTTCTTAAGCATATAGGGAAGAGAGCAGTTGACTAGGTACGTGTATTCACTTATGCAGACAAGCCAAACAAAATCAGGTGTTTGCATAAAAGCTTTCCCTGAAAAGAGTTACCTCTTTGGCAGTCACCATTGCCAAACTGCAGTAAGAATACCACTTTAATAAATGCAAAATGGATTTCTCTCATGAAAGCTAAAAGCTTTTCTGTGAGATATTGCATTCATTCAGAAAAAAGTAAACAGGCCATTAATTGGAGTCTAACACAACACGCATAAAGAAAAAATAAAATAAAATAAAACAGGTTTGACACATCTGTTTCCAGTTAAATACTCAAAAACATGCAATATGCTTTTGCAGAATAAACAGATGGAAGGGGAAAAAAAGCCTTTTAACGTTAACATTCATAAGAGTTTACTCAGAGAAAAGGTCTTGTGTGACTTTCTAGGCTTTTTTGATCTGATTTTAGTAATCAAAATTTAATTATTACAATTCCTTTCTGCACCTTTCTTTTCAAGACGGTTTTCTCCTTGTGTCATATATCTCCCCCTCCACCAGCTCTCTGATGGCATTTTGAATAATTAGCACCTCCACAGTATGGAGACAGAAGAGAAGTACAGAATTTTCAATTGCACTTCAAGAGCATTGTCACCACCACAATAAACAGAGGGACATAGCTCAATGAGGCAAAGCTGCAGATGCAGAAAGAAAGATGAACAATTACATAACCATTTTTTCTTAGATGTTTTCAGTGATGTAATATTATTGCTGAATTTTTTAATAGCTATTGACATCTTTTATTCAGACGAGAAATGCCACTGGCTAAAAAAGTTCCTGATTAAAGAAAAGGAAAGAAAAGTTCCAGGACCTTTGCAATGTAAAATAATTCAATACATGGCACAAAAGGGGCTGAGACTGGCCCTAAATGACCATGTCGAAAGCTCTCCAGTAGAAAAGTAAGTACCTAATCATCCAAGTCAGCTCTTAGTATAGGTGTTCCCCTTGTTGTGTCTACAGAAGAGGAACTGAGAGAAGGAAGGAGAATGAAGTAGCATTTTGCATCAAATTTTCAACTGCATTAAAGCCATTCATGATTACAGGCAGTTGCTTTAAAGTCTTCAGAGGCTAAACCAGAGAGTCTGAAGTATGAGAAATTCGGTTCAATTCTCAGGCTCCCACCCAATTACTAACTATCGAAGTACCTACCGAAGCTCCAGTACTTAGCAAAACCTGCCACATCCTTCTCAGCCTATTTTCTCAGTGCTAAGACTTGGTGACTAGAGTAAAACCCCTCTGAATTCTACATTACACCCCAAACTGAAATATGTTGTGACCAAGAAGCTCAGACACTTACTTCAATTCTCTTCTCAAACTTCTCTCCTTGTATCAGGCGATCAACGTAGATTTTGGGAACATGAATGTCTTCTGGGGCAAATGCTCCTATATCAACAATTTCTTCCACCTACAGAGAGAAAAGGAAAGTAAAAATATTTAGAAAAAAGTATTCAATAGCAATCATGTTTCAAGTATTAAATATACAGTGGATGAAACCAAGAAAACTAAGGAATGGGAAAAAATAGATAAACCCTTTAAAATAGACTATTTTAGATTATCTTTCCCCTTCTCTCAAAGGATTTTTCTACATACAAATTGAAAGTAGTTTATGCTTTAACAGCCCAATTTGTATGACCACCTTGAAGAAAACTGTCATGTACAGTTACATCAGAGTTGTTTGTACCTACAAATAATTTCCTTCCAAACAGAAGGAAACAGTATGCTTCTAACAAAACATCAAAGCACAAAGCAGAAGTATGAATTTGAAGGATACAAGCACAGAAGCTGGCTTGAAGTTTCTCCATAGTGTACTCAAAATAAAATTGAAGACATTTGAACTGTTGCAAGAAAAATGTGAAGACTGGCACTGATCCACATATAGTATATTTTAAATGTCATCTATTTAGAACACCACAGACATTAGAGTTTTCCTTCCTGCTATGTCTAAGTTCAGGGTGGAGCTTTCTAGCTGGAAACCCTGCTATGGCCAGACACCTGCACTACAGACCTTCAGTGATGTCTGGTGCTTTCCCTGACAAGTCTCAGGTGCCACAAAACAGACACTACTATTAGGGCTGTATCTGCATCCGACTGCAGAGAGAATGCGTAATGTTAAAGCAACAGGTCAAAGACAACATCTGAAGCCATATACTAAAAGAGAAATTAAATAGTTTCCAAACTGCATTATCACCAGGATCTAGTTAAACTTTCAGGAACGTCCAAAGTCCAAGAACCTCAAAACAAGTCCCAGGGTATAACATATCAGTAGCGATACATCACTTAGCAGTCATCACCAGTGAAGCAACATTAAAGAGCTTAAAATTCAATTTGACATCCTACTGTTACTGCACAATGTGATCAATAGTAAAATCTATAGTACATCTGATAGACAATTACTTTCCTACTGTGCCTTGCACTGTGGCAATAAATAAACAAACAGATCCACCCTAAAAGCAGCAGGGAGAGGAAAAATTAACAATTTAAGACCACAGGATCAGTTTCAGATGATCCCTAAAGAAAGCCCTCGGGTAAACAGACAGGAAGAGACACATTGCAAAATCTGCAAGGCAAAGGTGGTAAGGAAGAAGCAGTAACAGCCACATCGACACCAGCCTCAGTACTCATGAAAAGCCGAATCATGCATCCAGAAAGTCCTTATCCACAAGATACGGAGAGACAATCAAATCAACATTTTTAAAACTCAGACTACTATATTCACGAAAAAATGGTGCAATCACATCCATGCCCTATCTCACTTGAAGTGTATTATTTTATACATGAATTTTAAAATTGATATGGAGACCCAGTCAAACACACGTGAAGCACACAGCTGAAGCACACTGCAGTACTATCAGAACGTGCTCAAAGTGGAGGAGAAGCAGGAAATAAGACTTTTCAATGAAGCCACACGCAAGCAGATGATCTGCTACCAGCAGAATTCTCAAATTCACCTTTTCTAATTACATTTCTCTTCACTCATCAGGTGGAAAATTAGGCCTGGGGAATACTAATTGCTACTGATTTGAACTTTCTCATAAAAAAACCCCATTCATTTGCTACAGTAGCTGAGATTTTGAAACCAAAATCTTTGTTGGCACAATTGAACCAACTTCAACAGAATCATGCTGTCAGAAAACTCAACACACTGTATCCCTTGCCCCATAGAATACACAGAGTAAATACTTTATCTGATGATAAATCGTTGGATTTTGTTATTAGTCGCCCCATTCCCTTAATTGGTTAGTATTTCATCTCTTTGGAAACAGCAGTCAGCATGATAGCTTTTCCTCACAGGAACCATCAACATAATTACTTGATATTTCAGTATATTATCCTACATCAGTGTAACACAGACATGTATTTTATCCTAGGGATTTCAAATGAGCCTGACGATCCCTGCAGACTGGAACACCTTTGTGTTCACAGGCAGTCCCCCACTATTCTTACTGCTGTTTCAGAATTTCCATGTTTTACCATTACGTGGAATAAGTATCAAATTTAGTTAAAATTAAGTATGTTTAAATATCCATACAGCAATAACACGGAATTTCGAAAAGGGACTAAAAATTTGCATTTAATGTCTGCAAGAATACGTATCATCCAGTTCTGCAAGTGAAATTAATCAGCATGCTTATGTAAAAAAGAAGGAATTTGCACAGGGCAAATAGAAATGTCATCTGATTGCTCCAACTCTCTCTCCCAACTGTGCTCACAAGAATCTAGATGATGAAGCAGCTGGGACACTGCAGATGGGCTGCCAGCAGCCTCCACCAGTATTGCCAGCACTGCTACTACAGATGAAGCTATGCCAATGAAAAGTGAAACCAGGAAATGTGATGGGTATGGGAATCAGCAACTTAACTTCCTGTCACCACTGCAAGACATAACCCAAGCATCTTTCTAGGTAGGACTGATAATGCATAAATAAATAATTCCATAGCTGGGCATATTCACTTGCCTTCCAGGTTTCATATTCATATTTTCTGTAACACATCCACAGCCTAAGCCTCAATCACCTGCAGACATGCAGGAGAGCATTTATATTAATAATTAAAAGATTGTGTGTGAGTTTTCTTCCTGTTCTGCTCTCTAACTTATCTACCCTTCTGTTCTTTCTTCTCCCTACTTATCTTGCCTCAGGCTTTGTTTTGTCATGTACAGAAGAATCCCTGTAAACATCAAAAATCATTATATGGCATCCCACCCAAGAGACACAAAGTCAGGCAAAGAATAAAGAGAGAAATAATCAGGGCAGACCACCGCCTGCACTTTTTTCAATAAGCAAATCTAAACACTTTGGTACCATTTAGACTGACTTGATTACGTGTGTTCATTTTAAATCTTAACTTCACCAACATGCTAAAAGACAGAAAATGTTTACATCTTTGCTACACAGGTGAAGCTAAAGCGTAACCTGAAGAGGCCATAAGGGCTGAGTTCCCTCTTCTGAGAAAGCTCTGAGACATGATTGAGAAATCTTTTCATTGTTTCAGGAGTTTCACAGTATTGCTTCTCTTCCCGGGTATAAATGTTCCTGTAAATCTTGTCTGATTGCTGACAATGGGAGCAGAATGAATAAATTCAATCATTTCTGAACACTGGTTTATCTGCAAGTGCACCCAGAACATAAAAGCTGTTCTCCACTATGATTCACAAGAGCCTTCTGCCATTCCTTTTGGTATCAGCACTTATAGAATCAATGGTCACTTGTTTCACAATATCACTTCCTTCTGTAATTTACATCTAATTTTCCATTTTTAAAGTGTTTGATTTATTTTTGCTTATGGAAATTCAGCTACTCTTCTACAGTTTTATCTCAGAATTTCTGAAGGCTTCCAGAGAGAGAAACTGAATCTCAAAGGTTATGGACTTCCAGTAAGAAAGATAAAAGCTCTGGTTCTTGACCAAAAATTGGCAAAGGAAATTACAACGATACAACCATTCATGCCAAAACACTTGAAAATGAAAAGGCCTTTTCTTTGAGTATTTACCTTTTAACCTATTTCTGCAGCCTAACTAGGTCCTTTATGATATGTGAATGTTTTCAGCTGCTTTAGTTCTAAATCTCAGTTTTCATAAAACTAATCTATAACCCGAAATTACAATATGATTCTTTATGATGGGGCAAAAAAAAATCGATGTGGGTGGGTGAGACAGAGAAAGAGATTGGGAGAAAGAGAGTGCTTAACCAAACCTATGCATTTTTAAGTAGCTTATTTTTAAACTGGCTTTATTTAAGTCTCTCTATCACTATCTTAAATATCCTAGTACACTTCAGTTCTTCAAACGGAAATAATAAAAATAACCAGCAGAATATATGTAGAATAAAACATTACAACTGGACAAATGTCCAAAACCGGAGAAGAATGAAATCAAATTTAGCCTTTTACATGCTCAAGACAAACTCACTAGAACACTTCTTCAGTTCACCACTGTAAGAGTGAGGACGACACTGCAAAATTCATTGCAACATTTATACAATCATAAGAAGTTAAAAATAAAAAAAAACAACCCACCATCAATAAGGGCTGTAAGAAAAAGTTGTGTCTCTTTCACTCAAGATCACTGAAGCTGTGATCAACCATTCCCCATGGCTAATGACAGACAGGGAAAAAAACCAGTCAGCCTTAATTTTCATTGTTTAGACTGAATTTCACAAAAAGCTTTGATGTTGTAAAACAGTGGAATACACTCTGGAAGCAGGTCACTGGACATGAAAAACACACTATACAAACTTACTGGGCCACAGGAAAGAGCAAAGCAGGTTAATATTTACTCAGTTTTGCCTGTATGCACATCATCTGGAGATGAAACAGAGGATGTTCTGAGTTCAGTTCCACCCTTTTCTGACTGTAGTATCGGCCAGAACATGAAATTTCTACTCCTGCCAAACTCCGATGGTAATGAAATGACAGTCAGTTGGTGGCCATCCTGTTGTCTTTCACAACAACTTTAAAAAGCAATCAGCTACCAAGTCATCTGATAAAGGCACAACTTGGTCAATAATCACCACATTATGCTCACATCAGACTTGGACTAAATGTCTTCAAAAGCATATTGAGGGGGCTGGGGAACAGTAAGAATCTGTAAAGTTCAGATTTATCAGAGAACGTTTAGTGTAATTAGACTGATCTGGGTCACACTGAAGGTCCATTTAGTCCAGTAACCCTTATTCTTGGCAAAGAACAGTACCTTAAAAGACAGCATGGTACTTCTGCATATACTCTCCCAGCTTCCAGAAATGTGTCATTTAAGGACGTCCTCAGTCAGAGGCTGGACGTAGACCACCTTGCTTCATAGCTTCTGATGGACCATGAACTTGTCTAATAGTTTTCTTGGAACCCAAAAGAATCTATCACTGCATTTTCAGAATTTAACTAGTATGAAAAATATTCCTTGTTATCTCTTTCCTGGGGGTGTTTCCTTCTCTTCACAATACAGGAATAGCACACAGCTGTTCTTTATTTGCCTGCTCCATACCAATGAAGATTCTATGTACCTTTGCATTTTTTCTGGTTTCTAGTAGACTGTTATCCTCTGTGAGCACCGCAGAGAGAAACAGTGAGATATGTTGCCAGTATGTCATATCTAGTCATTAGGGAAGCAAAGCTGACATAAATCTCCAGGCTGTCTCTAGATTTTTCACCACATGGCTACAGACCCTCATAACTTAGGAGCCCCTGCTAGATCATACTCATTGCACCTTTGTTTTTTCTGTTCTAAATCTCCCCAATTACCTCCACTTCCAGCTGCCTCAGGCTTAATCTTTTCTCTGCACCTGCCACCTGTCTCCTTTAACCACCCCTCTGCATTCCACACATCCAACCTCTTCCTCCATGCTCTACTGCTGAGAGCAAAGAAGAAAACAGACTGCACTAAACTGTCTGCTCTAGGTGCTGGTGCATAGCAGTTCTGCGATAGCAACTCCAAAGAAAAGAGAAAGCACTCTTGATAATCTGCAAAAGCTATTTATATGTAAAGCTGTGCGCACGCATGAAAGAATATAACTTACATAAAGTATATAAACAAGAAACTGCTTGGAGAAATCCCATGGGTTAGGGCTCTAGAGGGTAGGGGGGCTCAAGAGGGCTAGTTGATTTTCAAGAATTAATTCCTCCAAGCTCAGGATTGGTGCATCCCTAAGAGCACGGAATACTCTCCCTTGATTGGGCAGGATCAAGTCAGAGACCTATTAAGTAAACTGGACATCCACAAGTTCATGGGCCCTGATGAGATGCACCCACGAGTGCTGAGGGAGCTGGCAGAAGTCATTGCTGGGCCACTCTCCATCATCTTTGAAGGGTCCTGGAGGACAGGCAAGGTGCCTGAGGAGTGAAGGAAAGCCAATGTCACTTCAGTGTTCAAAACGGGCAACAAGGAGGATCCAGGAAACTACAGACCACTCAGTCTCACCCCCATCCCTGGAAAGATGATGGAACAGCTCATTCTGGGTGTCATCTCCAAGCATCTGGAGGAAAAGAGGGTTATCAGAAGTAGTCAACATGGATTCACCACGGGGAAGTCATGTCTGACTAATCTGATAGCCTTCTACGATGGCATGTTTGGATGGATAGATGAGGGGAGAGCAGTGGATGTCTACCTTGACTTCAGCAAGGCTTTTGACACCATCTCCCACAGCATCCTCATAAGCAAGCTTAGGAAGTGTGAGTTAGATGAAAGGACAGTGGAGTGGATCAAAAACTGGTTAGCAGGTAGGTCTCAGAGGGTCGTGATCAGTGGGGCAGAGTCCAGTTGGAGGCCTGTGACAATTAGCGTTCCTCAGGGGTCAGTGCTGGGTCCAGTCTTGCTCAATGTATTCATCAGTGACCTGGATGAAGGGATGGAGTGTACCTCAGGAAGTTTGCTGATGACATGAAGCTGGGAGGGGTGGCCGACGCACCAGAAGGCTGTGCTGCCATTCAGCGTGACCTGGACAGGCTGGAGAGTTGCGCAGAGAGAAACCGTATGAAATTCAACAAAAGTAAGTGTAGGGTCCTGCACCTGGGGAGGAATAACCCCCTGCAGCAGTACAGGTTGGGGGCTGACCTGCTGGAAGGCAGCTCTGCAGAGAGGGACCTGGGAGCCCTGGTGGACAACAGGATGACCATGAGCCAGCNCCATGAGCCAGCAATGTGCCCTTGTGGCCAAGAAGGCCAATGGCATCTGGGTGTGCATTAAAAAGAGCATGGTCAGCAGGTGGAGGGAGGTCTTACTCCCCCTCTACTCTGCTCTGGT